>JAQFVV010006771.1:0-99575 GCA_028023455.1 Epiperipatus broadwayi
TGCCCTTTTTATTACTTCTATACAAATAGACATGCTACTACACACTAATATAAATACAGACATGCTAATAATTATTAATCCTTTTGAGAATCATTATGTCTATAAAATAAGGTTGCCTCAAACTTGGGTCAAAACCCCAAAATTACATTGTGCATAATCACCTAATATAATTTATATAGTATAAAGACACATTAGTACAAAGATAAATACATTAATAAAAAAAATCTAAAATAATAATCAAATAATAAAAAAATCTAAAATGGAATAATTACATATAATGCACATATTGTGTTTATTTGGGGGATGAAAACCTTGAAATTGCTAAATCTTTGAAGTATGTTGATTCCATTTTTTAATTACATTCTTCCATTAAAACATTTATTCTTTGTTTTCTCCCTACAATCTAATAAATTGAGCAGAAAAAAATTTAAATGGACTTACAAAAATTAATAAAAAATTGAATTTTTGTCTGATTTTAATATGCAGTATATCATATTATGAAAGAAATTGAACCATAGGGAATGATAGTATTGGTAAATGCATAGTCCACTTAGTTTTCCTGAAATTTTAAAATGAAAATGAAGAAATTTAATTTCAAAAGAATGAGTGGTAGCCATGATAACTTTTGCGAAATAGTTAAGTTTAATAACTTTTTGGGTAAGGAAATATAGTATTTGAGTTATTTATTATTATTTATGTATTTTAAAATGTTTTATAAGTAATACATACATATATTGTAGTTATTATTATAATTTAATATTATAAAAAAGGAACAAATCTTCAGTCATGCACTTTTATGAATTTACATGCACTCACCCATGAGCATCAGTTTGAGAAGCATAAGTGTACATTTATGCATAGAGCTTATCTATAATAAGCCAATTATTGCTCACCATGCTGAAATCAGGGCTTCAATCTATAGGGTGCCTGAGTTTAAGTTCATGTGTGGTTTAAATTTTGTCTTGATAATAAAATTTTCATGTGGATTTATTTATTATTAATTTAGAGGAGTAAATTGTTTACCATTCAAGCAAATAAATTATTAGAGTTTTAAAGAAACATATACAAACAATTTTATGTAACTATTATAGATATGAATTTGTATAGATGAACTTGAGGCAATATTGTTAGACAATGTGAATGGTTTAAATTTGAATAATTATTCGAATTTTATTATGTCTAAATATAAATATTTGAAATAACTTATCATAATCTTCTTATAAGTAATAGTATTACTTAATCAATTTCAGTTCATAGATTTATCAGTTGTTTATATTGGACAATGTGGATTTTGGGGTTTGCTTGTTTATAATATTTATATAAAGTGAATATTATTAACAGGCATGTATTCCAAGTTTGGAATTATATTATGTGTATATTGTTTACCAATTAATTATTAGAGTTTTAAAGAAACATATACAAACAGTTTTATGCAAATGTTATTGTTTGAATTTATGTAGATGAACTTAAGGCAATATTTAATAAGTTGTATGAGATCATTAGACAGTGTATTTTAAATTTGAATATTATTTTTCACATGTTAAATGTTAAAAAAATCTTTTTACAAGTAATAGTATAACTTAATCAATTGGGGTTTATAGATTTATCTGTTGTTTATTTTGGACAATGTGAATTTTAAAATGTGTTTGTTTATAATATTTATATAAAATAATATTATTAACAGGCATGTAGACATTAAATTTCCAATTTTGGAGTTATGATGTGGATTACTGCTTACTTTTATTGTTATGATAAGTAAGCTTGCAAATGTGCATTCTTGATTTATGCTGATTAATGATATTTGTGCATTTTATCTATATATAATTTGACATTCCATACATTACAGTCAGATTTTGGTGTACATTGATTAGTTTAATGCTTAATATTTGTCTAGTAATGTTTTATGGACTTAAATTTAAGTTGTATCTGAAGGCAGACAAATGTATTATTGCTATGAAATAATGATGCTAAATATTTAGTTTCATTGACTGATTGTTTAAATATTGTGATTTGTATTGGTGAATTACATGTGCATATCAAGTCTTTGCTTTCTTTGTATCAAACTTAAATGAGTAATATAATAGTAATATGTTCTAATATTATTGTTGGTGAAAAATTTACTTTATCAAAATTAACATGTATAATAATGACAAAATATTTTAGTCATAGACTTTAAACTTTGTCTAAATGTCTCATTTTCATGTTTAGATGTCTTAATTAAATGATTTTGTGCACATTCATGTTACATGATATACTGAAATATAATAAACCATATTATAGAGTTTAAACAGGATTGAATAATATTGCTATTAGAGAAATTAAATTACATAATAATAGGATCTCATAAGGTGAAGTTATATAATTAATAATTATAAAATTTGATTTTGTAGTTTGTATAACTTGCTGGGTATATTTTTACTGATTTTGGCTTTCCATACTGTGCTGGGTGCTTGTGGGTGTTGTTGTTAATCATTACTAAGTTATTGTAACTTTTGTGCTACAATGTGATAAACTATTTTTTGGTTATTAATTCATTATTTTGTTTATATGTTATTTAATAAATATATATTCTATAGTTACTTTGTGAAAATCATTCTTAAGAGAAATATACGTTTCATCACTCATTCATATTCTTATCATTACTATATATATAATAATATTCAGTGGCTTGAGACTTGCCCTTAAATTTATAGCTATCACAATGGTAGCCCAAAATATACTTTGTTGTACTCTTCCAATGAGATGCCATAGCTACATAGTCACTAAAATTAGCTAGAATGACATTTAATATTAAATCTAATGAATCTCAGATTCATCAATAAAATCAGATTATCATTATAATTTTATAATATATTTAAATTGATTTTGTATCTCAGGTTCGAATCATATCATTACCATATCCTAGTATACAATAAGACATTATTTAGTCTTCTGGAACTATTTAAATACAGACTATAAATAAATAATTCGAGCTATAATTTAATAATGAGACTTCTATTGTAATAACTTTTATACTTCAGATATTTACAGGTTACAAAAACCTTATGACCAACGGAAACGTTTCTCGATAAACCATTAAAAAAAAGAATAAAAATTAGCATGACCAATTTATCTTTATTATTTGTAATTCTTCCTTTTTTATAAATAACTTTAATAACAAATTATAAATTCCTTAATCTCAGAGTTTATTTTCCAATTTATTAATCTCAATGACAGGTCATAACGTATATGATGCTATAAGTAAGAAATGGAATTTTGTGGGTACTCATAGATCACGTTAAGTTTTCTTATAATTAAAATAATACAATCAAAATAATATCTTTTTTTTTCATATATCAAATGCATTGACCGGGAGCGAACCCAGACCAGCTTCTTGGAAGGCAGTTATGCTAACCACTAGGCCACCAACACTTGACTATAATCTTTACTTTTGTGATTTGAATTTTCTGATTATACAGATGACAACAATGAAGACAAAGTTGTAAATTAAGAATAAAATAAAGATTTTATTAATAATATCAAATATAAGTATAAACACTTTACAAGCTAATATAGTTAAAACAAAATAATTATAACAATATTTCAGTAATTAATTCAAAGTCATAAAAGAAAATATCACTTATGGATAAACAAAGTTCTCTCATGTATTTAAAGTCTAGCTGTCTATCGAAATGTAACATTCGTGTTTTTTATCACTGTATTTGACAGATAATGTTACCAACAACATCAAGTTTGGGGAGGATGTATAATTCTCTAAACCTATACAAAAATATTATTTGAGTTTAGATAAATAATTTTTTTTTCATATGATAAAGAACATTTTATCACAGTCTTCACACAGCAAATATTCATGTTAACCATATTAACACCATTACCATTTACAAAATTCTCTGATGAGATCCAGAGCAAATAAAGACAAGATCACAATACATCTGCCTTCAGGATTTCATTCCTAACACCAATAAATAAGATAGGCAAAATGATGGGATAATCAAAAGTACACACTTATATACAAATGCAAGTGTATCATTAGTATCATATAATTAATCTCTAAGAACTTGTCAAGAATAAACTATCATAAAAATAGCCCAACAATACAGTCATCTGTGACTTACTAATTCTAAAGGCATAATTTAAAATAACATATGAAAATAGTTTCAATACCTACAATTTTCATACAACAGTATTCACAATAAAATAAGTAGGCATAAGAATTATAAATTTAATAATTTATAATAAAAAAAATCATACATCATCTGCAAGTGTACAACCACCATTCATGCATATCATCTTTAAATGATCCCATATCAAATGTTCATATTACTTTTGTTGATATAATACTGCAACTATATTTTGAGAACTTCAATACCCACTCAATATATAAGTTATAAATAAATTGTTAGCAAAAATATTATATGTGTAAAGAAAAACTTATATTGATAAATTTATGCCTAAAATTTTTTTTTGACTTATAGACAATTTATGAATCCTCAAATTATTTATTTTAATGCACACTTCATAGTGTTCCAATTTAAATCATAATTCCATGATAGTCCAGAATATTTTTTTTAAAAAAATAGCATTAAAGTGTCAAGATCAGAAATTGATAAGCAATTCTTTAATATCTGATGCAAAGAATAGAGAACTGACACAATCCAATACAATATGAAATTTATATAACACATTATTTCTTTTATATCACAAGAGAAATGAAATTTCCCTTTGCAATAGAGCACATTTCAATGAATATATTTTATCTTGCAGCCAATGCAAAATAAAAGGTTAGTCTTTTACATTATTCTTGAAAATAAAATATAATTTCTTGGAATGCAATAAATTTCATTGGTTGTTTTACAATAGCATGTTGAAACCGCCAGAGGGCATTATTTCTATGATAGTGCACAGAAATATGCCATTTAGGTGGCCTCTGCTGCTATCGAACATTCTATTTCTAATGCATAAGCCTAGAAATAGTCCGTTGATACGGGGGAGGGGGTACTGGCTGCTGTGTTTATTTCTATGCTAATGCACAGAAACATGACATTTAGCCAATCTACTGCAGAAGCTATTATGTCAGCTTACAGCTCAGATTTGTGCTAAAACATTTTGAATGTGCAATCACATTTCACTTTTGGTTGCAGTATTGTCTGAGGGTAGCTGGAATTCCAATTGTCAAAACTATTTTAATATTCATTAAGACCACCTCCCCCTCTATCTCACATGTTTTAGGAAGGTCTACTAACAATTATCAACAGAGTCTCATGCTTCCCTAGTCTCCATTTCCTGCCAAAAAAATGGGCCAAGTGTAGTTAAAAGCAAGATTCCTATCAAATCACGCTCTAAGTCACATTTCGTGTGAGAACAACTGCGAGCTGATTAATCGAATAGCTGCTGGAACAGGGTTATCAAACAAAACAAGCTTGAAGCTGCATGCCTGCTGTTTTTTTTTCCTGAAGAGCCCAAAAAGTTGCTTTTAATTGCCGTATATATTGATGGTTTTTTGGGGAATTACCGTCAAAACTTGGTCAACCTTCGAGTTGTTGGTGTTCCGTTCTGTTAGCAATTGGAAACACCCTCCTCCATCCCTTTCCCCCCTCTCCCAAAGTTGGACTTTGGCTGTAAATGTTACTGTTAAATGGACAATAGATTTATTTATAATTTATTAAAATAAAATAAAACAAACCAAAAAAAAAAGAAGTTGAATCGGCTGATTTTTTTGTCATACAATGCCAAACCGAAAATAGAATGGTTTAAAAATGAGAAGAATAAAAACAAACAAAAAATTGGTAACTACTTTTTAAAATTCATTTTTAATTGATGTTTTTTTTTTTTTTGGGGAGGGGGGGGTTGCCAAAATCGATTTAACAGCCGCCGTACTTTTTAAATGTGATAAACAACAACAACCAAAAAAATACATAGACCGAAAAAAAAAAAAACCCGGCCCCTTTGAAAATATAAATAATGCAAAGAATCAAAAAAAAAAAATTAAGTACTTTTTTGTAAATTCATTTATTTGTAATTTTTTTATGCATTTTTTTTTTTTTTTGGTTGTGTTTAAAAAATTTGATTTGATATTACTTTTATAAATGTGATAAACAAAAAAAAAAAAAAACTAAAGCCAACCAAAAAAAAGAAAAAAAAAACCGTCCCCGGCAACATTATAGTTATGATGTGATGTATTATTGCTTCTCCTTAAACGAAGTCAAGAATATCTCAGCAATTATGCCCAGATAAACCTGTTAGCCACTTTCTTTTACATTCCCCACTCTAAATTTACCCATAATCTGCTTTATCCCATTTCCACAACATAATTTTTGTCAACTCTATAACCTTTATATCTAAATCCCCCTTATCTTTTCCCAAACCCAGCATAAAAACCAATAATTCACTTTCTGTATATTCACTCTTTTCATATTTATTTTTCCACAACTTCATTATATGTACCCTTTCTGTTTTCAAACATTTACATTCAATTAACAAATGCCTAATATTTTCAATTCCTTCCTTACATAATTTACAAAATAAATCACCCATATTTTTCCATTTACATGTATATTCTTTTGTAGCTAAAGATCCCATTCGAGCCTTAAACAATAAACTACTTTCCTTACTATTATCATATATTAACTCACACTTAATATTCTGTTTATTTCTATATATATATTTAAACTCTTTTTACTCTCCATACTATTTCTCCATCTCTCTAACTCCCAAGGCTTTATTAATAAATTTATTCTTTTATCCCATTCCTTACTACTATAACACTCAATAATCCTCTTAACACAATCATCCCATCTTTTGTACAAATATACTGATATAAATTCTTTATTCAAATCTTTTGCATACTGCATTACCTTTCTCACCCATCTTGTTACATGCCCTTTACTCATAACCCAATTAAATACTATTTTAGCTATTCTTTTATTATCCATAAACTGCAATATACCAAATATTTTCATTTTACTTTTTGCATCTCTCATATGAAAACTTGACCATCCCATTTCTCCTTGAATTGCCTCCCTTGCTGTCCATACTTCTGCATCCAATGCATGTCTTCCTACTTCCCTTTGAGCTTTTTTTAAATAATCTAATATCTTTTTACTAACATATAATGCATCATTACCATATGTTAACCCTGCTACTCCAACTCCTTTCCATATAATTCTAGCTACATCATATTTATTATATGAAAATACTGTTAATTTCTTTATCAATCCCTTTCTTTTCTTTGCTTCATTTATCAATTTTTTCTCCCATTCATCCAAATAATTTTTCTGATTACTTAAAATAATTCCCAAATAACTATATCTATTCACCACACTTAACTTAATATCTCCCAGTAAAAATTCTACATCTTCTCTTTCCTCAGTATTAACCATCATTATATTTGATTTTTCTTCACTAAATTTAATCACCATCTCTTTACCCACCCTTGCACATGTCCTCAACATAACTTCCATATCTTCTCTTTTTTCTGCACACAAAAATATATCATCTGCAAAAAAAAGACCTGACAAAATATATATTCCCTTACTACCTATTAACGGTATCTCTTTCCCTCTTCCTAATCTTTCTATTGCTCTTTCTATTTCACTCAAATACAACACAAACAAAATAGGTGACATAGGGCATCGTTGCCTTAGTCTCACACCATTTTTAACTTTAATTGATTCTATATTCTCTAATTGATATATATAATAATTATTTTCATATAATTTCTTAATAATATCTATTAAAGCTTCATCCATTCCCAAATTTGCTAAACTTATCCATAATCTATTTCTATTTACTCTATCATATGCCTTCTCTATATCTATAAAACTCATATATAACTGTTTATCTGCATTCCTACTCATATCCATAAGTTGTGTAACTACAAATAAACTATCTCCTATATGCCTATCTAATCTAAAACCTCCTTGCATTTCACCCACTACATTATTCCCTTCCATCCATTTTACAACTTTACTAGCCACCATATATGAGAAAACTTTATGTAAAACTGATGTTACCACTATCGGTCTATAATTATTCAACTTTCTATGATCCTTACCCTTTCCTTTAAATAATAACCTTACTCTCATATTACTCCAACTACTTGGGAAAATTCTATTCTGTGCCATTTTATTAAAACAGGATAATAACTTTACTTTTGCCCTATATCCTAAATTTATTACCATCTCTGCTGCCCATCCATCTAAACCTCTTGCCTTCCCACTTTTCAATTTCTTCTCTACCTCATTTAGTTCATTTTCTAAAAAGCTAATATTCCCATTACTATATTCTTTCATATTTTCTAACATTCTATCATTCACATCTAACATCTTTTCTATATTCATTACATAACTATTTAAGATTCTCTCTAAATCTTCTCTAGAACTACACTCAGTTCCCTCATCATCTAGTAATACTAACTCTCTCTCGCCTAAATTTCTCTTTTTAATATAATTCCAAAATTTTTTACTTCCATCTCTTCCACTTTTATTAATATCCTCCAACAATTTACTATTCAATTTCATTCTCTCTCTATAAATATCTATTTTAGCCAACTTCTTCTTTTCTAAGTACTTTTCCCATTTAGCATTAATATCTGTTTCACTTTCCTTATTCTTAATAGCACACTTATATTCTCTACATGCTTCTTTCCTTTCTTTTACACTTTTACTAATTTTAATTTTTTTATTACTTTTATTCTTTTCAATATTCTCACCTAAAACCCTATTTGCAACTTTTTCTACTTCCTTACACCAATCCTTATACTCATCCCCAACCCACGCTTCCATTATTTCTTCAACTTGTATTTTATACTCTTCCAACATATTCTTATCATTTACTCTCCATCCACATCTTTCACTATTATTTCTACTTTTATTTCTATTCTCCATCACATTACTAACCATTTCAATTACAATGAAATTATGATCACTAGTGCATACTTTTTCTTCATTATCAAATACCTTAATTTTCCATATTTTATTTATTCCCTCTTTCTCTACCAATACATAATCTATTGTGTGAAATATATTATTTCTGGACCATGTGTATTGTCCCTCATAAATATTTAATAAATTTCCAATACTCAAATTCACTTTCTGACAAAAATTCTTCAAAAGCTGTCCATTTTTATTATCTACATCATCAATTTCTTCAATATGTCCATTCATATCCCCTATAACCATTATTCTCTTCCCCTTTTCTTTAAAACTTTGTATATCCTTAACTAAACATCCGTATATGTTACTATTCCACTCCAATATAATTTGACTATCTCCAGTAGCTATATAAACTATAGCCACCATCCATTCTTGTCTACCCAACCTTATTTCAAACCACAAATGTTCTTGACATTTAACAATATTTAAATATTTTTTTGATATAACACCTATACCACCACCCCTTTTTTCTTTTTCTTTTCTATTTATACCCTGCGATACCAACTGTTCCAAAATAGGTTCTTCTTCTTCTCTTAAATGTGTTTCCACTACTACTAATACCTCAAACTCTTCATTTTCAATTGTTTTATTTAATTCCATCCACTTTTCTGGTTTCCTACTACCTTGCATATTCAAAAACCCAATTTTAACAATTTCTTCTTTCCTAACTACTCTTTTATAAATTCTTTTAATTCTTTCTTCTCCATTACATTTATAAATTACTTTCTTACCATTAATTTTACAAACCCATTCCTTCTCCATATCTATATTTATATCAAAATCAAATTCCTTTTGCTTACTTTTTATATTCCATCCATTCTTTTTAATAATATTACAATTTAAAAACCCACTCCCCCTTTATAAGTTCCCAAAAAAAATTCTTTATAAATCAAACTCCCTAAAACTTCACTTCCTTGTTTTCCTAAATGCAACCCATCTTTACTATATAACTCTCTCTTTCCAATAAAACAATCCCACACATCCACAAACATAACATTATTTCTCTCACACAATTTTTTCAATCTCTCATTTATAGAACAGGCCCTATCTAACAAATAACTCTTGTCAAACCTTGGCAATAATCCAACGATTCCTACTCTTTCTTTAATCATAATCAAATTCCTAATCAAATCTACATACTTATCTATTATTCTCTCTGATGATTCTAATAAATTATTAGTCCCCACCATAACATATACATCTCTACTACCTTGTTTTTTAACTTTATCTGCTACATCTCTAATTCTAGCTCCAGGCAAACATACTCTTACATACCTACTTCTATTTTTCCTTGCAATTATATCCCCACATTCTCTAATTAGTGAATCTCCTATCAATACTGTTTCTTAATCTACTTTTTCTGCTCCATCCATAACATTTTCTAATACCTTCTGGTCCTCCTTATCTATTTCTTCCTTATCATTTCTACTCAATAATTCCTTTATCTTCTCACATTTTATCTCTAATGATTTTAATTTTACTTCTACATCCTTCGGTTCTTTCTTTATCTTATTTATTCTTTGACTAATCATCTCCATTACACTATTACTTTCTCCACTCACTATTCTTCAACTATCTACACTTTTAAAACACTTTCTCACCTCTTTTATCATATTAATACACTGACTGCATAACCACAAACCTTTTACATCCTTCCTAGTCTTATTTAAACATTTCAAGTGATATACCCCATCACATATAGTACATTCTACAACAGCACGCTTATTTTCCTTTTCCTGATTATATAAACATTTTGAAATACAAATACAATCCATTTTTTTTATTTTACGTTTTTCTAACGTTGTATTTTTCTTAAAAGTAAATCTTTTAATAACAAATTTACAAAAAACTAATCAACAAAATAACTTTTAAAAATAAAAAAATAATAATAATTCTATATATAAAATAACAATATATAAATAAAACAAAACAAAAAATAAATAATAACTTTTTTAAAAAATTTCTATATATAAATAACGTTTTTCGAACGTTATATTTTTCTTAAAAGTAAATCTTTTAATAACAAATTTACAAAAAACTAATCAACAAAATAACTTTTTAAAAATAAAAAAATAATAATGATTCTATATATAAAATAACAATATATAAATAATAAAACAAAACAAAAAATAAATAATAATAACTTTTTTAAAAAATTTCTATATATATAAATAACAAACTGAAAAAACTTTAAAACAAATAAAAAACACAATTTTCAATCTTTCAAATACTCTTAACCACTAATTACACTTTCACACACAGTAATAATTAATATTAATACTCTCAGACTAAACACGCTATTGTAAAACAACCATTTCGTTTTTCAATTATACATACATTTAAATAAGCATTTTTAAAATATTTTATGAACTGGTATAATGTTATCCCAACATAGAATAAATATGAATTATAAAAGTATAACAATGACAAAATAGTTTGTTCAGGGTAAATATATTTTAGATATCCATAATTACTTTAACTATCTGCTCCTAAATATTACTCCAGTCAGCATATAGTTCAATTTTTTTATATATTACCAAAATTTAACATGATGAAGAATATAAAAGCTATTAATATCATGACAGCAAGTCACTATGAGTTTATAATTAGTTTTAGGATAAAAATTTAATAAGTCACTCCTGGAATTAAGCATTATTATTATTTCAATAATATCAGCACAATCATTTTTACTTTAAATAAAGCATTAGCTCACAATAAATTGATAGTTGATAATAGTTCAAAATAATGTAATCTTACATATGTGGTATTTATAACATTAATAAATCCATGGTACAAGTTTTGTGTTTCCTTCCTTTGGTATAGCTACTTGTTGGAGTTTCATAATTGTGTATGTTTAATAGATACATTGTACTGAGATGAATGGGACAATTTGGAGGAGGCCTCAGCAGATGGATCTCTACCCTTTTACTTTTTTAATGCTATAATTAACTGATTAATAGATTAACAAGCCAGTTAATTAATCACTATTATGTGTTAAACTATTATTATAAGAAATCATCTGATCTTAATGAGATCAATGATCAATAGATTGAGGATTTTATTAATTAATAATTAATATGATTAATTATGTTCTAATAATAGATTTTTAAAAAACTGTCTGGATTTTTAGGCATAACATTTAAAATATACAATTTATTAATAAATTAAAATATAATACTGATAAATTAATTAAACTTGTTTTGAAGTTTTCAAAATTAAAATATATTTTAAAGGATAATAATTTTTTAATAATATTATTATAGTTTAGATAGTTACAAACTCCTTTAAATAATGAACTTTAATTATAATCAATTTCTTTTAAACTTTTCCCTCAGTCAAAATAATTATTATACACACATGCACACACCTTGTAAGATTTAAAATATTAATTAGAAATATCTAACCAAATTGTAACTAAATATTTTGTATTATAAAATGTTATAGAAGTATTAAAATTATTTAAAATGTTTGTTTTAATATAACTTATTTTAATTTTTTTAATTAATTACATCTGGTATGTAATTATATTTTAAACTAAGAATGAATTATATATCAATAGAAATGTGAAATCTATAGTTTAAGACATAAAATTACAAAATTAACTGATATTTTTAAAATTAATTAAGCTTCTTTTTATTTAGACCTATCCAAAAAAAATAGCCTATAGCAACAGTTCTATAGCTAAATTTTAACTACTTAAACTATTCACCATGTTTGACCTATAAATTCATTTGTTGGATTAGACATAAAATATAAAAAAATATCTAAAAAAATTATAGTTTTCTAGGCAACCTTAAGGTTAGAATGTCTATATATATAAATAAGTGATGGAGCCTGACTTTTTTAGGAAGGAAGCACACTACAGCTTTTTTTAATAATGTTTTTTATCTTACTTGCCACAACAATTTTCACATATAGATTGTGTATAATTTAAAATGCAATTTAGTTTAAATTATAAATCAATTTTATACTTTATTTTGCTTAGATCACACACACACACACACACATATATATATATATATAGTGTAACGATATATAAATATGTCGTTACATTAATTTAAAATAAAAACTTAAAAGTTCGCAAATAAAAGTAAAAAACTAAACGCTAAAATTAAAACATTGTTAAACGTGTATACATTCGCACAGATGTTAAACTTTAAAAATATTTTTTTTTTCATAAACAAAAAAAAAAAGTATTTGAATGTATTTTTTTTAAATAAAAAAATACAAGATTGAAATATAGAGATATTTTAATAAAAAAATAACGTAAGTTAAAATAAAAACAGGTATTAATTAATTCCTGTAATCTATAAAGGGAAATTGTTGTTTATTAATTATCTAAAAGCTGTTTAATTAAAAAGTCAGATGGAAAGTTAGATAAGAGAAAAAGAGAGTTTAGCTTGACAAATGGAAGCACTAAGCCTTGGCCGGACCATAAAAAAACAGATTAGTGCGTTTTTTCAGTGAATCCTTGTGGATGATATAAAAGAAAGAAATATTGAGTTCAAAAACTTTTTTCAACTTGGTGGGAGACGACGATAAAGACGCACTTTATCGTTCTCTCCCACTTATCTCTGAAATGAAATGACTGATACCATGAACCACAAATGCCACCTCCTGAACATTAGATCGATCTTTCAATTAAAGACTCTGACATGACCGAGGGTTCCGTAGCTATAGGAAAGGAACAATTCTAAAATCAATCAAGAACTTCAAGTTGAACAAATTAATAAACAAGCCGACTTATTTAAAATGGACTCTTATCTGACTTTTTGTAAGTTTTAAATCAAATTAATAATGGTTAATTTATATCTTTCCCGATTGTTAAAAGAATCTTCCCTTTAATATTTTTTATGTGTAGTAATATTTTATTGTAGAAATTATTAAATGCATTACATTTAAGTTGTCTATAGACCTTGCATGGATCTTTTGGTTAATTAGATTTTGGTTTTCATATTTGATCAAATATATAGACATTCGATAAATAATGATACCTTACGGTGAGTATCTAAAATGTATTTATTCGGATGTCTTTTAAGTTATTGGTGACAACGCAAGTATCTTATGGTGAATACTTTGGGTTACTTATAAGTTTCCCTCTCGTTGGTATCAATAATTTTGTATTTTGATCGTTTATGTTTATTTTGAAATGTTTTTGACCGTGAATCTGTGAATCGATCTAACCCAACTTTTTAAATAAATCTGTGCAACGTATATAAATGTTAAAATTAAGTCGGGCGCGAATGGCTATATAGTTTTGTAAAGTTGTATTAAGGGAGGGTAATCTTAGGTTATTCATTTCGTAGTTGAATTGGTTCAATGGATTGGATATATTTGTGTAATTAGTAAATGTAGTATGAGATCCGTACGGGCAGGATTAAGATATAGCCACACCTCTGTTTGCCTATGGATGGGTTTGTAAGTGCAGAAGACCGCAGTCCATTCCTATGGAGTTTTTAGTTTATTGATCTACTTGCCCACGATGTCACATTCCTGTTGGTGGAGGTCAGTCTTCTATTTCTACTTATTGTTCAGATGTACATTCCTGATAATATAGTATTTTGTGTTGTCGTATCATGCTACATTGAATACATGAATGTATCAGATGGATTGGCGCCAGTTGATTGCGAAATTTGTTGCCTAAGGTTAAATCAGGGAAGAATATTTTCCTTTCAAATGCAGACCTATGTAGTCCATTCATATTCGCCCTCTAAATAAAATATTAAACATTATAGCAGCTATTTTAAATGTAAAATTAAAAATTAAGATAAAAATCTAAATGTTAAACTTATTCCTCGAATTTAGAATGATTTTATATGTCGTAAAAAATATTTTTCTGTGTTAATTTCTGGCAGTGGCTTTTATTATTTTTTTATATTTATACCTAAGGTTATATATTTTATTATCTCTGTGTCTCCACTGAGCTAGTGACAATGGGCTAACGATCTAAATATGTAAATAAAGTGGAATCCTAACAGCACGTATCTGCCACTTTAAATTTTTCAGGCTCAAAGCCTAGTGGCGCCCCGTAGTGCGGGCGGTGCGTCGACTCCCCTGTGGACGTATAATAGGTATATTCCATGTACTACCATCATATATATATATAGCATCTTGTTATTTAATCATTTAAATAATCTGTAAAAATTATATCATGCCACACCCGCGTTTAGTATGATGAGATGATGAAATTAAAATTTTATTAAAGACAATAAATGTTTGTCAAAATATATTTTAAGTTGTAAACAAGATTTGGCCAACCATGTTGATTGCTAAAATCTTGTAGGAAAGTAAATGGCCAAATATAAGAAAACATCCTGTTCGTGGTTTAAAACAAAAGCTAAAAGTTATTTTGGTCTCTAAAAATATCAAATTTTAAAGGTGTTAATTGCTAACTTCACTTGGAAAATTCTGTTTATTAAAAATGTAATTTTATTATGAGCAAGTGTAAATAGGCTCAGTTTTTTTGCTATATATATACTTAGTCAAATTTTAGAAAGATCTACAAGCTGAATCCATGCCCGTTTGAATTTTAGGATATGAGAGTAGTTAGGCAGATTGTGCTGTTCCTCACACCCAAGGAATGGTGATCTTCATCTCCAGTCTACATGCCAAAATGGTACAAGCCAACTTAGAGATGGATAATGTTCCTGAGAGAAACCTACTGCAATAATACTTCAAGTAGAGAGCTGCTGCTTATCCAGAGAACAAAGCCAAGAGACAAGCTGCTAAACAGGAGTTAGGCAATAATCTTCATGATTACCGCAAGAGCTCTCAGATGAACTTTAATTATTAATTTTCAAAACTATAGCTATAGTAAATTTAAATAAATGTCCAGTTTAAAGTCTAATAGTTCAAATCTTTCTTTTACTTTAACCTGTAAAACCAATAATAAATACTCACTTCATTTACTGTAAAATTGCTATGTAAAATCTATTATCTCAAACCTGTTAAAGAGATAAGCTTAATAATTATTTTATTAATTAAATTCTGTTTTTCTCTCGTATTTGCAGTGAAATCTATGCTCTTTTATATATTTAAGTTCTTAAATATTTCATTTAGATATGTGATGATATGCCAAATATATTTCGAACCAATGAGTGAATATATTTTAATAATTTTACCCCAAAGATAATATTTCTATCTTCAATTTAGTAATTATGATATAACACTTAGTTATATTACATCCAAATTGCTGTTTTGAAATTAAAATTCATTAATAACTGACTGCCTTGTGATCATTGCAATAATTTAAATCAACTCTGAATTCAATTTCATATATAATTGCTATGGTTTGCTTTGTTATACTGATAAATTATGATTTTAAGTATAGTTTTACTTAATTGATAATATTAGATTCAAATATCAGCCTTTCAAGCTAATTGTGCATATGCTTTTGTGAGTGTTAATAATAATAAATGAATACTTTCTCTCCAATACAAGATATAGTATTTATGCAGAAATAAAATGAATCCACTTATTCCTACAACTCAAATGCTTATATATGAGCAAATCTGAAGTACTGGCAAGGAAAGCGTGAAGATGGAACAGTATATACAATGTCTGAATGAATGACATCAGTGAAATTGTCTAGAATTTACTAAACGTCATTCCAACTGAAACTTAATCATATGTAAATAAGCATTTAGGCATATTTAAGCTTTCCCTCTCTTTTTATTAAATCTGATTAGAGATGTGAATTAATTATTTATTAAATGAGGGTATTCATATTTTTAAGTAACCCCTCTCTCTTTATAGCATATTTTAAGTGTCTATAGTAAATGTATGTAGGGCTAGGTTGATCAGTTCTCTCTATAATATATGATTATGGGGCTTAAATATTTCCCTGAAAGTGCTTAGCTATAAAGGATTTTAATTTAAAGAAAGCTTCACTGGTTGATATGTAGTTAACATATTTATATTTATTATTTAATATATGTTATTCAGAATTTATCTGAAACTAAGATAACATTTAGTTTGATGGATGACAATCCACATCATTATCAAGCTATGTTATTAGGCTCAAGTGTTAAAGAAACTTATTTGCAATATTATTGCTGTAATAATTAAATTATATTTCTGGCTAGCATTGTTATTTATCAATTGGCAAATCATGATATTAAATGAAAATAATGTTGGCATGTTAAATTCTTATATGCATAGATTATTCACTGTGCACAAAAGTCAGCTAATACATTTAAATGAGTCTGAATACTGTATTACCCTGGACTTATTACATTTCATTGTATAATGCCTGTGAGCATCTATTTGATCTCAATGTGATCCCTAAATAGTGTAACTTAATTTATATTGTTTTTCATTACTAATAATTTTAATCAATGTACTTAAATTTATCCTGTCATTATTCTTTTATCATATTCCAATTCAATCCACTTACTTATTAATTATATTACCAGATATTATTATACAAAATTTAATATTATATTAGCTTGGCCATTAATAGATGTTTAGTCCAATTTTATGCAATGCATGTGTAGTTAGCCTTAGGCTCTCATGTTTCACCCTGTTCAGAGCCAGCTTGCAGTTAAAATTAAGACCAAGGTATAACTTCAGAAATGTCATTCATATGATATTAAATCATGGAGTACTGGTGAATGAGTTGAAGCTTGGTTCACACTCTGGATCATATCATCCCATTGCAATCGGCTTTAGTGTATTGGACTCTGGATTTTGTTACATGAATGTACAAATCTGATCATTACAATATAGATAATACATTATCAACACATTTTTATCTTGCAAATGCTTTTAACATTCTTAAGTTTTGATTATAAATTAGATTTTAGCATTGTGCGAACTTCTTATAATCAACATATAATGCATAGTCAAACTCATTCATTGCTGTATATAAAAATAATTCAACTGTTGGTAAAAAATTGAAGTCAACAGAAATTCCATTCAAAAAATAATGAGTTTAAATTATTCATTCTTTTTTTATGTGAATCAGATCATGATTAGTTTAAATATAGATAATACATTATCAATATATTTTTATCTTGCAAATTCTTTTAACATTCTTAAGTTTTAATTGTAAATTAGATTTTAGCATTGTGTGAACTTCTTATAATCAACCAATAATAAGTTGGTCAAATTCATTTGTGGCTGTGTATAAAAACAATTCAACTGTTGGTAAAAAAGTTGAAAGTCAACAGAAATTCCATACAATAAAAAAAAGTTTGAATAGTTTGTTCTTTTTTTATGTTTAACAAAATAGTTGAGATTTTTTTTACGTTTTGCCAAATAGCTTATATACCCTAATGTACTTATTGTTCTTACTACTCTATTGTATGTGCAACTTGTTGGATCAATTTTGTAAGGTTGAATATGTATTTATTTTAGTGAATTTTTTAAATTGAATTTTAATTAAAGCTTTTGAAAGTTTTAGTGAATTTTTCTACAGAAGTGCTCATTCCATTCAATACATGGATGCTTTGTCCCTGATATATATATATATATATATATATCACTTTTTTAATAACTTTTGGAAAAATACTTATTTCAATATGTGTAATAAATTTTTACAGTCATTTTAAAATAACATAATGTATTTCTTTCAAGAGAGTTAATTCTTCATAGGGTTTGCTTTATTTAGTACAGTGTGTTAATAGCATTATAATCACTGCTCAAATTATATAATTTAACATATTTAATAATTTCAAGTAAATATAGAAGCATATTTGTAGTTTTGGGTCTTATGATGTTACCGCAATTACTATATCTCCTCTATATTGTTTTGAGCCTATCTATAATCATATAGTATTGGTGTGTGGCTTCTCTTTTGTCACAGATATATTAGTTGAAAAAAAATCTGGAAATGTTGACATTATATGGACATTTTGCATAATTTACAATACCCTATTAGCATGACAATGCCATGAGAGAGGTGGCCTGGAAGTCAATAGAGATGAGAATTTCTAATTGGTTGAGCATTTTAGTCCAATAGAAAATAACTGAATAATGTAGATTTTTAAAGAAAAACTTTAATTTTTAGTAATTTAACAATTATGATACAATATTTTTGTAAAATATTTATTGTTAAAGCAAAAACTGTCACTAATATGAGATTGTTTTTAAAAACAATTTCTTTTTAAAAAGTCAAGCATTGGTAGTTGAGAAGTCAGCGACAGCTGCTTTGCAAGAAGTTGTCCTGGGTAAGTGGGTTTGCTTCCCGGCTGATGCTATGACACATGAGAAAAAAAAAGTCAACTCTTAAAACGTTTATTATGTCAAGTGGATGCAGTTTTTACTGGACAAAATAAAATTGCTTTTGTCAAAATATTAAAAATTTTTTAAAATTTTAATTATAAACAATATACTAACTTTTTAAATTTTTTTTTGTTTCTTTTTTTGGTGATAACTAACCCCTAAGTTTATCTTTTTTTAATAATATAAAATTCAAATATTTAATGTTTCCTTTTCTAACTTGTTTAAATAAGTTTATTACATCCTTTTACCATTGTTGTAAATAAGAAACTTTATTTAGATATTTATTTTATTTTAAAATTTTTAGATATTATTTTTTAAGATATCTGTTGCTTGAAAACTTACATTTATAATAAATCTTTAGATTATCCCAATATATTATGTAGGAAAAATGTTTAATTATAAAGATAAAATTTTCAAATATGGAGGAATATTAAGCCAATAAACATCACATGATTACCATTTCCTATGCTTGCTTATAACTTATTAAAACAGGCAAAACTATCTATATGTATTGCCACTCAGTGCAAGCCAGAATAATCAATGGATGTCAGAAGGCTTGTGCATAAAATCTCCATCTAGATCCTACTCATCCAATATCCCCAGACTAGTTTCTGGATTGTGGCCTTCATCAGTGAGGAGCCTTGGATCCTAAGATCTAAGTGCAGTGCTCTCAGATCCAAGGTTCCTCACTGACGAAGGCCACAATCCAGAAACTAGTTTGAGAATATTGGATGAGCAGGCACTAGATGGGGATTTTATGCACAAACCTTCTAGCATCCATTGATTACTCTGGCTTGCCCTGAGTAACAATACATATAGAGTTTTGCCTATTTAAATGGAAGAATATTATCAAAAGTTTTTCTAGATCCCATTCAACATATAAAGGTGGAGTGTGATGCTGAACATGTTAAGCAGAAACTTTTAACAAATATATTACTTAAACCATTAAGCATCACATGATCACCATCTCTTATACTAGCACATAATTGTTTATTAATTACTCTGGTCGGCACAGGGTGGCACTACTGTATGGAGAGTTTTGCCTTGTTTATAAATATATTACTTGATAACTTTTACATTCTTTCCAATATTTTTAGATATTTTTAGCAAGAGAAAGTAAATTATACTTTTTATTTTTTACAATAATCACAAATATTGCAAAATTTAAAAATGAAATATTTCTTGTAATAACTGATTTTTACACAATCTATTGAATATTAACAAAATAATAAGATATTTCATTTTGTAGTTTTTTAAAAGTAATTATAATTGGTTGACCTATTCTTATGCATGCATGCAATAATTCTTATTTTCTCTTGGATGAATTTTTTAAAATATATAAACCAACAAATTGCATGCCTCATTCTCTTACAATATATGAATGGGGGGTCCAAAATTAACTGGAATCATTTTCTGGTTTGTGCACCTGTTGTAGTATATATTTTTGCTGTTACATACTTTTTGCAGGAACCTTCTGCATCAATCTTCCAAATGATATTGCCACGTAAATTGTGGTGGCCATAAAGCACATTTTTTGTAAAGGGTGTTTCACATATTTGTCAATTTTTTATAATGACTGAAATGTTCAAACAATGTGAAATTCTATTTTCATTTATAAAAAATAGCAAGGAAAAAAGTTTTAATGTTTGAAACAGATTATAAGCAAACCAATTTCATAGAAACATGGGTTTGTGAGTGTTTTAATTGAACAGTTAAATTTAGCACATCTTTAAAAGTATCATAAGTGAAATCCAACGTCAAAACAATGCTAATTTTTTTGATGCAAATGATATTTTTCTTTCAAAATTTAATTTGTAACTGTCAGGCATTTTATCTGCAAGTTCTGAAAACATTTATATGCTGTGGTAAAATGTAAACATCCTGTTTTGTGACAAAGAAAACAGCGCAAGATCTACCCTAACCAAGAGTCATCTCTCAAAGCCTTGAGTGTGAAACACTTTTTAATTAAATCCAGCATGGCCCAGCTTATCTCTCTGCCATATTCACTTGATTTTGCTTTATATGATTTTTTTTAAAAAATTCTCAAATGAAAAAGTATCTCAATTTTTTTTTTCAGGTGTAGAAGTGGTTGGGAAAAAATAATGGAGGCATTAAAAGACATCACTTGCCAAATATTTCTGGACTACTTTGAAAAATGAAAAACACATTTTTGAGACCAGGGTATTGCATCAAATCCGAAAGTAATGTGAAAGAGATTACATTTATAACACTTAAAAATAAATAAACATATTTTTATTATAAAATTCTGTTATTTTTGGGTACCTTCTTATATTTATTGAAGATAGGCTCGAGATTGGAGAAGATGGATTGGACTTGGAAATATCTTCATCCTGCTGTGGATTCATAACGATTGGAAATGATGATGATAATATATTAGCATATAAAACTGCCATTATTATATGTAATATAAAAGTAGCAAGACAAGAGAATTTGTACTTTAGTAACCTAATATGTTGTCCATGATAATCAAAATTTAAACTGTAATTTATATGCAATAAAATTGTGCATGTAACCATGCACTGTATTTGTGGTTTTAATTGCATAAGTTATTCAAGCTGCATTATTTATTTATCGGTATTCAGAATTAAATATTCTAAAAGATTACTCAATCGAATATGTTGTTAAATCATTGTTAGTAATATGCCATGCTTCTTTTATTTATTTTTTTCATTGTCTTATTCATACATATCAACTGGTCACCTTATGAACTTTTTTTTTTCAAAATGCCAAGACCTAAAAAATTCAACAGATATATATGCATGTCTTATATTACAAGGAGTGCTAAATGGATATTTCTGTAAAAATTAGCAGCACAACTATGTGTATAATAGAACAAAGAAAATGCCACATGTATGACTGGTTTTTAGATTATGAAAATGAATATATCAAGTTTCTATGTTTTGAGGAGATGATTGAAAAATGAAAATGAAAGAGGTGTAGTATATTATTAACACAGTAGTATCTTAATAAAAAAATCACTCCGCATCCCACTAAGTATACGTTGGAACATTTAAACTTGAATACTAATGAGAGGACTCTGGTAAGAAAAATTTCTGTTTCTGTAAAATTGCCACCAAGTGCAAGCTTTAGTAGATGGTAGATGGTAATGCCTTATAATCTCTGTGAAGTGATTTACCAACCAATATCCCCATACTAGTTTCTAGCTTATGGATAGAGATTATAAGACAACTATTGATTACTAAAGCATGCACTTTCATGCAGAAAAATTTGCTACTGTTTTAACAGCTTGGATAAGCATAAAATAAAGATGATCGTGTGATGTTTTAATAATTAAAAGCTATGAGTATGACGTACTACACCTAAACTGCATTCTATGATAATAATACTTATAATTAAAGATTAATTTTATTTTGGCAAGGCCTATGTATATATACGCATAATTCTATTATATATATAAATAACGTGTTAACAGTCTAATCTTTTAAAAAATACATTTTTTTTTCAAACTCTCAATTCGTTTTAAATTGCTGAGTTTAAACTTTGAGTTTACTTAGCTTCTGGCTATAGAAAAACGTTAAGCAAAACTATTTGAGAACTTGTCCATCAATAAGTTGAAGTGCTAATAGAGCAAAGTATTCTAATTTTTTTCTTCTAGTTGATATAATTGCTTATTTTAGCCATAAAAAATCGGAAAAGTTATTGATTAGTTAGTAACGATTACAAGAACATTTGAAAATCAATAAAAGATAGACTTGCTTCTAAAAGGTTTTAATTTCTCATAAAATTAATTTTATTACAAAAAATTGAACTAAAAAAGAAAGAAAAAACTAATTGAAATAATTTGTTTTATAATAGTTTTTTAGAAAATATATGATTGATTTTTATGTGCCTTTTTTATTATTATTACTATTATTATTATTATTATTATTATTATTATGATGATGATGGTGATGTTTATTATTATTATTATTATTATTATTATTATTATTATTATTATTATTATTATTATTATTATTATTATTATTATTATTATTATTATTATTATTATTATTATTATTATTATTATTATTATTATTATTATTATTATTATTATTATTATTATTATTATTATTATTATGATGATGATGATGATGATGATGATGATGATGATGAATAACTATCGTTTGTATTTATTACAAGTGTGTAATTGCTTTATATGAACATTTTTATTTATTCTGTAAATGGCATAATAGTCAAAATAAATTAAAATTGTTATTAATTGTTGTTGTTGCTGTTATTCATAGAGGCAAAACTCTCCATACAGTAACTCCACTCAGTGCAAGCCAGAGTAATCAATGGATACAGGAAGATTTGTGCATAAAATCTCTACTTAGTGCTTACTTATCCAATATTCCCAGACTAGTTTTTAGCTTGTGGCTTTCATCAGTAAAGAGTATTGGATCTGAGAGCATGGCACCTACATCTTATGATCTAATGCAACCCCCTAATTGCCACTTTTTATTTTATTAGCCAAGATCTAGGTACAGTGCTCTCAGATTCAAGGCTTCTCACTGATGAAAGCCATAAGCTAGAAACTAGTCTGGGATATTCGATGAGTAGTCAGTAGATAAGAGATTTTATGCAAAAACCTTTCTGCATCCATTGATTACTCTGGCTTGCATTGAGTGAAGTTACTGTATGGAGAGTTTTGTCTTTATGAAAAACAGCTTGTGTAAGCATAAAGAATGGTGATCATGTGATGTTGCTGTTATTCCTATAATTTTACTTGATTTTTAATTGATACAAATGAAGAATTGATAATGGCATTAAGTATAATTTTTTTATATTACTGTAGTATTTGTTTTTGTTTTTTTGTTTTTTTTAAAAAAAAGCTTTTTTCCAATTGATACAGAAAGGGAAAACGTATTTTTATGATTTTAGTTTCATGATAAATGAAAATACCTTCTCACTCAGTCAGCATCCAAATAATGTCAAGTTAATTTACAATTCATATCCATATGCCCTCTTTCAAGTACCTGAAATCAACAAAATCAATCTCTTCTTTTAGTTTTTCTTGTTTGTGTGTTTTTTAAGTAATGAAATAAGTTCTTAATTTTCTGATACAGTTATTTTTTATTACAATCCTTGTCACATTTAGTGCTCAAGCTATTGAATGGCATCACAGGTAGTGAATAATGGAATGACATTTAGTTATGTAGGTCATCTCTGAATAATAAATAGAGCCCTACCAATAATATCTGTTTTTGCCATGAAGTATAAGATGTAAGCTCATCAAAACCTAGATATTGTTTTTGAGTCATTCTTTCTTTTTTCCTTAGTCACATAAGCTAGTGCAGGTCTGGACATCAAAGCCTATTGCACTGAAGATCTTTTTCCTATACTATCAGTGACAATGAGAATATGTATTTGTGAAACTACATTCCACCCTTGAACTACATATCAGCAATTCTGGTTTAATTACCTTTTCATTTCATTTTTTAGATCAAGCCCATGAGAATTATAAAAAAATGATGGGAGGCAGGTTCAGGCTTAAATGCTGTCACTTTTTCATTGCAATCTTTGTTTCAGGCAATAAAATTTCTAATGGGTCATTTTGGATCTGAAATTGAGGCAGGGATTTCATCTGGCAAAGATTATATATTTAGGCATCTCTATATAGGGATGCTCTGCATATTAATTACACAGCCTCACATATTTGGTCTTCTAAAAATTAAAATACATAGCGAATCTCAGAATGACCCTATGTTCTATCTGAGAACACAAGGCATTTTTGCCTGTTCAAGAGAATCATCATCTCCATCAGGTGGCACCAGATTAGTCATAACTCAAAAGTGCATTTTTTCATTATTTAGAATAATATACCATAGATGCAAATTTGCTTATTGCCACATTTCACCACCACTTTATTACACTTACTATAATATTTGCCTATGTACCATCTTGTCATCAGGGATCACAAACATGATCCTCAATATCAATTCACTGTTCTCATCATTTCTTATCCAGTCATCTTACTAGGGGATTTTAACATGAACAATTAAGTCTTTGTCACAAAATGGTTACATAAAATTGCATTGCCTCTTATGAATGCGGAACTCAATTTCATTCTACAACAATTGTCATGCCTTCCTCATAGATTTATGCTTTTACTCCCCAAGCTTCATTATCAAATCAACCTTATCTTTCATCCTTCATCATTATCTGATTACTCTGCTCAAATACTTGTACTTAATCTCAGTGATATGTGCATCTCATCAATTCACTTACACAAAACAATGAGAATCCTTTTCCCTGTCTGAGTGACTGAATTTCTATATTTGGAAACATACATCATGCTTTTTAAACTAAAAGACATGCCTCTTGATCCAGTGCAGCATTACATCTCATTAATAAGCATGTTATTAGCATTTAATATCAATCACATTATGCATACTACCCAGACCTCATCTAAACTGCTAGCCTTAGCTTATGAGCTGCACAAGAGTATTACATTCAGTTAATCTGCTCTTGACATGTGCACACACCTCACTGAGGCATATAACAATGCCATAACACTGAAAAAATACTTTGCTACAAAAACTATCCTTAATACAACAGCATACTTGGACAAAATAGTGCATTTGATGGGCTCTAGGCTACCCATCCACTATAAGGTTTCCCTTAGCACTAGAGACTGATGGAATTATCAGGGCAGGGTGTGTAATATGGTAGAACCAATATATCAGCACTTCAAACAAAAGTTATAATGTCTTCAGACCGCCTACTGATGTCTTTGGGCCTGGTAATCTGATACCCTCTTTCACCCTACTGACTTTTCCCTCAAGATAGCCACTATACCTGACACTTGTCATCCCATGCCTTACAGAATACCTTGATTTGTTTTTACAAGTAGATTTACCAATAAATACCTATGTGACCTGGCAAACTATTTCTCACTAAAGCTATCACTTATAAGAACTATATGCTATCTCTTTAGCCCCATTCAACAAAAAAGTGACTGCAATAGCCAATCTCTCTAATTTACATTCTATTTCCATGGGTCCCTTTGGCATCAAAATTCTTTAAATGGTTCTAAAATACAAAATAGAACCATATCTCCTTCCACCAATATCACATATACAATTTTCCAAGAAAGGTTCTTCTGCAGGCCAGGCTGCATTTCTATTTAAACAATATTCAATTCATGTTTACCTGAAGGTTTGTGATGATGGTGTTCTAGTTGTATTTTTACATTGGACTATTTTCATCATCTAATATGAGTATTGAATGTCTTTAGAAAAATTTAACTTTTACTTAAATATTCCAAATACATTCAACTGGTAGTAATAGCACATCAAACAGGTTAGTATATGCACAATGTTTTGAGAGATATTATTCTCCCCTCTTCTTCAGGTGTTGCTGGCCTGACCAGTGATAGTACTAGCATGGGATTTAAACCTGGACCCTTAGATTCTTGAATATTGAAATTTTAAGTTAATGGTCTAACCAACTGAGTCATCCTGTCAAAGGTAACAGTCAGTAGAAATTTCATGTACTTATCCCAGAGGTTCCTCCTGATTTCTTCACTTTTTCCTAAGAGCAAAGTTGATTAGTAGTTTCCATACATTATGTATAGTAACACTAAGTTGGCTTATGGGATTTTTGCCATTGTCATGTGAGCAGCTTCTTTAAACTTTCGTCTTTGTACCTTTTCTTCTCTATCCAATATTTTTGTATTTTCCCAATTGAACATGTGATCATTGCCACGTGCATGGTCTTCTACCTTAGTCACATCTTCTAATCATCAGTTTGTGTTCTTTCAAGTGCTTTTAAGGGGGCAACTGGTCTCACCAATATGTGTTCCTGACATGGTATTTCATAGATGCAGTTTTTTTCTTTTCAGCATTTCAAGTTTAGGCTTTGTAGATGTTAAATTCTGCATAGTGTGGTATGGTTCTGGAAAGCTGATCTGATGTTATACTGATTGCTGATTTTCCTTAACTTCTCTGTAATTTTTTGGAATGTATGGGTACACTACAGTACCAATAATTGTCTTTTCTCTTGATGGTTTCTTCTGTTGTTTATTTAACATTTTATTATAAAAGCTGATGAATAACCATTTTTCATAAGAGTCTGTTCTATATAAATCTTTTCTTTTTCCAAATAACTGATTTCTAAACAATTTTTTTTACTCTGTTTCATAGTGATAGTATAAGTCCATGTTTTGTGTTTCTAGTGTGATTGGATGCATAGGTTAGATATCTTCCTGTATGTGTAGGTTTTCAGTAAACTGTAGTTTTGATTTTGCCATGAAAGTCCTGTCACAAGAACATCTAAGAATGCCCATTTTTGTTCTTGTTCTGATTCTATTTTAAATTTAATTGAAGGGGATATGTTGTGATGTGTTTCCAGAAAGTTTACCATGCTGCCATACAACAAATGTATCATCCACATACCAAAGCCAAATAATTTTATGGCTAAGTTTTTAAGTTTTTCTATGTAAATATTGCTAATCAGGGGAGACAATGGTGAGCCCATAGCCATTCCTTGATTTTGTTGGAAGAATTATGTGTTATATTGAAAGTATGTTATTTTTTATACAGAATGTTAATATTTAAAGCCAAATAATTTTATGGCTAAGGTTTTAAGTTTTTCTATGTAAATATTGCTAATCAGGGGAGACAATGGTGAGCCCATAGCCATTCCTTGATTTTGTTGGAAGAATTCTGTGTTATATTGAAAGTATGTTATTTTTTATACAGAATGTTAATATTTAAAGCCAAATAATTTTATGGCTAAGGTTTTAAGTTTTTCTATGTAAATATTGCTAATCAGGGGATACAATGGTGAGCCCATAGCCATTCCTTGATTTTGTTGGAAGAATTCTGTGTTATATTGAAAGTATGTTATTTTTTATACAGAATGTTAATAGTTCCATTATTCTACCAATAGAACAAGCTGTTCTGGTTTATAAACTATTACCATCATTTAATCTTTTCTTTACAATAGACAATGCTTCTTCACATGGTGTACTCATGAATAAATTTTCCACATCAAAGCTTACAAGTAAGTCAGTTTTTTTCAATTTTCATTCAATATCAAAAACGAAAACATATGCTGTAATGACTGTCCACAATGACATTGAAGCTACATTTGATTCCGTCTCTGTTCTTTTCTTAATCCAAACACTTTCTAATGCAACAATACCCCACACTTTCTTATATCTGTTAACCATCTTACTGCTAAGCTGGGAAATTCACATTACTCTCAATGGAAGATCATCATCTTTGTGTGTCCCCAGAATTACCATTTATTCCCTAATTATTTATTATGTATATCAATCCCTTCATAAATAAAATAAAGTTAAAAATACCAGACATCAAAGTTCCACATACTCAACTATCTATATTATGCATAGCTTATGTGGATGACATAACTGTCTTTTTTGCCTCTTAAAAACAATTACCTATCTTGCAAAATTCCCTAATGATTACACTACTGACTTTAAAGCTCAAGTTTAATGTTAAAAAAACTTCTGCTTGGTTTCTCTATACAGGCAAACAACAGACATAAATCTACCAAGGTAAACCTAATGGGTTTTTTGTCTTTCCTTTCTATTTAGGAATTACCAGTATGAGACAAAAAATTCAGAACATGCTATGAGATGATGCTGAGTAAATAACCTTCTCCCTATATCTCTTATTATAATCAGAAGTGTGCCTCTTCAACCACTAAGTAATATATTACTTTTTGCCAATCATTAATTTCACTCAAGCATTTATTTTATCAAGCTTCTTATTGTGAAATAAGATGCTATGATGCAGAAAAACGGTCACAATTTCAGCAAGATGATGAACTCTTCCCACAATACAGAATGGACTAGGTCTTTACTTCATCTGAATGTTTCCATATTTAAAAATCATAAATGTTCTAGCAGCCATTATAAAATGCATTCCAGAACTTGAATGTGTCTTACATAGAATGAATACAGACCACCCCCTCCTGGACATGGATTTCTGTCATTCCTCATAATTCAATTTCAAGACATTCACAATCAAATATTCCCACTTAGTGCAAGTAAATTTACCTATTGGACTATATATAACATGCTATACCCAAATCAACCTGTTGACAACCTTTGCCCAGTGTTAGCAATTAACAACAGATAATTGCTTCATTGATTTGAGAAATAGTAATTGGATCCAAAAATTCTTTAACTTCCTGTTCAAGTTCAACCTATATACCTTACCCACCTTTCACTTTTTCTGATATTGTAGTCATATACCAACTTCTGCAGCTTGTGCCATGGGGAGAAGAAAACACAGTTTTACTCCATAATTGTCAAGCTCTGGCTCTAATTAGAGAAATTATGTTGAACACATATAGATACAACAAGATTATGCTCAATAGCATCATTGAAACATTCCATTGAGGGTCCATGCCTGCCATCCATGCAGATTTTGGTGTGTGGTATGTACTTTCTGCCATGATAAGAACACTAGATACCATCCAGCTACTTGTCCAATATGCGGAGAAGATAAGAACAAGAGACAGCAAGATTGCACACACTAGACATTTTACAGCTACATGGTCCCTCTTAAAACCCTATACCTGACTCTATCCTCCTGCCATAATACCATAAATCCAGCCTGTTCATTAAACTTAATAATTAGAGCATATCTCTTGATATACATAATTACCAATGTAATATTTGTTTACTAAATAAAATTGCTTTTGAAATCTAATAATAATAATAGTAGTAGTAATAATAATAGTAGTAGTGATATTAGTGACAGTAACAGTAATATTAGTAATATTAATAGTGGTGGCAGCAGGAGTGGGAGCAGTAAAAATAATAACGGAAAACAGGAAGTAGTGATAGATTTAAAAATAAGAGTTAAAAATTTGATTTTTTTCTAAATATAAGTACATAGAGTGTACAAACATTATATAAATTCTTTAAGACCAGAAAGGAGAAGTACACTAATCCTTATTGAATTGTCAATATTTAAAATTGATGTATCTACTCTTAGTGAAACTTGTTTCCCAAAGTAAAAATTTGTTTAACACAAACAGATATCTACAAGTGTTTTTGAAAGGCAGATCACTCAGTGAGGGAAAAATGCATTGTATTGGACTGCTATAAAGTCTAATTTAGTATCTTCTATTCCTGTAATTCTTAATTCCATCAGTGAAAGACTAACATTGTAAAAGATATCTTGGAAAATTATACCAGTGTTCATTTTATTAGTACTTATACTCCAACTTTAGATTCGAAGAAAGAAAGCTTTTATTGGTTGCTGGATACCATTATTCCAGCAATATCATTAAAGGATCTTTTTTAAAAAGACTAATACATGCATTGCTATAAATAGTTGACTTTGGCCAAAAGTTGTTGCAAGTAATGGTATTGGTGCTATAAATTTAAATGAACTGTTGTTATTGAATGTTTTGCATGACAATGTGGATTCCAAATAGTTTGTAGGCAAAAATCACCATAAAGAAATATGAATGCATCCATTCTCAAAACAATGGCATTTAATAGATTACATTATAGTTAGGAATTTCAAAACAAGACAAGTTCCTATTACATTAGCATTTACAAGCACAGATTGTTAGGCATTTCATAGATTAATATATTATAAGAATATCAAAAATGGAAAGAAGTTTGTTCCAAGATTAAAAAGATATATGCATTAAAAGTATATCTTATTCCAATATACTCATAAAATAATCATTCTTTAGAAGTATTTACTTGTAAATTCCAACAACTGTTTACACTAAATTGCTAATTTGGATCTTGTCATATGACAAAGGCATGGAATTATGTTAAAGAAAGATAGTATGGATCCAAGTAAATTTATTCATGGGAACATTAAAAAAAGAAAAATTACTATTGCTTTTCTGACAGTAATCTTATTAGTAGTAATTTTATTTGAACTAAACATATGGAATTTTCTGCTTGGAAGAATAATTAATTGTGGAACTTTCATAAAAAATACACAGATCTGAAAACATAAGATCAATTACTGACAAGAATGCTTAAAAAATGATTGATGGATTAAAAATGCAAACAAGATATGGACATTCACTGGTCATATCATTGTAAATCTTTTGATGCACTAAAAGAGATCTGAGAAGTTGTATCACAGTCCTATTAAATCAAACAATGTCACTCTCTTATGTAATGGCAATTGGATCATCTTCTGAATAATGATGCAAGAATTGAGATAATGACTTTTAATGATATATCCATTTTATGTACTCATTTAGATGTGAATAAAGATATCCAATTTAGGAAAATCAAACCAACTCTTTATAATTTTCAAAATGGAAATGCTGTAAATCCTGATGAATTGCCTGGAAAACTTTGAAAATGGTGATATATTAGCTTCACAAATATTGGAATTTTTAAGAACACATGGAAGTTCTGCTTATTAATCTTAAAAATGATTTTACTGTTCAAATTCTTAAAAACAAAGTGGACAAGTTTGTAGTAATTAGGATAAAGTATCATTATTATCCACTATGGCAAGGTACTTTTAAGTATTTTGTTGAATAGGACAGAGGCATAGTATCATTTTAAAGAATCACAAAGCACTTATAGATATAATTTTTGTTATCAGACAAATGCAAGAAAAATATTTGAAACAAAAGAAATGTGATTTATATATTGCTTTTATTGATTTAGTTAAGGAATTTGATTCAATTAATAGGATAGGTCTGTGGCATTGTTTGAAATTAGTTATTTGTCCACTAAAATTTATTTTTATTATACAACTTCTACATGATGAAATGAAAGTTTTTTTACACAAATGGAAAATCTGAGGCACTGAAAATTAAAATTGGTGTTAAAAAAGATGTGTACTTGTTTTAACATTATATTCAGCATTTAGGACAATTGTCCCTGAAGTTGCATATAGGCAGTTTAATGAAACAGAGATCAGGATGCAATTCAGGTTTGCTGGTGGAACTTATAATTTGAACCAAATAAAAGTAAAGACAAGAATTTCATTTTTTTGAATTCTTAATTTACAGTATGCTGATGACTGTGGGGTTTTTTTGCCAGTTCAGAAGACAATTTACAGATATATTTAATGTTTTCAATAAAACATTTAAAGACTTGGGTTTAATAATTAAGTACAATTTATCCAAACCACTTCAAACACTTTTTAGAAAAACTCTTTATTTGTACATATACATACACTTATGTTTCAACTGACCTGCAGTCTTCTTCAGAGCAAGTTTATTTTTTATTTAGAAAATCAAAATAAACTTGATCTGATGAAGACTGCAGGTCAGTTGAAATGTAAGTTTATGTATATGTACAAATAAAGAGTTTTGCTAAAAAGTGTTTGAAGCAGTTCGGATAAATTGTATTTGTAGGATATTACGGAAAAAATAAAGAAAAGTGTGATTTTGGTAATATTTAATAATTAAGGTTCAAAAGCTCAGCTTCTTTATCAATTAGTGGTGGAAGAAAATCTTTAGCATCTTTTAGATTCGATAGTTATCAATTTGATAATTTAAACCAATTTAAATATCAGTAAATTTATAAATAGAAATATGGACTTAGATGCTGAAGTACAATAAAGATTCCAATATGCTGAAGATACAGCTAATATTTTATCTAACTTATTATATGGATGTGATACTTGGCCACCCTGTTGATGCAATTTAAAGGCATTAGAAAAGTTTTATTAGAGATACACCATAAAATTTTAAAAATACAATAGCAAAATCATAAAACCTATTGTCTTCAACTTTCTGGGTGGGATACTATAGAGTCCACCATTGTAAAATCACATCTTCATCAGATTCGACATGAATGAACAATGCTAGTTAAAAAAATATTTTATGGTGAACATGGGCTTGGCTTTTATGATGAGTCAAGACCACATCTATATATATATATAAGCATTATCTACATTCCAAAGAAGTGCAATATTATTTGTTTCCGTTGAGAAGATATGAAAAAGAATAGAAATATATTGGAAAATTACAATTAGTCATGGTGTTGAAGTACTTCAGAAAGAAAAGTTTTCTACTAATCAAATTAAAAGACAACGCAAAATATGAATTAAACAGACAAATAGTTCATGTTCCACATTAGTGTTTTACAAATTGGTTTGTATAATCACTGCAAAATTAATTTCCACTGCAGTTTTTTTCCCATCAGAGTTGGAATGGCCGTACTTATTTATAAGTGGCTACCATACTTATATATATTATAGTCCTTGCTTAATTATTTTTGCTTTATAAAGTGAGATTTGTGCTACTTTCTTTAATTAAAATAAATTGCAATAAATAAAAGTTAATAATGATCTGTTTTAAATTTTTCTTCATAATGTCATGATTCACATTGTAGTTTTAGTTTTAACCAATAAATTAAATTTTATTACCATGGAATTGTTATTTGTCTGTTTGTTTGTTTTTTAATGTTAATTATTATGCATTTTTATAAAGCGACAACATTAACTTAATATTATTTTGTGTTTTTTAAAACATTTTTTTGTTCAATTTAAAGTTTATCAAGTAATTCTATTACTATATCATTTGGAATAATAATAATAATAATAGTGTACTCCAGAAGTAAAAAATAAAAAGGCAGTTTTAAAAATACAAGTAAAAAATGTTATGGGGGTTTTGATTAAAATACGGAAATAAGATAGATTGTTTTATATGATAACATTCATTAATTAAAATCTAAATCAAACATTCACTAATTAAAGTCTAAAATAAGGATTTACTAATTGAAGTAAAGTAACGATTTCTAATTAAAAACGAAAGTACAATTAATTAATTAAAAGGACTGATAAGGATCAAGCAAAAGCAGAACAAAGGAGAAAAAAAGGAGGAGTAATTTTAGAATACAGAATATTTCCAGCTTGCTGTGTGACTGGAGTAGGAATCTATATATAGAGAAAGGGATATACGAACAATGGAGGTATAACCCAGAACTAGCGGAGTCTGAAGGTTCCAAGATCCGTATAGGTAATTACAGATCTTCTCGATCTTATTATTATTTTTGTACACCTAAAATGGCTAATTTTAGAATACGGAATAATTAAAATATTAATAGACTTTAAGAAGAGGTTTTGGCAAACTGGCCATCTTAGAATAGAACTGTTAGTGGGGAAATCAGGCACGCGATTATGTATATAATTTCTTATATGTGTTATGAACTCAAAATTATTATAAACTAAAATATAAATAAATTGCTGTATTCTATTTGTAGTAAAAATCTTTTTATTTATTTAATTTGTTACATGTGAATACAAAGCAATTACACCATGACTTTCCTTAATTTAATTTTAAATCAAATTCTTATTTATTAAATTATAAGCGATTCAATAAAGTCACAATTTAAGTTGTCACCATTATTTATACAGCATATAACAATAAGATCTAATTTTAAAATTGTATTACACTTTATTTATGATTCAAGAGTTCACTGCAACATAAGATTGTTTAATGTTCTTTATTAGTTACTATGTATTTAATCTTTCCAACATTTAAGTGTGTATCAAAATTAAAAAATATTAATTCTATTCTTTAATTAATTATGATTAATTGTTTGAATAAATACCAATATTATTTAGAAGAATGATTCACAAAATGTAAATTGGTATAAAATCTTTCAAATAAATAAATACAGAGTGCAATGATGTTGCTGAATATTTGGGTCATTCAAATGTAATGAATAAAATTTGGGAGTTGGTATTGTTTTTTTCAAACATCTTGAGCTATATATTTGAATAAATAACATTTACTGTATTTATGATATAACCGGCATTGGCAGTTTAGAATTAAAATTATTAAACTCCCGAAAAGAAAGAATTTTTTAAAAATACATTCTGATTTATTTTAGACAATGTAAGTTACATTTTTTTAGTTAAAAGAGAATAACAAAATGTTACTTTTGATTTTTTGCTAAGATAAGAATATAAATTCTTATGTGAAACAATTACCAAAGTTAAAATCACAGCATTCTTCATCGTTATTAAAGATGGCCACTGAAGGGGGGGGGGAGATGACTTTGGAAATAAAATTACATTAAATTGGCCAAAGTTAAAAAAGTGTAAACAGGATGTGTGTGACAGACCAAAATCAGGGAGGAGTATAAAAAGCAAACACATCAGAGAGTGCAGATCTTACATCTTACATTTTTCATCTTCATCTTCTTCATTTGCCTGGTGTTATGTGTGACCTCTAATAATAATTTACTACAAACTGATTTTGTTCTTTTGGAGAACAATACAAAATATGCCAAGCTATTTTCACATGGCCTGAACCACTGTAACATGTATGAGTAGAGAGGAGTTTGTTTACCAGTGCTTCTTTCTTTCTGAAGTGATAATAATGCTGTGAGTGGGATACATTGCCTACCTGAATCTTACCTATGCTTCTTTCTTCCTGAAGTCATAATAATGCTATGAGTGAAGTCCATCACCTACCTGAATCTTAGAATCCCAGACTGCCTATCAGCTATAATAAGAAGATTATACAACAAATCTCATTAAGGATCAAAATTATGCATCGTAATTCTTGAAGTGCTATAATTGAACAATTGAAACTTATCAGCAAGAAACTTTCTTTCATGTCCTAGAAGTGATCATCTTCATGAACTATAAATACTATCAAATGCTGTGTTGAAGAACATTAACTTTTAATAATCACTTAATTTTAATCTTATATTTTATTCTCTTATTAGTATTAGAAATATTTATTATTGTAATGAATTAATAAACCATATGAATGTAATTTATTTTGTTGTCTATTTAGATTTATTATTAGCATTTTATTAATTAAATTCGATTATTATTATTTTGCCAAATAAATTGCCGATGTTGTATTTAAAAATATAAATATATTAAATTTATTAAGCACTAGCAGATGATCTAATAGTAACTTGAAAGGCTAAAACCTTTGACAGAAGTGCCTTAAAAATGTAATCCTCCAGAGTATAGCAAATTCTCATTTAATAGTGACTAGTAAAGATAGGTGGGGAGAGCCAATGGATTTACATATAGAATCCTGACACCTGATAAACAAATTAAAAACTGTTTCTTTGTGTGACCAGAAAAATTAATTACTTTTGCAAAAATTTCTGACACATTCTAATAAATGAATTATCACCATGAATTTAATTTGGTCACCAAATATGTATAATTTAAAGCATATAAACCCAAAGATACTGCTAAATGGTACAATATATATGTATATAATATCATATAAGTTATTGGAAGCTTGTTACTTTCTGTTCAATTATATATTATCCAAGTAGTTTATTAGTTATATATATGGATTATTATTATAATAAAGAATAGAAATAAAGATATATCCATGTAAATAGAGATAACTTTTGCCTGTTGATGTTGCCAGGGAATTAACAATTACTGCCAATGAATAATATATCTGTAGTGTGGTTTTCATTACATTTTTCCCATGCAAGTTACGGGCTGGTTTCTATCCATTTTTAACACATTATTGTTGTTGTTGTTGTTACTGCTACTGCTGCTGCTACAACTACTACTTTCAAAGGACTTTAATCAACAAAGTATAAATGTTACATCACTTTTTTATGCAGAGTATTAGATTAAAATTCCAAATAAGAATGTTTTATAAAGAGTCAAAAGTTCACAATTTCACTGAGATGGTTTTAAAATGTGGTTTTGCAGTAGTGACAAGTGACATTCCTTGGTTTCTGTTTCTCATTTCAGATTTTTTAATCCTGAATGATTTCATCATTAAGGCTTGAAGGTAACTTCAATTGAGCCCAGGTGTCAATCTTTTGTCTCTTTGATATATTTTATCCAGTTCATTTTTGAATGTGTTTGGGTGCCTTCTTGGGTTGTTGTTGTATAAGACTTTACACCTTGTGTGCCATATGGCATATAGCATGAATACACTGATCCTGAAGTCATCAAAGACTCCTTTTTTAATGATTTAAATAGGTGATTATTCTTCATTTTTTATTTTAAAGAATATATATATATTATTGACTTAATTTTATCAAGTTCTTGGTATGAAAAAAAAAGTGATTCTATGTTTCTGAGTCTTTGCAACAAAGGGTGCATAATTGGTCTACATTTTGGAAATTTCTTTTATATTTTAAGAAATGCTATGTGAGAAGTGAATTGAGGTTAATTTTTAATAAAAAGTCATAATATTTTGAATCAAGTGTCCAGAATTTGAATTTATGGCAAAGTTGTTTAACACAAAAAAAAAAAAACCGAATAAAATTGAAATTTATTGATTTTATTTTACATTTGTTGATGTCATTTCTTTTCATTTGTTTATGTTAATAAAAAAAAAGGTTAAAGAACATGATTTTTGTATTTTTTTTAAGACAACAAAAAACACAGAAAAATGATTAAAATCAACAGCCTGGGAATGTTCATATTTTATAGTTTTATCATGATAATGATTCCATCAAACCACATCTTTGTCCAACAAACTACTACTGTGGTTTATCTGTGGAAGTGATTTTGCATATTGTTTGTAGACAATGGGAATTTTGTTGCACATTTAGAGATTATGTTAATTGTTTTTAGACTCTTAATGTTAATATTGAGTAAAGACCTAATCCATTTTGTGAGAATGAATTTTTGAGATGTTTTATGCATATTGAGATTACTTTTTTATCCCACAGAAGTTTCCTGCAAAGTGAATTTATTTGATTAATAAAAGCTCTGGTATATAATATTGTTGAAGTATAGTATGTAATGTTTGTCATGATCAACATGTTAAAAAGTGACATCTTAGCATAAAGTGAAAGGTATGATTTTGTTAATGAATTGATTATACTTTGTATTTTGTTTTTTGAGTTATTTTGTATAAGTGACCACATTGGTGAATGTCACAGGTTGAACTGGAATCCAAGGAATGGGTTAGGTTTGCCTTTAAAGTGATTTGTTATTCTATTACCAGTGAAAATGTGCTGAGTACAGGATTTTTGCATGTTGAATGTTAACTTGTAGTCGACTTTATAATCTGAATGAATCTTCAGAAGTTTGGGAATGTACTTTTATTATGGCAAAATATTGACTAATAAAAATTATTAATAACTATTACTACTAATTGACAATCTTCCTGAGGTTATATATATATATATAATGTCTTCTAACTATATGCAAAGATGGAAATAATAAACTTTCCTAATACTGTTTATATTACTATGTCACTCTTTTGTCTGATTTACTTTGCAAATTTAAAATCAATTTATTTACTTTCTCAGTTTTATAAGCAAGATAAATAAATTAAGGTGAGCTTCGAATTGTACCTAATTTAAACACAGCATCATTCATTATAGTTAACTATTAAATTTCATAATGTAGAGTTCTACTAATTTAAACAGCACATTCAAAGCTATCATTTTTATATGTTATTGGATGCACTTTATTCATTAGTTTTTACAGATTCAATATTTAGTTGTTAATTCGCAGTACTTTTAAAATGAATAAAAATTAACTTTATTTTAAGAAGTTTAATGATTAACCATATTGAATGAATATAGCTCTACACCTTTTTATAATTGGAAGTTTACTCTTATTAATATCACTTTTTACGTATGTTGTCTTTATAAAAAAAGTGAAATGGCTAATATAAATGGACTTATTTTATGTTTGCTGGATAAATTTAATAAAAGAAGATGGTGTATTGTTATAATTAAGCTTGCAATATTTATCATTCATTTATATATATAATAATAAACAAAATCCACTAGAATAATTCTACAAAATTAAAAATGCCTCTATAAAATTAAAGATTAATTTCCTTTACTATAGCCAACTTACAGCATACTCTGCCATTTTGAGTAGCAATTATATTATATATATTGTAAACCTTAAGTTCTGACTGAAGAACTTCCTGTTAAGTTTTTGTGTTAGTATATCTAAAAAAACTTTTTTACGTAGTTTATTTTCTATTAAGCAAATGCTATTACTACAGTAATTATATAAGGAATTTGAACCCAGACTTTCAAGCTCCCTTCAGCTATCTGCTGTATTCAAATTGCTTATATAATTACATCTAAAACTCCAAACATATAAGTTATACTTGTATTCAATCAAATATTACTATAATAGTGATCATAAGACATTCTGTAAACTATTTAATTGAGTTATAATTACTATAAAATATTATTATTTATGAAAGTAAATTTAAATAATTTTAGCTTACTAGTCCAGATTATTTGTAATTGCAGGTGTATAATCATAAATCATTATTTTTAAAGTATAACTTATTTTTAAACATGTTATAGTTGAATTGTTAAGAGTATTCTTGACTTCGTTTTTATACTTGTTTTTTCAATTACGTTATCAATAACATGAACATTTAATTAAATTTTAAGTATTTAAGCTAATTTTAAAAGTGTGTTATTTTTGGTAATGTAATTAATTAACTTGCAGTTTATTTAAAAGTATGATTATATATGTTAGGTTAGTAGTATTCTAATTTTTATTTTAAAAATCCTAGAGGTTAGATAATAACTTTAGATTAATTATTTCTAAATATTTATTTCTGATATTTTTAGTATGTGAGTGCATGAATAATAATTAGGTTTTAACTTCCTTGTTCAAAAAGAATCAATATTTTGAGATAACTTAATGTTTTTATCTTATAATATTTTTCTGCTGAAAAATATCTAATATTTTAAAACAACTGGGAATGTTAAATGAAATATGTATAAATAAATGTATTTATTTTATTGATGTAATAATTTTCATTCTATTAAATAATATCTAAAATATTTAATATAACAATGATGAAATATTAATTATTGTTTTGACTATTGTCTAGACAATATAATTACTTAAAGTTTATTTTTAGAATCTTTGACTTATCAACAAAAACTAAGTCCCATAATACCTGCATGATCTGATTATGATTACATTCATCATTTTCTTCATTACTTCAGAGTAATCATTTTTTTATAATTATTATTTTGTCAATTTAAGTTACCATGCAGTGTTAAAAATTATCTGTTCAGGCCTTTAGCCTTGGCTCCTCCATCATATTTCAATTTCTCCAAATGCTACACCATAGGAAGTTCCGATGACACTCCAGAAGCAATATGTTGTCTCAGTGTAATATGACAACAGGAAATTTATACAAACAATGTCATTGTGTTAATAGAACTGTTCCCAGAAAATAAGAATTTTATTATTGAATATCAGAACCACTTTCATATTAGTTTTCATGATTGCATTAATTTAAAAGGAATTTATATACTTTATTCTATAAGAAATACTAGGCAATATATTTTGAAATGCTAAATTTTGCTATTCTTTATAAATGTTCTCATTCCAGCTTTATTTGATTATTCATTATCAAATAGGAACTTTTATCAGAGCTTGTAGGATGTTATAAATGGTAAATCAGCTATAAAATAATAATTATAAATGTACACAGAGGCAAAACTCTCCATACAGTAGCACCACTCAGTGCAAGCCAGAGTAATCAATGGATGCAGAAAAGTTGTACATAAAATCCCTATCTAATGCTTACTCATCCAATATCCTGACTAGTTTCTAGCTTGTGGATTTCATCAGTGAGGAGCTTTGGATCTGACAGCAATTCACCTAGATCTTAGCTAATAAGGTCAAAAGTGGCTCTCCAGTAGCCACTTTTAACTTTATTATCGAAGAACTAGGTGAAGTGCTGTCAGATCCTAAGCTTTTCACTGATGAAAACCACAAGCTAGAAACTAGTCTGGCAATATTAAATAAGTAGGCATTAAATAGGGATTTTAGGCATAAACCTTACTGCATCCATTGAATATGCTGGCTTGCATTGAGTAGCACTACTGTAAGGAGAGTTTTGCCTCTGTGTAAATAGTTTGTATAAGCATAAAGACTGGTGATCATATGATGTCTAGTAGAGTAATTATAAATGTTTCCTTGGAATGAACTATTTAACTATATGACTACTATTTTACAATAATATTCATAAAATCATTATTGTTCTACATTGTTATCTGAAGGGAATGAAATGCTTGTTTCATTAGTTATTATGAATATTTTCTTGCTATGAAAATATTTTATGAATAAACAAACATCATTTTTATGCATTTTGCCATAAATAATATCTGCATTATTGAATACTTGTATGGAAATATTTGCTTTATTATAATAAAAGAAAATAATTATGCTTAAAAATTTTATGTGTATTTTAAAATAAAATATAATGTAAAATCAAGTTGATGCTCATTTTAATTTACGTATTGCTTATATTCAATAAATATGTTTTACTGTTTTGAAAATATTTATTGGCAAGAGAATACAAATATTACTTATTATGTGACTACTGAAATCTGTTCTTCATTTTTTAATGTATAATTTGTTAAAATGATTACCATGTTTATGATAAAAACATTTATTGCTCGATAAAATTTTATATTGCTTTGTATTGTTTAAAAGAAATAGATGTTTGCTCTTTGCTAATATTTTGTCACGTGAAGCTATGAGTTATATTTCCAATGGGAATATATTATCATATCCACGTGTTATTTGAAATATCTACAATTCTTCTTATTATTATTATTATACATTTCATTATCTTATAATTAAATTGCTTCGAAAGAAATTATTTTTCTCATCGCCACATTATTAAATGAATGCTTCCTTACGACTTGAATGGCTTTTCAGGAATGTCAATGCTTAATATTCTACATAGCTCAGATTTTAATTGTTTGTTTGCTAATATTTAATATTCAATATTGTTCGGATATTCTGCAAAATCTTCAGCATGTCCAAGGACTCTTTATTAGAAGTGTTGTGTTGTCAGGTGGCATGGAAAGCCAAGATTTAAAACTATTAATTAATAACTGGTGGTTAGTTCTTAAGATTTATTTATATATGCATTGTGTACATTATTTTTCCTATGCATTATTTATGTATGATTTTAGTGTCTCATGCTAATTCTCAGGATGTGTGTCATATTAATCCCATATGGAATTATTTAGAACGTGAATAAATGAATGAAAGAATTCATGAAACAGATGTATATTTTTCTTATTATATTGTTGGTCCACATATTTATATGCCTAGCTATGTTTTGCTATTATTTCTATATTTTATCTGTTTTGCACATCATTTATTCATTGTCATTATGTAAGCTAGCCATATTATCTCTAAGTTACAGATTGTTTTGATCATGCTAGCAGTGAGCTTTTGTATGTCTTAAGTAATATTTAGCATAGAATACTATATTTAGGCAATCTCTTTTGGATGGTTTATTCTGGTATTTTAAAATTTAGAGACAAAACCCTAATTCTTTGTTGCACTTTTGGATAAGTGTTTGTTGAGATATTTATTTATATAGTGCAATGTATATACATTTTAATAAACTAAAGATCAGCATTTATCTTGTGTTGGAAATGAAAGTATTCATTTATTATTAATATTCATAAGAAGCACATGTACATTATCTTGAAATGCTGATCTTTAGTTTATTATAAGTGTTATTGTAAATCTATTCCATTATTCCATTTTTTCCTTTTTTCTAAATCCCTTGATGTTTTTCTCATGAGATTTTATTAAAGTCATATGTAATGTGATACCAACCATGTTTTTTTTTTTGCTCTTGAAATGTAAAATCATGTGTAATGTCAACCATGTCTTTATTCTGGCTTTTTGAAATATTTTGTGGGTCTTGTGTGATGCCAACCATGTCTTTATTTGTGCTTTTGATAAAATCTGAAAAGTTTTGAAGTAAGCACACAAAAACTCTCCATATAGTAATGCCATTCAGTGAGAACCAGAGTAATCAATGGATGCAAAAAGGTTTGTGCATAAAATCTCTATCTAGTGTCTACTGAAGCAGTAAATCGGTAGTACATATTTAGCTTCACTGTCTGATGGCATTACATACCTTTAAAGTAGGGTTTGAACCAGTTTATATGTTTACTTGGTCATCCAGGGATGTTAAGCACACACATATACACGTATAACTTCCACCCTGTTTATTCAAAATGGTTATGTTTAACTATTTTGGGTTATTATTTTAACTTAAGTATATTTTATTTCTAAGTTTGTAAATTCCCTTCACTTAGATAATTGTGTATGTGCATATATGTATTACAGATATAAAAATAAATACGATTAATGTAAAGCTAAAGCAATGCCAGAAAGTTCTAGAAGATATTATTACAATTTAAAAATGTCAGTCTCATTTAACTATTTCAAGTCAAACCAATAAAGTCATATTCTTAAAACTATTTCCAATTTTAAGAAATACATTTAAATAATGCATATTTGTTTACATCTTCCAATATTGCCAAATTTCAAGTGTAGGAGGAGTAAAAGTTCTAGGAACGTGCAAAGAACGTGCAAAATGAGCTCAAATCACTCATTCTCTTGTGTTCGATTAGAGAGTGAAAACAGAATGATTTGTGAGTAGTGGCAAGATTTGCCTTCCCTGATCTTGGATCACCTTTGTCCTGCTTTTCGTGCCATGCCATCGCTATTTGAGAACTGTTATGTTTAACTGTGAAAGAACTATTGGAATATGCTTACCATTATTTTATTAATATTGTGCCTTGCTAAACTTCATATACGTTATTGTAAGTGGCTGCCATAACTTCTAAAGGTAATCCGTTTTGCCGAAGAATGAACTTTTAATATTCCTCACTTCTTCCGTAAATTTTAATTGTACTCATAATGTAATCTTTATTTATTTGGTAACTGACTATAAACTTAATTATCGTTAAATTTGTGATTTTCTCTCTAAAGTTTTAAAAATCTCATTCTATAAAATGCTAGCACAGAATTATGTATTTTAAATCTATCTTAATTTTTAAAGTTTCACACTTTAGTTATTTTATTTTCATGCGGCAAAACTTATTTTAAACTATGTATTTTATTAAATTAATTTTAGTATGCTAATGTTTTAATCTAGCAAACTTATATTATTTCAACCATCATTCCGATATTTGGAATATTTAAATAGTTAAACGTAAAAATTTCTTATAGAATGCAGTTTGTTTGATTGAATATTTTGAAATATATGCTTAATGGTGGATTGTTTAAAAAGTCATATTATGGAATAAGATATTTTATGTTCTCTAAATAAATCTGATTATTAATCTATTTTAATAATTATTTGTTGCTTTCATGCCATTGATCATTAACTTGCTTATAATATAATATTGTTTAGGAATACTTGGGCTTGTTAAATAGAAAAATATTTTCCCTCTTTTATATTTGACATCCTAATTTGGTAAGATTTTATGTACATTGCTGAGTGGGTTAATATTTGGTCATGGCGTTACACATGATACTGTTATTTGATTAAGCTTAAATTAATGCATTAGTCATTTAAGACTTAAGCCATATTCATGTTGCTTACTTATGATAGCATTTTCAAGATTCGTATTTTGCTTTATCATACTTATTTCTCCAGAACTTGTCTAAGAATGAGAGTTGGTAGCACCGATCTCAGGACAAACATTAATTTGTTAAGGCTCTTCATTGGATAATGTCGGCAAATGTACTATGGAACCTTGCTACTGGTCTCTTTGAATATCGCCTTGTTATAAATACAAGTGATCTCTTATATAATAAAGCTTTTAGTCCAAAGATGGACATAAACTCCACTTTTAATGCTATCATTATGGTCAGCACTGCAAGTTCTTTTATGTGTAGTTCTCATATTATCTATAAGACGTGGCACAGTGATGTTTGTAAACCACTCATTTAATAATTAGTCGAATATTTTAGGATTTTAGGATTGTCACAGTAAAGCTTATTTAGGTTAACCCATTCCTTATTTGTACAGGCCCAGATATGCTTATGAACGATAAATTATTTAACTGCCATATCAAGAGTAAACCTCTCTTTGGAGATTAATTTATAAACATCCTTTATCATTACTTAAAGTAATTATTATAGCATTGATAACATTAATTTATTATTATTTATAGCTCATTAGCATACTAAATCAGTTGCCTATATGCAAAGTAATAACCACATTAATCTGTGCTATGTTTTCTAATGTAAATTAAATTGTTTATATTCATTAAATTATTATGTGTTAATAATTACGGAATCTCCCTCATTGAATTATATTTAATCTTTATAATAGTGTTAGTAATATTTAAAAGTTATAACTCATTACTTTAAGGAACATTTATCTCTGGGTTGTTCTGTTCTTGTTCATTCTGGATGGATACTATTTTATAATTCATGTTTCTTTTGCAATGCTAGCTGTGTGCAATTCATTTAAATTTATAGATTTTCCCTTCATATAAGATATTTGATTGAGTGAAGATTTAATATAATTTATTTATACTAATTACCCTATAGATCTCATGTTTCTCCACTGTGTCTCCAGGACCAAAATGAATAAAATTTCATCTGTTATCATCAGAAGTGTTGTTTATAATATTATAGTTTTAGAGAAGAGCAAATAGGGCAGAATTCATGATTGCTCCTGACCTGTGTATCTCGGGCATGAGTGGATTTAGAGTATTTTTGCTTCGATTCTAAACCTTGTTAAATGAACATACAATTCTGACCAGTACAGGATTTTATTTTCTCCCAGGCTTGGCTGCCCAATCGTTAGGGCCACAATTAATTAAATCTCATACCTTGTATACTGCTTATCTTATTGTTGGCTCAATCATTGAAGCTTCGATTAATTAAATCTCACACCCTATAGAGTGCTTATCTTTTTGATTAATTAAATACCATACCCTGTAAAGTCCTTATGTTTTTGGTGGCTTATATTTTAAGGTCGCCAAGATTATCTAAATGTTGGTTCATTAATAACTTTTGTTGGCTAAATACTATAAGCTATATAAGTAAAACAGTATTGTTAGTCAAAATAATTATTAAAAAGTAATAAGATGGATAATATATATATGAATTAATTATATGTGTATTTTATACTATCAGTGTATATATATTATACATTTGTTAATATGCATTCATGACAATGAGGAGAAAAAAATTAAAGTGTTAGAAAAGTAGTAACAGTAGATTGAAGCAAGAGGTAGAATAGATGAAAGAAATATTTTTTTCTTTGTCAAAATTAAGTAGTGTATATCTCAGTTTTGATATTTAAAAGTATCTAATATCGATATTATGTTAAAAACTTTTAATTTAAAAGTGTTGCTTGCTAGCAAATATTTAAAATGTTCATTTCCTATTATTAGTAGCCTCAAAGTAGGTGAAGACCTTCAAAATGGGAATTTATGTCAAGTGGTCTGATGCAGTAAACACTATGCTTCAATGACATTGATTCCCAGAGTAACCTCGAAGCAGGTGAAGACCCTTTATGTAATACCAAGCAGCCAGATGCAGTTGGCAAAATGTTTAATGGTTTACATGTTTTTATGCTAGCAAAAGTGAAATTGATATCGATAAATAAAGGTTATTGGAAAGAATATTAATTTTGATATTTTTGTGATTGCCTCACACTTCTTGGAAGGTTATACGCACCAGATTCATGTTAAGGAAGATTTGTACATGCAATTCTGAACTTATCCAATACCATTCCAGTACCATGAGGAAGTTGAAAAACAAATCCGTCAAATGGTAGAGTGGAACATCATTGAGAGAAGCTTTCCACCATATAATAATCCATTGGTAGTTGTTAAAAAGAAAAATGGTATTCTTCGATTGTGCTTAGATGCCCAGGAGTTAAATAGTATGACCATTCTGGAACGTGACATACCTCCTTCAGCACAAGAGTTATTTGTAAAGTTAGCAGGCAAATGCCTGTTTTCCACCATAAATCTTACTGCTAGTTATTGGCAAATGGTTTTAAACCAATGAGACCATAAGTGCACAGCATTCCGTTATAATGGGAAAACTCATGTGTTCAAAAGAGTACCATTCAGACTTATAAATAGTGGAGCCAGACTTGTGGGATGTCTAAGCCAAGTTTTGTCAGAAGACTTGCAAAAACATTTGGTTTCATATATTGATGACATCGTGATTGCATTTAAGAATCCATTGGAACATTTAAAATATTTAGAAATGTTTTTTAAGGAGTGTGCTAAAGAGAACATTTCCATAAATTTAAAAAAGAGTTCATTGTCTCAGGGAAATAGCTTTCTTGGGCCATCTAATTGGTGAGCAAGGAATATGAGCACACCCAGATAAAATCAAGGCAATAGAAGATTTTCCATGCCCAACTACTTGCAAACATATTCGATCTTTCTTGGGTTTATGTAATTTCTCCCACAAATTTTTTCCTGGTCTTGCTCAGGAAACATCCAACATGGTAGAGTTACTATGGAAGGGGCAAAAGTGGAATTGGAGCAATGTACATGATCAAGAATTCTCCAATATTAAAAGGAAATTTCTTGACACTATTATACTTCATCATCCTAACTTTAATCATCCATTCTATGTCCAAATTGACAGCAGTAGGAAACGTTTGGGAGCTGTACTATTTCAAGTGGATGAGGAAGGAAAACATAAGGTATTATATTTTTGTAGCAGGACATTAAAAGGAGCAGAGAATAATTATACTACAACCAAACAAGAAACACTTGCCATTGTTTGGGCATGCCAAAAGTTTCAGCAATTTCTCTTGGGATCTGAAGTTATCATAGTCACAGACCATAAATGTTTGCAATTCTTAAATAAAAGTTTCCTTACGAATGAAAGGCTCATAAGGTGGGGCTTCATTTTACAAAAATTTAACTATAGTATAGTTTATTGCCCAGGCCATGAAAATATAGTGACATATATATTAAGCCGGAATCCCATACCAATGTCACTTCAGAATCCAGAACTTGTAGACCAAACTGCTAAGGTAATGATCACAGCTAATGGAAAGGGACATATAGTATGGCAATATCATTCATGCTATATTAAGGAAAAGAGAAAAAAATACTTCTCAACCAAGGACTAAAAGAATACATCAGTATCAAATAAGGGAATGAATATTACATATTAGGACGAACAGAGGGGATAATCCGTGGAAGATCGTAGTACCATACTGGATGAGGAAACAAATTATAAATGCCACTCATCAAAATCTGGGACATTATGGACTCAGAAAAATAGAAGAGGCAGTGAGACATAGGTCTTACTGGCCTGGAATGTATGCTCAAATTTTGACCATATTAAGAGGGTGTAACTTATGTGCAAAATCAAAGCACCTTACGAAATCGTATGCAGGGGCAATTATTCCTATTGTTGCTTCCAAGACAAATGAATTATTGGCTATAGATTATTACAGTCCTTTGTCCAGATTTAAATACTTCCCATATCTGTTAGTTACTATGTTTTCTCCAAATATGCTCAAGCATATCCGATACCATGACAGATTCCAGAAATGCGATTCGGGTTTTACAAAACAAACAATTCCCTGAAGTAGGTAACCTGAAAATTTGCTATCAGACCATGGTTCTGCATTCACATCCAAGAAGTGGAGAGCCTGGATTCTTTGACAAGGATTAACATATCATCTCACATCAGTTAGAAACCCCCAATCTAACCCATGTGAGCATGTAATGAAAAAGATAAACTGACTATTCTGCACCTATACTTCTGAGAATCATAAAGGTTGGGTCAAAAATACCTAGAAGATAACAGATTTCATTAACCAGTCAGTTAATGAATCAACAGGTTTTATGCCAAGGTGTCTTTACTTTGGCAAACCATGTCCAGAGATTTTCAAATCCTTACCAGATGAGGATGTTTGTATTGATCAAAATGTGACCAGCAACATGCTCAGTCAAGGTTAGCTCATATGGCCAAAATTAGAATTAGGAAGGGGTGTTTTCCTCATCATAGATTTTGTTTAGGAGATGAAGTGTGGCTTAAAGTTCCTAAACATAGTAATGTCACATGCCAAGAGTTCCACAAATTTTTCCTTTTATATAAAGGTCCTTATGTAATTAAAAAGAAATGTGGGGGAAATGCTTTCCTTTTAAAAGAAGGAGAGGTAATTAAAGGCACTTACAATGCTCGTCAGTTAAACCTGTATATACTGCCCAACCCAGGGAAAGAATAGTAAAAGGTGTTTTGAGATTGATAAGACAGGATGGACCAATGATTTTCAAAAGGACTTGAGAGAATAGGGAGATCCCAGTTAGTACATTATGATTAGAATTTCATGAAGTGAAGCATAGACAGAAGAGTAGTAAAGAGAATATAGACTAGCTTATTACTGTTAGGTTGACCATGTGTTTCTTTTCCACTTGAAATAACAATTTTTAAAGGTATAAGTAAAATCATTTTTTTTAACATTTTTTTGTTTGTTCCTCTAATTAGGGGAATGTGAAGCAGTAAATCTGTAGTACATATTTAGCTTCACTGCCTGATAACATTACATACCTTTAAAGTAGGGTTTGAACCAGTTTATATGTTTACTTGGTCATCCAGGGATGTTAAGCACACACATATACATGTATAACTTCCACCCTGTTTATTCAAAATGGTTATGTTTAACCATTTGGGGTTATTTTAACTTAAGTATATTTTATTTCTAAGTTTGTAAATTCCCTTCACTTAGATAATTGTGTATGTGTGTATATGTATTACAGATATAAATACAATTAATGTAAAGCTAAAGCAATGCCAGAAAGTTCTAGAAGGTATTATTACAATTTAAAAATGTCAGTCTCATTTAGCTATTTCAAGTCAAACCAATAAAGTCATATTCTTAAAACTATTTCCAATTTTAAGAAATACGTTTAAATAATGCATATTTGTTTACATCTACCAATATTGCCAAATTTCAAGTGTAGGAGGAGTAAAAGTTCTAGAATGTGCAAAGAATGTGCAAAATGAGCTCAAATCACTCATTCTCTTGTGTTCGATTAGAAAGTGAAAACAGAATGATTTGTGAGTAGTGGCAAGATTTGCCTTCCCTGATCTTGGATTGCCTTTGTCCTGCTTTTTCTGCCATCACTATTTGAGAACTGTTATGTTTAACTGTGAAAGAACTATTGGAATATGCTTACCATTATTTTATTAATATTGTCCCTTGCTAAACTTCGTATACATTATTATAAGTGGCTGCCATAACTTCTAAAGGTAATCCGTTTTGCCGAAGAATGAACTTATAATATTCCTCACTTCTTTTGTAAATTTTAATTGTACTCATAATGTAATCTTTATTTATTTGGTAACTGACTATAAACTTAATTATTGTTTAATTTGTGATTTTCTCTCTAAAGTTTTAAAAATCTCGTTCTATAAAACACTAGCACAGAATTATGTATTTTAAATCTATCTTAATTTGTTTAGTTATTTTATTTTCATGTGGCAAAACTTATTTTAAACTATGCATTTTATTAAATTAATTTTAGAATGCTAATGTTTCAATCTAGCAAACTTATATTATTTCAACCATCATTCCGATATTTGGAATATTTAAATAGTTAAAAATAAAAATTTCTTATTGAATGCAGTTTGCTTGATTGAATATTTTGAAATATATGCTTAATGGCGGATTGTTTAAAAAGTCATATTATGGGATAAGATATTTTATGTTCTCTAAATAAATCTGATTATTAATCTATTTTAATAATTATTTATTGCTTTCGTGCCATTGATCGTTAACTTGCTTATAATATAATATTGTTTAAGAATACTTGGGCTTGTTAAATAGGAAAATAATATTTTCCCTCTTCTATATTTGACATCCTAATTTTCTAAGATTTTACGTATGTTGCTGAGTGGGTTAATATTTTGTCATAGTGTTACGCATGATACTGTTATTTGATTAAGCTTAAATTAATGCATTAGTCATTTAAGACTTAAGCCATATTCACATTGCTTACTTATGATAGCATTTTCAAGATTCGTATTTTGCTTTATCATACTTATTCCTCCAGAACTTGTCTAAGAATGAGAGTTGGTAGCACCGATCTCAGGACAAACATTAATTTGTTAAGGCTCTTCATTGGATAATGTCGGCAAACATACTATGGAACCTTGCTACTCATCACTTTGAATATTGCCTTGTTATAAATACAAGTGATATCTTATATGATAAAGCTTTTAGTCCAAAGATGAACATAAACTCCACTTTTAACGCTATCATTATAGTCAGCACTGCGAGTTCTTTTATGTGTGGTTCTCATATTATCTATAAGACGTGGCGCAGTGATGTTTGTAAACCACTCATTTAATAATTAGTCGAATATTTTAGAATTGTCACAGTAAAGCTTATTTAGGTTAACCCATTCCTCATTTGTACAGGCCTAGATATGCTTATGAATGATAAATTATTTAACTGCCATATCAAGAGTAAACCTCTCTTTGGAGATGAATTTATAAACGTCCTTTATCATTACTTAAAGTAATGATCGTAGCATTGATAACATTAATTTATTATTATTTATAGCTCATTAGCATACTAAATCAGTTGCCTATATACAAAGTAATAACCGCATTAAATCTGTGCTATGTTTTCTAATGTAAATTAAATTGTTTATATTCATTAAATTATTATGTGTTAATAATTACTCATGCGTTGTGTCTTACTGAATCTCACTCATTGAATTATATTTAATCTTTATAATAGTGTTAGTAATATTTAAAAGTTATAACTGATTACTTTAAGGAACATTTATCACTGGGTTGTTCTGTTCATGCTCATTCTGGATGGATACTATTTTATAATTTATGTTTCTTTTGCAATGCTAGCTGTGTGCAATTCATTTAAATTTATAGATTTTCCCTTCATATAAGATGTTTGATTGAGCCAAGATTTAACATAATTTCTTTATACTAATTGCCCTATAGATCTCATGTTTCTCCACTGTGTTTCCGGGATTGGAATGAATAAAATTTCATCTGTTATCATCAGATGTGTTGTTTATAATGTTATAGTTTTAGAGAAGAGCAAATAGGGCAGAATTCGTGATTGCTCCTGACCTGTGTATCTTGGGCATGAATGGATTTAAGGTACGTTTGCTTAGATTTTAAACCTTGTTAAATGAACATACAATTCTGATTGGTACACTACTCATCCAATATCTCCAGACTAGTTTTTAGATTGTGACTTTTATTAGTGAGAGGTTTAGATCTAAGAACACTGCACTTAGATCTTAGGATGAAAGCCACAAGCTAAACACTAATCTGGAAATATTGGATGAGTAGGCACTAGATAGGGATTTTATGCACAAACCTTCTAGTGTCCATTGATTACTTTAGCTTGCACTGAGTGGCACTACTGTATGGAGAGTTTTGCCTGTTTTAACAGCTTGCGCAAGCATAGGAAATGTTGATCTTGTGATGTGAAGTTTTAAAATATTGATAATGTTGATATGCCCAGTTTGCATATCCAATGTGTTTTTAAAATCTTGATAAAATATTTTACATTTAAATTTAATTATGTGGCTCGAAAATGTATACATCTTCCAAGTTTATTATATCATAGGAATGGTCAGATTCATATTTATTAAAATTATTAAATACATTTCCTACAGGGACATATGCAATTGAAAGTGGAAATTATTAAATGTGAGAGCTTTATAAATTCATAGGAAATCATATCAAGCATTTTTTTATTATTATTTCCAATTGTAATTCTATTTTAAACATGGATAATTCTAATTTTTAATTTATTAAAGTAATTTAATGATTATATTTGTTATACTTATAAGTATCAATAAATATTGTTTTATTAATTATATTCAAATTTGAATCTCTATTATCATTATCTGAATTCTTAGAAATTCACAAAAATCACACATATATTTTTATTATCATGATATAAAAGTATAAGAGTACAAGAAGAATATGATAAAAGTTGCTTTATTATATTTTCTATTGTTGATGTTAAGATAACATCCATGGATAAGATTATTTTGTTTTAAAAATAAGAGAACCTGTTCATGTGATATAGGGTAGCAACAAAATGCCTTTCCTATTGATATAGTCATAAATATAATCCAGTATGCTATAATTGTTTTCTTGTAAGAGTTTTCATGATTAATTTTAAATATAATAGTTATTTATTGTATTAAAATATTATCTCAAAGATTGGATCATATTTTATTATTAATATTTCTAGGATCATATTCATTGTTGGTATAAGTGCTTAAGAAGAAGATTACATTCACTTATTGAAAAATTTATTATAGCATGAATGCTGAGATCTGATTTATTTTAAAAAGAACTATTTTGCTTGATTACGAGATCTGATTTATTTTAAAAAGAACTATTTTGCTTGATTACGAGATCTGATTTATTTAAGAAAGATTTACTTTGATGAAGAAATTTAATTTGCTTAAAAAAGATGCATTTAGATTAATATTTTGATATAATCTAATTTTATGTAACCTTTGCTACATAATATTTTCTTAGAGGGAGTATTAGAATACTCTCCTGATTAGATACCTTTGTCTCAGAGCAGCATCAGAGCTAGCTTTTTAAGGTTATTTCCGTTGAACTGATTAGCCATCATTTTTAGCCTACTGCTTGTTTATGTTATAACATATATAAAATAACTGACAATAATAGATAATTTAATTCTACAATTTGTAATATACCAATATATAATAAATGACCTACAGCCGCAGCTAGCTTACAACATGATTGCTATTTACAGTTAAAATTTAAAAATCAAAAACTCATTAAAATTACCCAATATTAATGTTACAATGTGAATGACTGGCTTTCTATTATTTGTGACTACTTAACCAACTATATTACTTATTTAATTTATAAATTATCCATCATATTTATGAAATATGTTTTTTTAATATTTTATTTTTTTCAAACCATTTTTGAACTGCAAAACATAAACTTCATTTACAATTAAGTGAAAGTTCTATAATTACATACACAAAATAATGCATTTTTTATACAATACCTTCATTTTTATGAATTTTTTTAATGTGCATTTTGATTCACCAATATAACTTGATCCACATTGGCACACCATTTTATACAGAATATTATTTTTTTAATTTGTCAACAACAGATTTTCCATTAATAATTAAACTACCAATTTATGTATAGTAATGAAATCTATCATTCTTTTTTCTTTCTTCATTTATGTATAAATTTGTGTAACATATTTAAAATATCTTTTCTTTTATATTCTGTACTTAATAATTCATTAATATATATTTCAATGTTAGTATACTCATGGAATAAAAAAATCCAATTTATTACTAAGATAATTCACGAGCCACATAATGAATACTATTTCTTTAGTGAAATTTTTACTACACCACTTCATGCAAGGTAAGAACTCAGATTGCCAAAGAATCAACTAAAATGAATTTGTAATATGCTAATCTTTTGTTATATCAATATGAGTTATTTTTATCTGATAAAACATATGGCAGTGATATAGCAAAAGGCAGGCATCATTTATAAGATCATTTTAAAGAATGTTTTGGGAATCTAACTTGTAAAATATTTTAGTAATGCATTCAGACTTGTTTGTTCCACATGCTTTTTAAAATCATTAGAATTTCAATGTTGGATAAATGATTATTTTGAAATTTATGTAGCATATTATTTTTAAATAAAATTGTTCTAAATCCTATCACTCTATGTGAATATTAGGAACTCTTTGATAGGAAATGTACAATAACTCTAATTAGTAAATAACAATTATAATAATTAATAAAGCAAGTCATATATAACATGACATTACTTTTATGAGCTTGTAATTACAAAAATGCACATAGAGAGCGTACCAATAGCTCTAACAAGCTCGTAAATTAACAAGTGCGGTTATGAGAAATATTTAAAATCTCTATCCAGAACACTCTTATCTCCAGACCATGGTTTCGGGCTTATGGCCCACGTCAGTGGAGAGCTAGAATATTTGGACACTAGACCTAAAATATCAACTCAAAAAAAAAAAAAATTCAGAGTTTCTTCTTAAATATACGTTTGAAATAAGTGCTGGTTTTTTGAGTTGATATTTTAGGTCTAGTGTCCGAATATTCTAGCTCTCCACTGACGTGGGCCATAAGCCCGAAACCATGGTCTGGAGATAAGAGTGTTCTGGATAGAGATTTTAAATATTTCTCATAACCGCACTTGTTAATTTACGAGCTTGTTAGAGCTATTGGTACGCTCTCTATGTGCATTAGTAAATAACTTATAAATGATCCTATTATTTTCTGTCCATAAATTTAAGTCAAGATATTTTATCCTGCATACATTTTTTAAAAGTAGAAGTCTATTTTAAATCATTAATTTTATTTAATATAACTACAAAATGTTTAACTATAACTGGTGTTTCAACAATCAACATAGCTAAAATAAACATTAATATCTAATTAAAAATTAGTTGTGAATATAAACTTTTGTATAAAAATTAGGTTATGCTATGGGTCAAGATCATTAAATCTTTTTTTTTCAGATTTTTCATTTATTTTACAATGGAAGTTTTGTTTTGATACAATTTTTTCCCATATAGAAAATGGTCTGAAAAAAAGAAAAATCAAAGAAGCATATTTTATAAATATGATGAATAATTCACCAATGATTTAACAGCATGAAACAAATCTTTTTATGTGCAACTTTAATTCACTCTTCAATTTCTATTTTTAATGTTTTGCCAATTTTTCATTAATTTTTTTTAGAAAAAACTGTACCAAATAATGCTGCCATCTTTAGATTTCATTAGAACTAATAAATAAATAATATTTACATTTAAGATTATTATAATGATGCAAGTACCTCCCTTCAAAGGTGCTTATTGGTAGTCTTGTTCTCTTCACAGGAGAGCACCTATTATCAATTTTAACAGATTTATTTCTTCATTTTGATTTTAAAAATTAAAACATATTTTCAATACCTCCATTACATATTTATTTTTTTCACAAAATATTTATAAAATATTAATTGTTTTACAAGAATAATTCAAATTTTATTAGAAAAAAAAATTGAGGGGAAAATCAGTAATATTATAGTTGCAATTTATAATTGGATGACAAAAATATACTTTATGTTGAACACTATAATTTTTGTTAATTATGAATAAAAATTTATTTTTAAAGAACTTTTATTTATTTTAATAAACTGACAATAAATTTGAAAATTATCTTGGGTTCAAAACTAATTTTTATGATTATAAGATCTTTATGGATAAGCAATTAATGAGGAAATGAGAAAAAAAATTTCAGAATTTAAATATCAAACAATTTTCTTGGAATATCAATTTTACTACCAAAAAATGTAATATTGTGAATTTAAGTGAAAGATTTTTGGATTCAATGGAAGTTTAAATTTTGAATAAAAGAATGAAATGTATTGATAGCCTTGTTAAAAACTTTAAAATGAAAGATGTTGCAGTCATAAAAAATGCTTATGAAACATATAATGATTGTGGTGGAATGATATTTAAAATGATCTGACTTATGCCTTCTGATATAAGATATGATGATACATAGTATAAAGCTATAAGAAAATGATTATATATTTTCTGGAATATTTATGAGGCTTTCAATAATGCATCATTGTGTTTGATGTGTGAAATGGCAAAAAATATAAAAATTTGATTAAACTTTATCTTAGAATTGAATTTTTGGTGAATTTATGTATCCAATGTTGGTAATTTTAAGATTAACTACAAACTAAATAGTAATAATGCAATAATAAAAAAGATTAAATCTTTACATAATTAAGAAAATGATGAATGCATTTTTTCAAAAATATTATAAAAGTATAAGTTTTAGAAAAAAATTTCTGGCAGTGAATTTGAAAATTTATTTGTACTCAAAAATAACTTATAATTATTAATGAGGAATTCAATAAGAAGATTCAGTTTTACATTAACTTTCTTTACAATATTTCTGATAATTATCCTGGCTTGTTTACATAAAAAATAGCATAGTAGTTCTGCAACTTTAGTTTCCTTTTCTGCAACTATCTATAATGATATTAGCATAGGATTTTTTTAAATGTTAAAATTGTGATCTAGCAAATATTGATTTTTTAATTTTAAAAAATCTGAAGAAGTCCGTTTTTCCAGACAATGAGAAGTTATCAAAGTGAATTTGGTCCATGATCTACATCTTTGACCCTATCTCCAAGTCGTTGATGGATTTGATTTTGTCTAATCTAGTTGCCACAGCATGTGTGAAATTACTTCAAGAAAATGTTTTAAAAAATATGATAATAATTATTTAAAACCAAAAGAATATTATATGTAAATTTTAATTTTATTTGTTTTTTTATTTTTAAAAATACAAATTACAAAGTTTGCCCATAACATGAACAACAGTGGTACATCTTGTAACAGTGATCACATAATAGCATTGCCAAAACAGTTTTAGGATCATTTGAGATAATTTAAAAATTATAAATCAATTTTAATATTTTAAAGCAGAATTTGGCAAATATTTATCAGAGATTAACATTTAGTCATTCATATCTTAAAAATAAATTTAAAATAAAAAAGATTTAATTGATTTTTTTCATGACACCCTTGAATGATGTGTTTTGTCCTTTGCCTTCATTATAAGTCATTGTTTCTATAGTTACATAGTTCAAATATGATTTTTTAAGTGTTTTTAATTTGTAAAATTATTTTTTAAAAAATCAAGTCTATTTTATTGAGTTTTAGTATAAAAAAAAGTTTTATACTGAAATCAAAGATTGAATATTGACCAAAACTGCCACTAGGGCTAATGATAAAAATGTCAACCTGGTAGAGTATTAATTTAAAGTAATAATTTTGTTACAAAATAATATAAAGTTGTAAGTTTAAAAGATTAAACTTTGGATTCAGTGGAAATTTTAGTTTTAGGTAAAGAATCAGATTTATTGGAGACCCTGTTACAAACTACAGAATGAAAGTTTTTGCATTTGCAGAAAGTACTTATGAAACAAATGAGGATAGTGAAAAAGTGATATCTAAAATAAATTCCTTTATTCTTTCTAATATAAAATGTGATATAAGCAAATATGTTTTCATAATTACATGGATTAAAAAGTATAAAAGTGGTAATTATGTTTAATGTATAAGAATATAATTAGAAAAAAAAAAGTTTGTCAACAAATTGAAAAAATTAAGATTTGCATTATTGGATAGTATTTCTGTGAATTCCTTGAGAATGAAATTTATTAATTCAGAACTTAGACCTTATTTAAATAAGTTTTTCATTCATCTTATATTATTATACCAAGAATTTTTGAAAATTTAAAAATACATAAAGATTTACCTGTCACGCTTATGCGGGATTTATAGTAATACACTTTATTAAGAAGCAATTTATATTGAAAAATATTTGCAGAAAAAAATTGGATTTAAGAACATATTATTTAATGTTCATTTGATTTGGTTAAAAATATTGATAAGTTGGTTTTTCATGAAGAAAATAGATTATTTACTCCAGATGTTACAGAATTGTATAGAGCATAAAAAGAAAATTTCAAAAAAATGATCAATGTTTATGTGATAAGAAAGTATGCAAGTTTAATTACTTGGTTACTAAAGCAGTTATAACAGAACTGTCGGGTATACCATAAGTTGACGTGAATACGACTAAGTAGTTGGATGATTTGAATACAAATGTCAAACAACCTACAACAAGTCATATCCTAAATCCATGATTTGATGTCCCATTTAGGTGTGCCAGATATTACAAAATCAGAAATGGCATATAACAAAGGAAGAACATCTCACTACAGTCAGACCTAGGCCTTTGAATAGGATGTAAAAGATGACATAATGAAATGCCTAGTTCCAAATCACATCTACTTTCAATATACTAACTTATAATTTACTGACAATATTTCAATGTAACTTAGACTAATGCATATTCATTACATCTCCCTTTTTAGACCCCATTACACCATGGAATTCAAACTCAGAGAGTTCCTTCAGTCAGCTCTCTTCAGGGATGGACCTATTCAATTATTAACCAAATAAGCCTATATATAAGCATAGATAAAAAAGAAAATATTGATGATGATCAATCAATTAGAAGAACACCTTGTTGCGAATATCAAAAGGCATACCATCTTCTCTATGTTGCAGTACTAATACTCAAGTACCATTTAACAAAACATGCTTTTCACATATGATCCTATATATTTTAAAATATTGAATGACTAATAATAGATCTGGTTATAATGGGCTTCAAAAGTATATAATATAAAATTTTGAAGCCCATTATAACTGGATCAATTTTGATAATATATATAACAAGATTCACCACATGATCACCAAAAGACACCAAAAAGTATGGATGCTGAACTGAGTTCAGATCTATATGACTATACAAGCTAATGAGCTTGAATTGAAAACATTATTGTGTTTTCCTTTTGGACTCAAAGCTTTATAGTTAACTAATAAGGTAAAAGGTGGCTTCTGGGTGGTTGTATTGGATTCTAAAATATAGGTGCAGTACTTTCAGATCCAAGGCTTCTCACTGATAAAAGCCACAAGTTCCTTATGTTCATGGGTATTTCCAATATTTCACTTTCTATCAGTTCTTTTAAATCAATCATAACTTATGTTTCACTATATCTTGGATTTTAATTCTGCAACACTTCTAATATCTTTCAGCTTTGTTCACAGGTTTATATTTCAGCCAACCCTTGACACATCTCTATTTTTTCAATTGTGCCAAGAAAATTTTTATGCACTTTTATTTGACTTACTCTATGTTTTTGATCTAGATATCTCAGATCAAATATTGGAGCTCAATTAATTTTCATTCACTTCACAATTTTTAATCTAGGTGGCACTTTGCATACATATATATTTCCAATGGCAATACATTTTTTTAGAGTTTGCATACAATTTTAGCAAAAGGTTAGTGGACATTTTAAATTTTATAGGTAACATTGATGCTAGTGTTGTCTACTAAGGCACACAAGATTATCTTGTATCAAAATCAATCTATATGTCAAATAAAAGAACAGACATTTTTATCTGTTTAATAGATTGGTATTAGTACAAGAAAGTGGTAATTAATTGCATATTAATTGATTCTTAGGAAATTTGACTCATCAATTATTATAGTAATACATTTTCATCCCATGCTTTTATTTGTGAAATCTGCAGAAAATTTATTTTTTATTGCATTTGTGTGAATTAAAGCATTTTTAAAAAAGTTTTTTTAGTATTATTATTTTAAAAGTTTTTCACGTTTAGTTTGAGTATAAATTTATAAATAAAAATTTAATATTATAAAACAAGGGTGATTAATAAAAGAGTATAAATGTTCAATAAATGTTAATAAAGACAATATAAAATGTAAATAATATCATTTTAAAAAAATGAACTAAAACGCAGCGGCACAAAGCATATTAAAGGAATAGTACTGAATAGCTTCAAAATTAATTAACAAGATAAATAAGACAAAAAATTATTTAAGCTGATAATTATTAAATAATACATATCTAGGTTAATATTCATTGAAGTTATTCTTCATTGTGCCCATAATAAAGCAAAAATACATCTGAACTTAATATTTAGTAATTATTAAACATGCTGACCACATGGCTTCTGCGACTAACAATCTTAAATCATGTTCCAAATTATTCATAGTGATTACAATGTAACTGCCAATATGATAAGGATTAGATAATTTAAATAATGTAGCCATAGCTTCAAGTGTGACACAGACAAAACTTCCTAGACAGTCAAAATTTGAATACAGTCACACAAAAGGCCAAAAATTAACATGCATTAAAACAATATATATTCGAAACTTTATTGAGAAATGAGACAGATTTATTTAGAGTCAAATTAAAATGACTATATAACAGAAATTTTTATCACAATTATTTGACAGAAAGACTAAATTTTTTGATAGCATGCAAGAGCTATCTATGAATTTGGTTTTTAATTTTCTATTTATAAACATTTTTTAATTATGCTATCTGTCTTCAATTATATATTAGACTGTATCAGGTGGATATCGATCAACTCCACGATCACATTTATCGTGATCTACATTCTGCACAGCTCGCATGCTACCTCACTAAATAAAATCAATTGTATTTCTCATTACTGTCAGTCTGTCTTTCTGTTTATTTTCTATTGATTTATTTTAAATATTAAATCAATTAAAATTCTGAAATCCAACCACATATTTTTGTTTTTTACAAATCGTAACTGCTAAAAGAAATTTGTATTAATATACTAAGGTTAATTTTTAGTATATTAAAATTAAACTGTAAGTTAATTATTAGACAATACTCTCATAAAAAATTATATTTTTTATCTGAAAGTTAAATCGTAAAGGGATGTTTATAAATAGTATTGTACCTAAAAATCTGTCATTTTAAAAAAATTAGTATTATTAGCAGGCTGCATGTTTTATTAATAATGTAAATTATTTTTTAAATTAAAATGATACGTGAGAACGTCTATTCTTTTCACAAAACATTTAATTAGAAATGTACATACGCATAATACGTAATTAAAATTACCTCAAATACAAAACTCAACCAGACTAGCCAAGAAAAAACTAAATTAAAACACAACCAAAGCTTTCACTGCTACAAGCACATTTCTCAAGTGTAAAGAATTGCAAAAACAACACCATATATATATATAAACATTACCCACAAATCCATTTACTTCCCATTCACCCTTAATATTAAAAGCACTCTTAAATAAGTAATGTATTCACATATGTATACATAAATACTTTAGAATAATTTTTTTTTTTTTGCTTGTTTTAAAAAGTCAAACATTCATTTATAAGAACCTAAATAACTAAAATTTACTATGGCGTTTATTATATATACAATATATAAATAAGTGTAATGTGATATGGCTATACCTTTATCAAAGTCAGAAATTTCTCAGCCACTATGCCCAGAAAAACCTGTTACCCACCTTATTTTTCCTTTCCATTTCACACCCTAAGTTTTTCCCATATTCTTCCTTATCCTGCTCCATCCCATTTCTACATCATCACCTTTGTCCACTCAATGGGCGTTTATATCTAAATCCCCCTTATCTTTTTGCAAACTCAACATAAAGACCAAGAACCTAATTTCTGTATAATCACTTAGTTTATATTTATTCTTCCACAACTTTATTATTTGTACCCTTTCTGCTTGTAAGCATTTATATTCAATGAGCAGATGCCTAATATTTTCTATGCCTTTCTTACATAACTTGCAGATGAAATCACCCATGTTTCTTCATTTATGTGTATATACACTTGTTTCTAATATTCCTGTTCTATCTTTAAACAGTAGACCACTTTTCTTGTTATTATCATAAATCAATTCATACCCAATATTCTGTCTTATTTTTATATCTATATTTGACATTTTACTCTACATACTAGTTCTTCATCTTTCCAGCTCCCTATTTTTTTATTAATGCATCTATTCTTCTATCCCATTCTTTGCCACTATAACACTCAACAAACCTTCCAACAGAATCAGTCCATATTTTGTACAAATATACTGAGAAAGTTTTTATCCAAATCTTCTACATACCATACTGCCTTTCTCACCCATCTTGTTGCCTATATTTTATTCATAACCCAATTAAATACTATTTTGGCTATTCTTTTACTATCCATAAATTGCAATCTATTGAACATTTTCATCTTGCTTTTTGCATCTCTCACATAAAAACTTGATAATTCCATTTCTCCTTGAATTGCCTCCTTTGCCATCCACACATTGGCATCTAATGCAGGTCTTCCTAATTCTCTTTGTACCTTTTCTAACAATCTAACATCACTTTACTAACACAATGTATCAATACCATAAGTTAATCCTGCTACTCCCATTCTCTTCCATTCAATTCTTGCTACATTATATTTATTATATGAAAATACTGTTAATTTCTTTATTAATCCCTTTCTTTTCTTTGTTTCATTTATCAGTTTTTTCTTCCATTCATCCAAGCAATTCCTCTGATTAATTGAGATGATTTCCAAATAGTTATACCTATTCACCACATTTATCTTTATATCCCCCCAAGAAAAATTCTATCTTTTCTCTTTCCCATCATTTATCATCATTATTTTTGATTTTTTACACTAAATATTGATCCCCATCTCTTCAGCACAACTTCCATATCTTCCCTACTCTCTGTGCACAAGAAAATATCAGCAAATAAAAGATATGATAAGTTATACACTCCCTTTCCATCTATTAATGGTAACTCTACCCCTCATCCTAGTCTTTTTATTGACCTCTCCATTTCTCTCAATTTTACAAAAACAAAATAGGTGACATAGGGCATCCTTGCCTTAATCCTCCCACATTTTTACTCTGATTCTATATTTTCTAATTGATACCTATAGTAATTATTTTCATACAATCTCTTAATAAGATCCGTTAAAGCTACATTGATTCCCAAATTTACTAAACTTACCCATATTCTATTTCTCTTTACTCAATAATATGTTAAAGACCACATGTAACTTCCTATCTATATTCCTATTCATATCTGTGGGGGAGTACAAATAATCTATCCTATATTCCTATCTGTTCCAAAACTTCCTTGCATTTCTCTCACTATATTATTTTCCATCCATTTTGCCACTCTTCTATCAGCATATATGCAAAAACTTTATATAACACTGACATTAATGCACCAGTCTATAATTGTTTATATTTCTATAATCCATATCCTTTCCTTTAAATAATAGCTTCATTATTCCACTTATCTGGAAATTCTGTCTTCTGTGCCATCTTATTAAAATTAATAGATTTCATTTTGTCCTATTTCTCAAATTAATCCCCATCTCTGCTGCCCATCTATCTGAACCTTTTACCTTTTCACTTTTCAACTTCTTCCCTGCCTCATTCAATTCATTTTTTGTAAAACTTAATATTTTTATTACTATATGCTTTTATATTTTTTATCCCTCTCTCCTTCACATCTAACATCTTTTCTATGTCTATTACATACTTACTTAAGATTACCTCTTTTTCTCTAGAGCTATAATCTTTCTACTCATCATTTAGTAATATTATTTTTCTCTCTCTCTCCTACATTCCTTTTTTTAATATATTTCCAATTTTTTTATTCTCCTCTCTTCCACTTTTATTAATATCCTCAAATAATTATATAATTTCAATTTTTTTTATTCTCATCTCTTCCACTTTTATTACTATTCTCAAATAATTTACTATTTAAGTTCATTCTCTCTATATAATTATCTATTTTAACCAAGTTATTTTATTTAAATAGTTTTCCCATTTAATATTATTATATTTTTCACTTTCTATGTATTTAATAGCACATTTATATTCTCTGCATGCATTCTTCATCTCTTTTACACTATTACTAATTTTCATTTTTCTATTACTTGCATCCTTATGAATATTTTCACCTAAAACCCTATTTTCACTTTTTCTATTTTACCACACCATTCTTTACATTCATCACTAACAAACTCTTCCATAATTTCTTCTACTTTTATTTTATATTCGGTTGTCATCGATGAGCAGATATATCCCACTGGATGGCGCTGTTTTCATGCTAAAACACATAAAAATGCCGTTTCCAAGGCCGACACCTTCGAACCTGCATTTTCTATAATACAACTTTTTTGTTGTGCTACAGATTGCAGGCCGCTATGTCGCGTGGCAGTACAGCATGTATGTTTTACGCAGCAAATACATTTTGCGAATTCGCAGTTTATAAAATGATTACGGCTTGGGGAGAGGGTGTGTTTTTTTTAATTTGATGGAAATGTTGTTTTCATTGGATTTTTTTTTATTTTTAAGTATTGAAATGTTCAGATTTTGTAAAGTAATAATTAACAGACTTTTTACACCGTAGTGTATTGAAGTTTTAAGTAGTAAATGTTGATGAGATATATGAATAAAGTTATTTGGAATTAGGTAATGAGTCAAGTAACGTACTGTTCATAACATTCCACGAGACATTTTAAGATTGTACAGTGTGTATATTTTTGAAATAAAAAAAAGCATTAACACAAAAATATCCCGTAAGAAAAATACAATTAATAGTACACTGTTTTTTAAATGTCATGAAAAGCATATATTATAAACATTTTATATATATATATATATATATATATATATATATATATATATATATTATTTGTCATTGTTTAAAAAAGTTTTAGTTTCTTTATTTTCTCAGACTACTGTTATTCTTTGTTGAATATAGTTTACGTTTATTGTTATCATTTATTTTATAGATGTTAGTAAAAAAAAATATTTACAAAAATACGATTTTGATATTTTTTATTTTAACCGTAAACCTAACCCTAAAACTAACCCTAAACTAACACTAAAACTAACCCTAAAACTAACCCTAAAGCTAACCCTATAGCTAATCCTAAAACTAACCCTAATCCTAACCCTAAAGCTAACCCTAATCCTAACCCTAACAAGTTTTACTTTTAGTTATTCTATTTGAAATAAAAACTAGCGGTAAACAAAATCTTCGATAGAAAAAATCTCCGAAAGAAAACTAAAAAAGACGAATCAAATTGTAATTTGTTTATTTTATTTTACATTTATTATTATCATTTAATTTGTATACGTTAATAAAAAATAATATTTAAAATTAAGTAATATTTAAAAAAGACTATTTTCTTTTTGTTTTTATTTTCGCATTACAAAAAACACATCAAAATGATTATAATTAACGGCCCGTGAATGATCATATTTTATAATTTTAGTGTGAAAATTGCGCCATCCAGTGGGATTTAGCAGCTATTCTACGAGAACCTTATATTCTTCTAACTTATTCTTATAATTCACTCTTCATCCACATCTTTCACTATCCTTTCTACTTTTATTATTATTTTCCATCACCTTACTATTTCTATTATAAAGAAATTATGATCACTATTACATACTCTCTTTTCATTATCCAACACTTTAATTTTCTATACTTTATATATTCCCTCTTATCTACTAATACATAACCTATTCTGTAAAATATATTATTTATAGACCATATGTAGTGCCCCCATAAATATATGATAAATTTCCAATGCTCAAATTCACTCTCTGACAAAAAAATTTCAAAAGCTCTTCATTCTTGTTATCCAAGTCATCAATTTCTTCAATATGCCCATTCATATAATCTATAACCATTATTTTCTTTTCCTTTTTTTGAAACTCTGTATATCCTTAAACAGGCATTCATATATCCTACTTTTCCACTTCATTATAATTTGACTATTGCCAGTGGCCATATACACTATAGCCACCATCCATTCTTGTTTTCTTAACCTTTTCTCAAACCACAAATATTATTGACACTTTTCAGTATTTAGACATAACTCTTATACCACACCCTTTTTTCTTTTTCTTTTCTATTTATACCTTGCTATTCCAAATTTTCCAGTGTAGGTTCTTCTTAGACGTGTTTCCACTACTGCTAATATTTCAAGCCCTTTGTTTCTAACTGCTTCATTTAATTCCAATCACTTTTTTGGTCTCCTACTACCTTGCATATTCAAATATCCAATTTTAACAATTTCCTTTCTTATTACTTTTATAAATTCTTTTGACTCCTTCTCTATTATATTTGTAATTAGTTTATTTATCAGCAGTTTTACAGACCCATTCTCTCTCTCTCCACAACTACATTTATATTTGGATTATTTACTCTTTGTTTTCTTCTTACATCCCATCCATTCTTAATTTTCTTTTTAATAATACTGTAATTTAAAATTATACCCCTCTTTATAAGTTTCCTGAACTATAATATTTTTCATAAATCAAAACCTTCCTTGTTTTGCTAAATGCAATCCATCTTTACTGTGTAGTTCCCTCTTATTTTTATCACATAATTTTTTCAATCCCTCATTTATAGAACATGCCCTATCTAACATATATCTATTTTCAAAATCTACTCCTACTTTTCCTTTAACCTTATTCAAACTACTAATCAATTTTTTGTAGTTATCCATTACTCTTTCCATTGAATAATGTGAAAGTATTGTAAATCCCCATCAAGCTATATTTAAACTATCTGGCAGTAAACGTAAAATGTAGAATGAGTCTTTTCAGACTATTAAAAAGTTATCTTTAAATATATATAATTTTATGGAAATGTTTTGAGGATTAAATATGAAAAGCAAAAGAAATAAAAATAAATGGAATAATGTACATTGTTAAAAGTTTGCTTGTTTTAATGATAACTTAAAAATTTACTTGTTGGAAGATCATTTCTCGCAAAATACATGACCATTTTTCAAAATAAATAAATCTTTATAAGTTTACATGGTGAAAGATAATTTCACATAAAAAAACGTCTGTGTTTGTAAACTTTTATATATTTCCAGTAATAAAGTTATAGGTCGTCATTTTTTCAAATAAATCTTTAATTGATCGATTAATTTTGTCAGAAACTCCCAGAGTAGACATTATGTTTCAAAATTGCAAGATTACAAATTTATTGCTGGGTTAATACGTATTTGAAGTTAAGTACCCTATTTCTATAACACTAAAAAGTTGGCAATAACAAAATCATAACGGGCACAAAATTCGATTAGTCTTCTCTTTCATTTTTTATTCCAAGACTAATTTTTTTTACTATCTTTTCTTTTTCTCCAACTAAACATTCTAGTCGCTCATATTTTTATTTTTTATCCTCATCAGTACATCATCCTTAGTTTGCTTTTATGAATTTTGCATTGTGATCCTTAAAAAAAAATCTCATAAATTTTCATTTAAATTTTAATAATAAATTTGTTTAAAAAAAAAAAAAACATTACCCCCCCTCTCCCCCACCTCTTTTTTGCTTCCGATTTTAGAGTATTGTAAAAGTTAAAAAAAATTCAGGGAATGTGATCTAAAAATTTTTAAAAAAAATCACACATCCAACAGAGCTTGGTATTTTTTTATAATTTAACTGATAGATTACATTGGCAAATGATGATCAAATGTTTTCAAATGATAAAAAATAATCAGATGGCTTTATTGTTAGGAAGTTCATAAGAATTTCGACGCCGGAAATACCAGTAACGAAATCGATCCGAGAATCTTTCGCTCCAAAGTCTGTTATTGTATTGCCGCATAAAACCAAACGGGATTTATCAAGTGATTATGGTAATTTTTTATCTAATTAGTCAGCCTGTCTACAGTTGAAAACTTAATATTTATCTACCCATATTTATAGCGAGGACATTTATAATTTCTGTTTTTAAAATATATATTGATTCTGACGGTATTGACGCGTTTTTTATTTTACGTTGTTTAAATTATTTATTTTAGTTTGAATAAAATATTAAAATTTAAAAAGTAAAAATATGCAACAAAAATTATTTTTAAATCTGATAAATCATTAGTTTTATAGCTATTATTACTACCAAAATTTGAATAAAATAAATGTTTATTTTATTGCTCGTTAATTAATCTTATTAACCAAATCAGGATTCTTTTCGTAAATTTAGGTAACCCTTTCAAATCATTTAACTACAGTACAGTAATTAATAATAAATGATAAACATTATAAAATGTTGAATTACTATGAAAAGAGAATTTTAAACATATTGTTAGTAAATTTAATATTAAAAAATGTATTATAAAAAACGAATTGCAATCATTTAATGATAAATTAATAATAATCAATAATGATTTACATCCGCTAGAGGCTTAGACATTTTAAACGTAGTTGTATAAAATATTATAATGATATTATCCGTTTATATAGATTGTGTGCATGTTACAATATTAGAGTTTATCTGATTATGAATTATCTTTCACACAGAATCTAATTAAAATCTTTTTTTGAATGATGTGTTTCTATTCTACGTGAAAGAATGCTATCAGTGTCAACACTATACATATTTATACATACCCTTAAATGTAATACTTTATTTATATATTTATGAAAGTAAAGATTTTTACAAATAAAAGATGTGAATTTATACTTCAATATTTAATGATATATTCATTTGCTTGTTGTTAACATGAGCATTGCAAGATGTTTTGATTGGGTAGCAGAAATGAGGATTTTTACAATATCCCTGTTGTGTTTGGTTAGGCTTACAGGTTCCTTTCCAAACCAACAGACACAAAAAGAATAACTACTCAGCAATTAATATGTACAATTTATTAGTCCAAAAAATATACACATGTTAGTTAAACAAACGAATAAATACAGTTGATACAATTGAATGCTGAGATAGTCGAGGTGAGTAGGGAACTCACTTCTAGCTAAATGATTAGCCTGCATCATGAACTCTGGTAAGACTCTTTCAGCTATGTATTTAGCTTGCCTCCTGTCAGCTCTAATTTGTATGTAACAGTTTCCGGTCCATAGGTGGACTTGCCTCACTACGTGGATGTCACAATAATGATTAGGTAAAATACCTTTGCTGATGGCAGAAGGTGTAATGGAGAGCACATTCTGTCATTTAGGCTAACAGAATTAATTGCTCTCTGCCTTGCCTCCAAAAGGCTAACTATTTAATGGCAGATCCCCTACCTTACTGGAAACATGCGGATTTGGTGTGCGAACCCCAGTGAAGGATTTAATCCCTTTGGATAGTAACTGGGTGCTATCCAATCAGGTAAGGAATCTAGAATAGTCCACTTCTAAAGGTAAGGTCAGATATGAAAATCCCTAAAAGATTTTTTACTATTTAAAAGATGACTGGGGATCATTATTTATGCTCATTATTTTCCTCAATTCCTCTTCCTATTTCATCATAATATATGCATATGAATATATCTAACTTATATTTCAGACTCATCCATATATACATTTGCTCATGATTAACTTTAGCACTATGCTAATATTTTGATTAAGTCCATCAGCCATCTTCATTGTAGTAGAGATCATTCAGGAATGAAGTAGAGATGCCCATAATTTGGAAAACCACTGAATGATCTCTACATGCAGTAAAATGGCTAGATGGAACCAATCAAAATGTTGGTACAATGCTAAAGCTAACAGTAAGAAAATGTATATATGAATAAATCTAAAATATAAGTTCACAATGCATATATAATAGTTGTAAAGAAATAATTTTCTATTGCACATATTATAAGAATCGTTTTCAAATTAGTGTCATTTTTATTAACTTATTACATTTTGATTTACAAGTGCTAAATTTAATCCACATATCAGTTCTGTTACAATCCATATGCATTTCACACCTCAATTAAAGATTAATATAGATGTTTGTAATTTAACTTCAGTTTTCATTTACAATGTTAATACATTTTATAGATGGACTTAATAACCTCCACTTCATTATTCTTTGAACATATGATTAAACATATTTTAAAAGACAAATGACTCCCAAGATGCATTTTGTGCTGATCCAGCATTCATCAGTTGGCCCATAATCAGTATTAATTCATAGTAAATTATTATAATTTTGATTTACAAGTGTCACATTTACTCTGTTCATCAATTTTAATGTGATCCATCCTAGATAAATACAATAATGGTTATTATTAATCATTTATTAAACTAGAGATTGTTGCTAACCCAGATGTAAACTTATAACTTCAGTTAAAGATTAATATATCTGTTTTTTAATTAAATTCACAAATAATAAATGAGAAATGAAATTGAATTATTCCATTGGTGTTTGTTTAATTAAAGAAAACAAATATATTATTCTTTAACTTAGATTTAAAGTTTATATCTGGGATAGGGATAATTTCTAGTTTAGTAAATAATTAATAATAATCATTATTATAATAGAAGGGGTTGTGTCAAAATTATTCGGTAAAGTATGTGTGGCATATGTAAATCAAAATATAGCAGTTTACTATTGATAAATAGTGAACATTATGATATGGGAGAGAGAGTGAGCTGGGCCAACTGATGACTGCTACTTCAGCACAAAATGCATCTTAGAAGTCATTTGTCTTTTTAAGATGTCTTTATTCATATATGTCAGGAAGATGCAGTGAAGTGGAATTTATTAAGTACATCTATAAAAGGCAAGTCATTTTAATATTTTTTGCAAGTAATACTATCTTACATATTATCTCATATCAATGCTAACTCACCAGCCCCATTCAAAATTTATTTCATGTCCAAATTGTTATGTGGATGGTATATAAACCATTCTTATTTAACAGGGGAAACATTATATAGTAATTGTAAAATCTTGATCAAATGAGATCACAGTTTGAAATAATATGTAAATTTTGATGTTTTGATTTGATTAGAATGTCACAAATGTCATCACTAGTATACTATTTCACCTTTTTGAATATCAATGAATGATTTATTCTCATATAGCAATATGGAAATTAGATAAAAATGGACTACTTTTTGTCTGATTTATGAATTAGCATTGGCATGAAAGGGGACATTATTTATGAATTCGATAAATTGATCTTAGAAAATTTGATTTGTAAATTATTCTTATAGTATTATATGTCCATAGTTTAGTGTAGTCATTTAGTATCAGACTCTGGAATGTAAGATCTGCATATCGATTTTATTGCTGGAACTTTCATCATTCAAACTTCTTATAAACCTTTGAGCAGACAATCTGTTGAAATATTTTTAATGGTATTATTTCTGTATATATGATATTGTATATTCTTAGTTACTTCATATTGCATATAAGTAAGTATAGGTGATTTGAACTCAGATTTTCAAGCACTTAACTATCCACACTATCTCAAACAACTAATATACATGACCACACACATATAGAAAAGATAAATAATCACCAATATATGTATTCCATGTTAAACCAGCACTCATCATTTGATCCAGATTATCATCTTATATATATATATATATATATATATATATATACTGAGCACTGATTATATATATATATATATATATATATAATCAGTGCTCAGTTTATATTAAAACAGCAAATCTTCATACTTTAATGGAGGTTGGAGTAGATTGAAGTCTGTCCATTAAAGTATAAAGATTTGCTATCTTAATATAAACTGAGCACTGATTATATATGTGCATGTGAGATGATAATCTGGACCAACTGATGAGAGCTGGTTTAGCATGAAATACGTATATTGGGGATTATTTATCATTTCTACATGTGTGTGGCCATGTGTATTAATTGTTTGAGATAGTGTGGATAGTTGAAGGGTGCTTGAAAAACTGAGTTCAAATCCCTTATACTTACAATTAAGCTCCAGGTTTGTGAAGAGTGTCTGGTTCTACATGTGTATGGACATGTGTATTAGTTCTTTGAGATAGTGTGGATAGTTGAAGGGTGCTTGAAAATCTGAATTCAAATCCCTTCTACTTACAATTAAGCTCCAGGTTTGTGAAGAATACTTGGTTTTCAAATATTTATTTTCATATTGAATAGTGTTTGCTATTTATGGTTAAAAATATTAGAATATATGTAGACAAGTATGTATGTGTGGGTTGTAATGGAATAGAGTCATTGGGGAAAATGATAAACATAAATGTTGGCATTGAAGGCTTTCTTATTCCAAATCATTTATGTTTGTGAAGTTCACAAAATAATAGTTTGTTTGTAAATAAGATGTGATAAATCTTTTATTTTAAAAACAACAAAAGAAACTATTTAAAATTTTAATTTTTATTAAATTGCCTTATTAATAAAAATCAACACAAAAGAAACTATTTAAAATTTTAATTATTTTTTAAAATTAAATAATTTGGGAGCAGATTATAATCTTTATAAATATGTTATTGTTTTAATTTTAAAAAATTGAATATAAAGTATTTCAAAACTACATCAAGCTCACTAGATTTAAAGTTGATAAATTTGATTAAAATGTTAGTAAGCATTATTTAGTAATAATAAGAATTAAAATGTATTTGTGCACTCATTTTTCTTTCCATAATTTTTATTTGATAATGATGATGATGGTGGTGATGACGATGATGACAAGGAGAAGAATAAGTTCAACTTTAAACAATGCCATTATCTTAAAAAATTTTTATAGTAACATAACTAAAACACACCTCAACACTTCAACCACAAAGCCAATCTCAAGATTTAGAAAAACTACATCAACTGACATGAAAAACCTTGATTTAATAAATAAAAATAATGAAGAAAGACCTGTACCACTTTCCAAGGGTATTATTATATGAAGCTCTTAGCCTACACAACCTATGCGATGCTGTACTCCACCTAGCTAACTAAATTGAGCAATAAAACTTAACAATTAAAAATAATTAGTGCAAAAGCCAATGTATTTTCTTTTTTAGCTTTCTTCATGTTAAATGAATTAGTATCTAATATTAAATATGTATAATTAATTATAATGAAAAAATAATAATTACATCGATTTGGCAATGATCATAATGGTATAGAAATTTTGGAATTTTCCAATACCAATTTTTTACTTACCACTATTATGCAATCTAGTGAAATCTTTAGTAATCAATAGATACCAAATGGTAGTGATTAATAAATTCCAACCCAAGGTTTTATCCTAATAACCCTAGACTAGTTTCTAGTTCATGGCTTCCATGAGTGAGGAGCTTTGGATCTGGGAGAACTGCAACTGGATCAGCACTGAATTGGTAAGAAAAAATAATTTGATGCTAAACAGCATTGTGTAGGCATTACCTAGAATGGGTTCATATGAGGCTTTCCTTTTTTCTGCTCTTTGAATCAGAAAATTGTTTCACTTTTTATAAATACTTTAATTATGAACGTAACGTAGAGAACTATTAAAAATGGATTCACAATTATTTATTAGTGTTAATGTAAAGTCTTAGTCAAAAAATATTCAAACAGATAAAATTCTCTTCCTTTAACTTAATTATTATCTTTGAAAAGATAAATAAAATTCAGATATAAATATTTGGTTCTAAAATACTATTTTACAACAAAATAAGTTATACTAATTACTTTTTATTGAAGTTCTTGTTGTTTCTTCTCTATGCTAACATTCTATAAGGTTTAATGTTACATTCGTGAAATGTTTTCAATTCTTAATACATACAATTTCATTCACTTATCTTTTTAACATTTTCAACTTTTGTGTATGTTTACAAGGATCCATACAAATGGTAAATAGTCACAGATAAATCCACAGTGATTTTATTAGTTTCAATTTTTAAAACTGCAATGTAAAGTTGAGCATTTTGAGAGAAACCAACCTCAAACTTGATCTTTTTATTATCTTACATAGCCTGACTTCAATTTTTCAGCTTATTTAAATAATTTGGAAAAGTCTTCAAGATTAAACTTTGTGAGTTTCAAAATCTGCAAATTAGTCGTATTGCCAGCAAAAAAGATTCCTGATTCTTTTTGGAAGTGAAAAGATCCTGTTTAAAGTTTAGAAAAAAATGATATTTTTCATCATAAGAAATATTTATTTTCTATCATCTTGACTGGAAGAATGAAAAGAGAGATTTTTAAGAAAATTGAAAAACAAATTGATAAAATGACATGAGTAAAATAAGAAAAGGTGACAAACTGCAACAAAAGTGGTCACTAAACTTAAAATAAAGAGTGAAAACATCACAAAAGATACCAGTGTTTGTCTATTTAGATTATTGATCATTAACTAGAAAGATTGTTGTCGTCTTCAAAAATGAAAGTTTGATGTTTTCAAACTATCATATTTCATATGATTTTTAATTACTAAAAACTTTGGACCCTTAATTGGACTAGAAAAGGCATTAATGTATTTGAACTGTGATGAATATTTTTGGGAATACAGCAATCCATGAAAAAGTTAATAATCAAGTTAATCATCCAGATTAGACTTATGCTTTTATTTGAAACACAGATGACTAGATTGATTTTTTTTGTTCATATTATGAGATAATGTAATTCATTATTTAATGTTTAATAGGTGAAAGGAAGTGACCAGGAATATGATGGATGGGATTATTCTCCATAATAATTTCCTGCATAATTTCATGCAGTGGTAAAATGGAAGACTGAAATTTGTGGTTCATGGATTTCTTATGCTTGAACTTTTTATGAATTCAAGAGCAATGACCCATTCAAATATATGACTTTCTTGTTTCAATCCAGTGATAAAATTAGCAATCTCTGGGGTTCAATGTCTATGGATTGCTTTTTAAGATGTCATTTCCAGTGTCAAACGTCTTATAAATTATCATTCAATAGACTATTTGATTATGTAAATGTATATAGATGATGTGTGTTATTAGGGTATGCAGCATCAAAAATGTATTAAGTTGTATGGAAAATCAAAACCTCAAAAAAGAATAATTTGCATAAAGCATATCATCATACATATGCAAAACTTATTTTATATATATATATATTCAAATTTGCATATAGTTATTCATTTGTGTAAGAAAGTGATTTCTTCTTTATAACCTAAAGCTGAGTGCATGTTTGGTGATATTCACCATAATCATAGCTTTCTTAAATCAGTTATTGTTGCTACTTTATTTATACTCATGCATTTTTTATTTAAATTTTATTTTAGGTCCACAAAAACCAATTTGGTCATAGCTTTGACCTACAGAAAGTCAATCTAGTGTATATGGAATGTGATAACAGAAAAAGAAAGGGTCAAAGAGGCATGCTTTACTGCCAGCCATAGAAATGAATTAAACAAAAGAGAAAACAGCATCCAATTATCTAAAAAATGAAATATTTAAATGAACCAATTTAAATAAAAATGAATGCATAATCACATTACAGGAACAATAATTAGTTTTAAACAGGCAAAACTCTCCATATAATAGTACTATTCAGTGCAAGCCAGAGTAATTAATGAAATGCAAGAAGTTCACATTAGATCCTAAGATCTAGTTGCAGTGCTTTCAGATCCAAGGCTCCTCACTGATGAAGTCTGGGGATATTGGATGAGTAGGCAATGGATAGGGATTTTTATGCACAAAACTTCTTCATCCATTGATTCTGCTGGCTTGCACTGAGTGGCACTACTGTATGGAGAGTTTTAACACTTTGAACAAGCATAAGAAATTGTGATCATATGATAATTTAAGACAGCTAGGAATATGGTGAACCTTACTAAAAACACACTCAGTTTTAGGTTATAAGAAAAAAGAAACCACCTCATTATGCAGATAGAACAAACATAAGCAAATTTAAATTACAAATACAAATGAAGAGACAAATCAATATATATATATATATATATATATATATTGTAATGGGATGGGGGTGAGATATAGAAAGATGAGAGGTTATACTTGGGGTGATGGAAAAACATCATCAACCCCATGTCAACAATATTTCAAATAAAATGATTTAATATAAAATTTACAAGAAGTATATTTAAGTAAAAATATTTAAAAGCATGAAATTAGAATCTCTGTGATCATTGAGAGATCAGCCAGCTAACTCAAAAGAGCAACTACAAGCATAATTAACCACCAGCATTATCATTTAAAAAATAAGTACAAATAAATACTCGAGAGAAATAACCATCACAAATCAGTACAATAAATCGGAATAAAATCAACAGTCCATCTTGTGGCTGGATTTGAACCATAAAAAATATAAATCAACAGTCAACCTTGTGACTGGATTGGAAATGGGTCTTCTGTAGACCAGGCTAACTTCTGAGCCTTTGCCAGCTTGGGCAATTATTTAAACATAACTTGGATGCACCAGCTTAGTGCCCATCCATTAAAATACACAATAATCAGAAAATCTAAACAACAATGCTGGGACATTAAAACATGCTGATCATCATCAATGCTCTGGCCATTTAAATACCATTAATGTACTGGCCAATGATAAACTTAACTCCTAATAAGGCTAAACTAAAATGGGATTTAAAGAGTATCCTCTTTTGCACCAACCAGGATGATGATTGATCATCTCTGGATGCCCCAAAGCACTAAATACACATCCCCGTTTATATATTCATCCCGTGCTTGAATCTAGCTCAGAGAACATAAAGCTCTATTACTGTATGTGAACAATAGATGATGGAAACATTTTTTAACAATTAAATAAGTTTATTAATAACAATTAAAAAATGGAATTTAAGATCTATATGGCTATACATTAAAATTAAGTCTTGTATAATAAAAAAATTATCACATTGGTGATTTACGTAATCATCATTTAATATTCAAATTATTACATTGTTTTACATATATGTGTGCACAGATGCGCAATTTATAATATACAATTAATATTCACTAACAAAAAAAAATGATTAAAATTTACATGTGTTATAATTGACAAAATATGCACATATACATGTGTGTGCATGAAATAACTTATTTTAATTTGTTACAATAATAATATATTTTCCTAATTAATTCCATTTGGAAAACATGCATAAATTTCACACATATACATGTGTATAAACAAAACATAGATATAATTTACAATTTAATTTCAGTTTATAAGTTCTTTTTTTTTTATCAAACTAAATAAAGTCAACTTTTGTTTGACAGGTACTTATTGGTTAATTATCAGCATTCTTAGACCAATTTAAAAGATTTGCTTTTACAATTTTAATTCAAACAAAATTATGCTTGCATTTGTATATTCTTTTTTTTAATGTCATTTTTCTAAGGAATTACCAAAACAATTTCTTCAAAAATATATATCAAATCATCTTTCTTTTAGACATTTCACTCAAGCAAATTATTTACATGTTCTGTTTTAAGTCTAAGTTATTCATTTATAATTTTAAAAGTCATTTTAAGGAATAGTAAAATAAAATAACTCACTGTAAATACACACAACATGTTTATCTGTGGGTCCCTGTGTGTATAGATAAACAGTAGCATAAGTACATAAATTTCTTCATGCTTTCTCTTGGTAAGCTTGGTTTCTAGCTCATCAGAAAAATATAATTCCGGGCTTGTTGTCATTATCAGGTAAAAGTATATAATTCAGATGTGGTTGGCTTTCTCCCTTCTGTAGTCAGTTCCACTTATACTTGGATTTTGTATGCTTCAGGTCAGCAAGCTGTTTTTCCAGAACACTGTTAAGGCTACGAATTACAAAGAATCTTGACCCATTTCCTCCATGTAAATTCAAACTCCATTATTGAACTGAATAGCAGTGCTTCCTTGCATTCTTACATCCTCATGGTAGTTCTCTTGATAATCATTCTAGCCATCTTTGCAGCTAGCTTTACTGTGGCCATTTTTTGCTACAATTACCAACTCTTCACAAAATATTTTAGCCAACTTTACAGCTAGCTCTTCTGCTAACTCTTACAAATCTGCCAGCCAAAACTTTTCAGTTGGTCTAGTTGGCCACTGCTTAAAATATTACAACCAGATTCCTCTGGTCAACACCTACAAAACTCAGTAAAACCTTTCTCTTCAAAATCACTATCCAAAACTGTAGCTAATTATGTTATCAGCCCTTTTATAAAATCATCTAAGGAGATAATAACACTTTGATGAAAACAGTGTTTTTATTTTTAGTTCTCTAATCCCTTTGAAAGCATACATGTTTTAATTAATTAAAAAATTTTGAAAACAATATTGTGTTTTTACATTTCACAATCAGAATAATAATAATAATACAATATTTATATTTGTTCAGACCTTTTAAAAGTTTAATTTATAAAACAATTTTTATTTTAAATCAAGTTAACCCTTTACATATTATGTTATTTTAGGAAATATAAAAAAAAATATCTACAAAAATTTATCCTGTGTTTATTTCTACTTTCCCTTTATTTTATGTATATATTTATGCAGTCACACTATATTAGTGTATGCTATGTAAGCCAACTGGTTACAATATATATATATATATAATCCATGTGAATGTATGCTTGTCCATAATGCTTTACTGGAGCACCCTCTGAATTTTTTTAGAGAGTGCTCCAGTAAATAAACTTAATATATATAGTTGTCCATAACATTGTCAAATTCACATATCAAATATAACAGGTATATTTAAAATTTTAATTTACTTTTATTAATATCTTGCCAGATACTTTTCTGAAGTGTTCCAAACAGGTTGGGTTGTTCCAAATATTTTTTTTCAAATATAAATTTCTCACATTTATTTATATAATATTAAATCTTAAAAAAATTGTTAAAGCAATCACATAACAATGGCCTTTTTGTAGGCCAGATACATGTGGTGTTAATAATGGATGCACAATTGAAAAGACTAAAAACAAATCAGACTTTGGTTATCTTTTGTAACATTACTAGAAATTATTTTCTGGATAATTTACTTTTCACTTTATATATATATATATGATCAACAGATGGCGTTTTTACCAAAAACACGATCAAGCATTTGTTTACATAAACGATCAAAGAGTCTTTCGTTTTAGCCCACTTTCAGATCAGCTGATTTCAAGCTATTTTGCTATCATCAGTGAAAGACAGAGCCAAGAAACTAGATCTAAAAACTGACTCCAAGTGTTTATGCACAGAGTTTCTATCAGTTTGCAAGCATGAAATTTTTCAGACCGATAAAGTCTTCAAATTCAGCCAAACAAGCTAGATAGCTATATGGGTCTGATCTCAGTTCAGCTTCTCCACATAGTCAAAGCCTCTGCAATCTATATCATTGCGGAAACCTTTAAAGGTAGATTTATGAAAAACAAAAACAAGTTTTAATCACGTTAAAACCTGCTGATGCTTGTATTTATGATCAACAGATGGCGTTTTTACCAAAAACACGATCAAGCGTTTGTTTACATAAACGATCAAAGAGTCAGAATTAACTATATATATATATTATGGTACTGATACGTAGGACAATCCCATCCCACTTGATGGTGTTGTTCCTCCAACAAAACACTTTGATATAATGTTACCAGGCCATTACATTTTCTTTAATATTTTAACAAATAAACAATACATAGACACTCTTTAAAATTCCATTATTTTATTATTTTTGAAACTAATTACTTTTTTTGGGTTTTGTAATAAATGTTTCTTTATTTTAACTTTTTTGTGTGTAAACCATAATTTAATATATTTCCAAAATGTTACTTTGTTACATTTCTAAGGAATAAGATTTATTTTATTACTTCTAATACAGTTTGATTTTTGGATAGCCATCAAACCAGGTACCATTACGAACAGAACAACTTTGACAGCAATAACTCATTCTGCATTCCATCTCATAACTCCTACATTTTCTGCAAAACGATCTTCTCACCACACACCCTTGTCTTCTCTGTTGGTAGAATTTGTTTCTCTTGCAGGAAGGCCACAGCAGATGCTTCCATATTATGCAATCGAGACAGCTTGAATGAATACTTTTTTTCACAAGTAGCCATTTTTTGGCCAGTGCAAGCTCTTGCAAGGTACAAGACTTTAGATTCAGATATGCTGAATCACCACATTTTCTAATTTTAATATGTTCACAGGGGGTGACATTGGGTACTGACAATTTTGAGGACCTTATAGTAATTCATTTAGGTTTGAAAGTAATTACTTCTTACTGCATATTGTTTCACTTTCTGTCATTAAAATTATTCACACCATATCATGATAAGTTAGTGATATGTTAAGTGTAAGCATTCATATAGAGGGTAAACAGCATGTATCAGAGCTAACTGATATGGTAGGCTAAGTGTGAATTGTGGGAGCAATCGCAAAACATGCTGCAGGCTGCTATCAGCCAAAAGACTCAATTGCTGCTAGCAATTGAGAAGTTGTCACTGATAAATGGTATTTTCAACTACTTTTGGCTAGCAACAACACCATCAACCTGGATAGATTGTCATATGTATCAGTACCATTTCATATACATATTATATAAAATCACCTACTATTTATTATCTATTCTGCAGCTACTTATGAAGTAGAAAGTTTTAGTTTAATATCACCTGTGCAATATATATCTTATATTAGATATAAAATATATATTAATAAAAACTAAGTTTAATTATTCTCAAATCCATTTTGTAAGGTTGCTGTTTAAACATGGTTAGTTGTTTTTTTCTAAACGAATGTCTGCATATGAATATCTCTGAGATGAAATAAATACCAATGATATAATCAGCATTAATTATAAAAATATTAAAGATGACCCTACCTAAAACTAAATCCCCATAGATAAATATTCTCAATAATCCAGGCTATTAAAAACTTTCCAAGATATTTGCTCTCCACAATGAAATTTATATTTTATATGGTATGCATCCAGCAAGTAAATTTTTTAAAGAAAGATGTCATACAAATTTAAATCCTACATGCATGTTATGCAAAACAAAAAATAATATTAAATATATTTAAAAATTTTATGACCTTCAATGCATTCGAATCATCAATTTTGAAAAAGCCATACATAAACCTTAACAATCTAATATACAAAAAAGTTTAATCTCCATAATAATCTAGGTATACAAAAACTAAAATCAATTTCAATTGCAAGATATCATCAAATATTTAACAATGAAGTGTAAAATTGGAAAAAGAAATCAAAATATTTCATAATAATCAACGATTTCCTCCCCTACAACTCTTTCTCAATCTGGCTCTCAATTACCTGTGAAATATGTTAATAAATTTTATATAACTCTATCCAAAGACATAGGAATATGAAATTACAGTAAGTTATGTAAATAAAACACTCAAATTTACAAATGTTTGTTCATCTGCAAAACAAAGTGGGTTTTTTCTTTTTTATAACTTAATGCTAAATTCACTGTTGGTGAAGTTCACTAAAAATGGACTTAGCATTAGGTTATAAAGAAGAAGGAAACCACTTTCTTATGCAGACAAACAAACATTGAAAATTTGAATTACAAATACAGACAAGGGAAAAATCAATCGTAAATAAAACACTAAATTATTCTGTAAATAAATGTGTAATAATGTAATGTTTGTTTTTCTTTAAAAAAATAGATTTACAAGTAAGTAAATACAAGAGAACTACATTTTCAGTTACCATTTTTTGAAAGTTTGTGATGGTAGTATTTTAGTAATAATTATATAATAAACTATTTTCATTATCTAATATTAATTGCTTAATGTCTTTAACAAAACTCAAATATTTATGTCAACTTTTCAAATATACTCTCAAGTTTTAGCAAAAAATTGGCTTTAATTATGGCACTCTATGCTAGAACCATTACCGGTCAAGCCAGCTACACATGAAGAAAAGATGAGAATAATACCACATGAAATGTTGTTTTCTATACTAATCTGTGTGCTATTACTAACAGTTAAATGTAAGTTGAAAAGTTTAAAATAAAAATGTAATTTTCTAAAGGCATTAACATTAGATAATGGAAATATTCCAACATATAATTACTGTTTACATTCATGGCATATATAAATATCTTTTGAAATGCATTTCAGCGCACTCACAGGCCTTTCTGTATACATTTGTTCAATTAAATATAGATTTATATTCAAAATAATTTTTTAGATTAATGATTTGCATAACAAAAATAAAAATATTTTTTAAATATGTCTGCAATTTTATGTGGAAATATAAAAAGGGGGATCATTATAAAGAATGCAGCCATGTGACAGGTATAATTTACGACATTGATAAATGCATTAACATCTAATCAATTAACCATTTACATACAATTTTTAAATAATAGTATCAATACTTTTAAATTTATAAACTACTTTTTTACAGTAATAAAGCTAGCATGTTTACTAAGAATTTTAGCATTTTTATTCGTGTTAGATTATTAACACAATGTTGTTAAATATTAAAATGAATCAATATTTTAAAATACATATCTGTTATATTTTTAAATATTAATGGTGTTTAATTTCTTTTCATAAAATATACAATCCTTGGGTATTTTAACATTAAATTTTATATACATATATCTTGAAATTAATTTATAATCTTAAAATATAAAATAATATAAACTATATAATTTATTATCTTACAACTGAAACTTATGTGATGTCATGTGGCCTCTTATCCAGAGTCAGGAATCTGAGCAACTATGCCCAGAGAAACCTGTTAGCCACTTTACTTTTCCATTTCCCACTCTACATTTTCCCATATCCTGCTCTATCCCATTTCCAAAATATAATCTTTGTCAACTCCATGGCCTTTATATCTAAATCCCCCTTTTACCAAACCTAGAATAAAAACCAATAACCCACTTTTTGTATAATCACTTTGTTTATATTTATTCTTCCATAACTTCATTAGTTGTACCCTTTCTGCTTTCAGGCATTTACATTCAACTAACAGATGCCTAATATTTTCAATGCCATCCTTACACAACTTGCAGACTTAATTGCCCACATTTAACCATTTATGTGTATACTCCCTTGTTGCTAAGATCCTGTTACAGTCTTAAACAGTAAACTACTTTTCTTGCTATTATTATAAATTAACTCACACCTAGTATTCTGTTTAATTCTATATATATTTAACTCTTTTTACTCTCCATACTAGTCCTTCATCTCTCAACTCCTTATTCTTTATTAATGCATCTATTTTTCTATCTCATTCCTTACCACTATAACACTCAACAATTCTCCTAACACAATCATCCTATCTTTTGCTGACATAAATTCTTTATCTAAATCTTCTGCATACCGCATTATTTTGTTACCTGCCCTTTATTCATATCCTCATATAAAAACTTGATCATCCCATTTGACCTTGAATTGCCTCCTTTATCATCCACAAATCTGCATCTAATGCATGTCTTCCTAGTGTACTTTTTCTAAGTAATCTAGTACCATTTACTAACACATAATGCATTGTTACCATATGTTGACACTGCTACTGTCACTCCCTTCCATACAATTCTAGCTACAACATATTTATTATATGAAAACACTATTAATTTCTTTATCAGTCCCTTTTTTTGCCTCATTTATCAATTTTCCCCCCATTCATCCAAGCAGTTTTTCTGATTACTTAAGATGATTCCCAAATAGTTATATCTATTCACCACACTTTTATATCCTCTAATAAAAATTCATTGTCTTCTCTTTTCCTAATATTAATCATCATTATTTTTGATTTTTCTTCACTAAATTTAATCCCCATTTCTTTACCTACCCTTGCACATGTCCTCAGCATAACAGCAAATAAAAGACCTGACAATGTGAATACTCTCTTACCACCTATTAATGGTATTTTCATCCCTCATCCTAGTCTTTCTATTGCTCTCTCCATTTCTCTCAAATACAACAAAAACAAAATAGGTGACATAGGGTATCTTTATCTTAGTTCCACCCCTTTTTAACTTTAACTGATTCTATATCCCTAATTTATATGTATAGTAATTTTTTTCATATAATTTTTTAATAATATCCACAAAAGCTCCATCTATTCCCAAATTTACTAAACTCAACCATAATCTATTTCTATTTAGTTTATCATACACCTCTATTTCTATAAAAACCATATATAACTGTCTACCTGTATTCCTACTCACATCCTTGAGTTGTGTAATTACAAATAAATTATCTCCTATACACCTCTCTGATCAAAAACCTCATTCATTCCAGTCACCATATATGAAAAAACATTATATAAAACTGATGTTACCACTATCAGTCTGTAATTGTTTAACTTTTTATAATCCTTATCCTTTCTTTTAAATAGCAGCCTTACTCTTGTATTATTCCAACTATCCAGAAAATCCCTCTTCTGTGACACCTTATTAAAACATGTCATTTATGTTTTGATTTGTTTTTATTTGATTTGATTTATATATTTTCACACTAAGTTTTTTAAGAATTTATTTTTGTCATATTTTTTTTTTCATTTTTCAGTATTAAAACGAACTTTGATATTTGTTTTAATATATTTTTTAAAAAACTGTAGGTTGTTTTTTTTTTTCTCATTTTATTTTTATTTCATTAGACTGTTAAACACTCTCCTTATTCCAAGTCAATGGTCTTTATTAACTAGGTCAAGCGGTGAATCTGTCAGATTATATATTTTTAATTTTTGTCTGGAAGTTCTTTATTATTTGGCCCTCCAATTAACTTCAGTGACCTGGCATTAAACATTCCTTTTTCTATATTGTCTTTGGATATCACAAAGGCATTGAAGTCAGATTGACAGACTATATTATATGGGCCATCATAAATCGGCTGGAATTTTTTTCAGGATAACTCACAGAGTTATTTGTAATGTGTGTGTTCACACTCAGCTGATTTGGCTTTTTTATTTCAGTTTGTGGGCTATTTTGGCTACAATTTGTTTTATTTACTTTTATAGTTAAATTGGTAACTTCAACTTTTATCTCTTCAATTACTTTTCTATCTTCTATCTTATTTTTTTCTATTACTTGGTAAACAGTCTCTATTTTATTCTCTACTTGTGTTTTAATCTCTTCTATTTCTTCCCTAATTTCTTCTTTTATTTTATTATGGCCCATACTGATTTGTTCTTTCAATTCTTCAAACATTTCAGTCTGCACTTGCAATTTTCTGTTCATTTCATTATATTGTTTTTAAGTTCTGCTATTTTTTTATATTCTTCAGCTGCTTCTTTTTGTTTTTCAAGAACACTGGTTGTTAATGCTATGATTTCCCTATTCTCTTTGTTGGAAATATTTTCTATGTTTTTACCTTGAGCCTCCATTTTGGCTTTATTTCTTATCATTTATAATTTTAAACACTTTTTATATCACTATTTTTAATACCATATTTTATTCACTTTAACAAGTTTACTAATTATTTACTACTTTTATTTAATTTATAATCAAACATTGAGTGTTCAGTCAATTTTCTCCCACTACATTCCCCCAAATATCATTTGCATGCTGATTCCTATTCTAATGCGAATCAATGCCTACCCACACCTATTTTCCTATATCTATATATCAACTATATTATTTCATTAACTAAATCCACTTACTTTCTTTTATAACATATAAAAATTGTTATTAGTGCCATTTGTTCTCTTTCATCTCTCATAAAACTTTTTTTCCACTTTAATTGTAATTTTTATTTATGTGAGCCATATTTTTTTCTATTACGCATTTTTCTTTTTTTAAATTTGAACATATGTTTGTGCCCTACATTGGAAGCCATTTGTAATGGGAAATCCTTTTGTCCTCTTTAAACTTTTTACAATCTATTTTTATAAAATCATTATTTTGCAAAAAGTCTTTTTTAAAAAAACCTGTTACTCAAGCAGGGGAGTAAATATGACAAATAATTACATATTAATAACTCCTTAATTAAACTTTTAGACTTATACAACTTGAACTTTTTAATTTTAAAACTTTCTCATTATTTATTCTAACTTTATAATATTATTTTGCCAAAAAATCTTTTTAAAAACCCATTACCCAAGCAGGAGAGTAAATATGATTAATACTTACATATCAATCATACCCCCAGTCAGACTGCAATTTAATAAAATATTAAACCGACAATCATTTTTCCAAACTGAAGTAGCTCCCCAGCTGCATGAAATGTGAAACATCTCATGGTGATATTTATAATGGGTTTAAAACCCAGGGTGCCTACCAATTCTTAGATTGGAACCCATGCAATGTCCCTAACACATTTCTTGAGCTTGACCCATGGCTAGTTCTTCACATGAGACTGGCTACACATTTGCTTATGAATGGAGAGAGAGACAAAAAAATGACATTAATAATTTATTCTAAAAAAAAAAAATAATTATGAATATAATAATAAGATATAATTAAAATGTAAACACATAAGAAATATTATACATTTAACAAATTTTGCATGCTTATGATAATGAGTAAGATTTAAAAGTTTTTATCCTGATATTATCCATAAATATTTATTTGTCATTTCAACATTATCTTTGTAGCAGTTCTGTTGGGTAATCACCCCTTTTGTCCTTTGATCAGGTTAGTTTCTTGGTCCTGGCATTGGTATTTCTAACTGAAAGACAGATTCTTGGTTTCTTGTTCTTGGTGGCTTGGTTTACATAATTTTCACTTAATTTCATAGAGCAGGTTGAAACTTTAGCAGAAAGTGAGTCAGAGTAATTTTTTATGGCATTTTGCTAAATGGCACATGGGAGAAGAGCAGAGGAAACAATCAAGCACAATGTTCAGTTCTATCCAATCATTCTCTTTAATAACTTGAACTGAATTTCTACTGAACTCTGGTTATACTGAAAACTCTGAAGACATTAGAGAATGGGTGCCTTTTATATTACTGTGGGCCCCCCTTTGCTCCAAGTTTTAACCACAATATCAGTACATCTTATCTCTTAAAAAAATTTAATTATAATTTTCATTTTTTTATTTTCTGTATTTTAATTTTAATTGCAGAGATTTGAATTAGTTGAACTAATCATCCTGGAATTTTAATCTCCAGAGCCTGATTATTTTTATACAAATTATTTAATTAATCATAAGAAACCCTTTGATTATTTTAATTAAAAACACTTTTTTCTTAAAGAGTATTTTTGACAAATAATAATGTATTAAAGAAAGACAAGTTATAATTATTAGTTTGTAACTTATCTCTAAATTTCCCTGTATTTTAACTTCTATATTTTCAAGCTATTGATTCTGATTTTTTTTTTAAATTTTATAGTGTTTTAATAAATAAAAAACAAGTGAATTATGTAACTCATATATACATACACACCTGCACAATGCATATATATACATACTGCTACATCATATATATATATTGTGCTGTTATAAAATAAATAACTGAATATATTCATATACCTACAAGCCTTTATGTTGAAACATCAATTTATATTATAATATAAAGATGGTATTATAAAGTAGTCATTTATGTATGTTTAATCACATGATCTGGTAAAAACCCAAGACTTCATACTTTTATGGAACACAAATCTAATACCACATATTTGGTAGCATCACATTTATATATATATAAGGTTTGAGATTAAATCTCACTTCAATAATTACCATAGGTAATTGAAATGTGTTCAAACCATGATAAGACAATATTTTTTTATTAAAATAGTGATCCCATATTTCATCATGTCTCATATATATATATGGTGTTTGAAACATTATAGAAAATCAAATTTTAAATAAATCATGAAATTTGTTTTCAGCTATTTTTAAATTGATTAATATTATTAGACGGTAAAACAGAGATTTCTCTCAGTTTTAAAATTTTGTCAACAAAAGATTTAAATGGCAAAATATATAAACACTTACAGTGCTAAATATATCTAAAATATTCAAGATTAAATTTCACTACAACAAGGTAATATTTTTTTATAAACAAGTGTATCATTTATCTATAATTGTTACATTGAGATTTTATCTCAAATATAAATATACATTTAGCAAAAAGTTGTCAGTATTGCATATTTCATCTTTGAATTTTTGTTGACAAAGTTTTAAAATTGAGAAAGATCTCAGACGTGTCAACTAACAATATCAATCAATTTAAAAATACTTGGAAATAAATTTCATGATTGATTTAAAATTCAATTCTTTACCCTAAATATTTCAGACATTTCTCTCTATATATAAATGAAGTACAATAAAAGATAGGACCACTTTTTTATCAAACTGAAAATTGTTTTATTCTGTGGCTGGAAAACATTTCATTGAGATTTAATTTCTAGAAATATATATATATATAAGAGGTTGCCTTGACAGCAGTTTGAAATTTTTGATTGTTATTGATATTGGGATTATCTAAGGGTTGACTGGCTTTTAATAATATATATAGTACTGAGAGTATTCAACATTATATATATATATAAATGAAGAGTGTGCTATAGCTCTATTATATATATATATAAATGAAGAGTGTGCTAATAGCTCTAAACAAGCTTTTATATATATATATATATTGTGCCCTTTTCTATAGGTCAGTAATAGTTTATAACAGTCAATTACTAAAAATTTTAAATTTAGAATATGTTCTTTTAATATGGTAATTGTATTAAGTCAATTATATCTTTAAAGTACAATTTGAGGCTAAAGCAAGTACGTAGTATATAAAATTATAGCGAATTATTTAAAAATAGTTAAGTAAAGTTTAAAATATTGTTTCATATGGTTGTAAAAGCTGGCCATATTAAATAACACAGCTATAAATAATTAAATGTATATTTAATGAGTTCGATTTTAATAGTTTAAAACTTGTAGTAATAAATGTTATATTTTAAATTTATAAAGTCATATTTAAATAGTCAAAATTAATATAGTATATTTTAAAATAAACTTTATGATGGTGAAAATTGTATTTAATTCTATATTTTCTAAATTATTCTTCCAAATTTTTTATAATTATTTTATATAATATAATAAGTGTATCAATTTTATAAAACTGGGCAGAGAAATAGATTAAAAATCGTCTGTCAAAGTTATTTATCATGTGACTTTTAATGTATACTTTCACACACACACTTGTTAGAATTTAATAACAAAGTTTGTGTATTATAGAGTTGGATATAATGATTATTATCATAGAAGTGAATATTAAAATATTACATACTTATTTCTAAATGCTTAAATGATGTAATAAAGACGAATGCATTCATAATATAAAAATTAAATATTTTATTTAAATAAAAATAGATAAATTGAATATTAAGAAATGAAATAAGTTATTAAATGTTATTTTAAAAGTTATTTTAAAAGATTAAATAATTTAAATAAAGTTATAATTGAATTAAAAGTGGTATTTTAAATAATATTTTTTAAATTTTATTACGTCATAATTTCTAATTTTGAAATTCAATTCTACTTGAAATTGAAAATATGTAAATTTGTTCTCAAGCTAAAGTAAGAATTGACCAATAGGAATAGGTATTCTTACAGACTATAAATATGAATTGCACGGGGGTATAGAGGGAGATTAATAATGTATTGAAACCGGAGAAAGGTAAATTATAACTATCAAAAAGATAGTATTTTTTAAATCTTTTATTTTAGTCAATTTTTTTTTAGTACTTTCTTATTGTTTTATTTGCAAAAAAACTAATTGATAATTTTTAAAAGTATTTTTGCAAAAGAGGGTGTTAAAATATAATAATTTAGAAACTTCATGGAAATGATTTTCTAATTTTTAAAGTACTTACCAGTCGTATTTTATCTAAAAATTTAACCTAAACTTTGCAATAAAAAATGGATATACTACGAAATAAAATGGATATAAGTTGTAATGCTGAAAAAATATGTGAAATATTTATTGATACAGCTTTATTAATATTTCACCAAAGAACTGTTTTGGTATATAAAAACCACAGCTCGGACATTATACGGAGTCTAAAAAATGTATTGAAACGTATTATTTATAAGTTTATCTAAGATTTATTTTTTAAAAGTAGTAATAAGACAAATATATCTTATGAATCATTTATATAATATGATATTCAAAGGAGTAAAATGTTATATCCTATCTGAAGGTAACTTTTTTTTTAAAAAATATTTTCAAGAATTAAAGAAAGAACCCAGGAAAATATGTTACAGAAGCATTTTTGATATTAAAATATCTGGTCTTAGAATTATTTAAAATGTATTTAGAAAAGATTTGTTTAAAAGTACTTGAAGTTTTTTTTATTTTAAAAGAGATTTATAAAAATACCAAATGAAAGTTTAAATGTATTAAGAAGGAAACTTATATAAAAAAGTGAACATATAGTTAAATAAAAGATGGATCCATGGAAATACAAATAGTACTTAAAAGTTTATCGAATATTTTAAAGTTAAATTAGATGGAGTGATGCATCAGATATGCAGAGAATATTGGTAGAGAAGATTAAGAAGCTTCACGGGATTAATTAATATTATGATTTAATAATTATCATCCTAAATACTAAAACCAAGGATTATTTTCTATAAATTTTACTAAATGGATTAATAATTATTTTTATTTTAAACTTTAACGTGCTTGGAGGAGAACATTTTTAAAAACTCTAGAGAAAATAATAAACATTTTGGACTTATCAGGAACTATCGTCAAGAAAATATGTAATTATAGTTTTGATTCCTTTTATTTTGTTAACCTAGTTTAAATCTAAATTTTTATATCAGATTAGGAAAAACATAAAAAACATTAATTTATTAATATTAAAATTTTATAATATAACAATCTAATAATTTAGCTAAAAATATTTTAATATAAAGTGTATGGGTGTGAATTTTTTTTTATATCTGCAATGCTCAAGTGGATAAAGGAAGCCTACTGAACACAATGACTAGATAAAGGTTATTGGTAATAATAATAACTATTGATAATTTATAATGTATATTTTTTTTGTTTTCTTTAGATCATCCATAAATTGGAAGAATGAAGTGTAAAAGTTTTTTACTTATATGTACCGCATTTCATACAACATTTTAAAAAACATTATGAGATAGGATTGATTTAAAAATATGCATACGACGATTTTTTTTTATTAGTGATATAATCCAACATAACAAATAATTATGTGATTCTTTTAAAATTTTCATGTTATTGGATATTCAAATATTGTCTAAGTAGATTGTATATGATTAGACATATAGAATAATGAAGTAAGCAGACTTTTCTTGTGGAACAGCTAGATTGTTTAACTATTAATGAATTTTATTTATTGTTTTGTAAATGCAGATAGTTATTTATCGATGTAAGATGTGGAAAATCTTGAGAAATAATGTTGAGATAGTGGCTTGGAAGTATTTAGTGAACAGGAAACCAAGATGATGTTTTAAGAAATAGGATGTTATAAGGAATGGAAATAATATTTAGTCTTTATGTGAATATCAGCATAGTTAACAAAGCCCTATGACTGATACACATTTTATTTGGACAGTGTTTATATTTCTTTAAATATTTGATGTTTTAATAAAGCTGAAGAAATAGCTTTAACATCGTCCCTGTACTAGAGGATATTAGGCAGGTAAATGTCATACCTCTTCGCACTGTGCCATGATTTTGAGATACGTTAAGAGTAATACTCTAGCTTTCTTCCTTAATCCTATGCATCTGTTTTCGCTATCTTTATTTCATGTAACTGCATCGTTCAGTAAGATATGTTTAAGAGAAATGATAAATAATTTAGAACTTAGGTTATGCTATCGTTTTGTATAAGATTGGTTTATTTGCTTAGAAGGAATAGGATGTTATAACTTAAAATTGAAGATCCAAAGTATCTTAAGGAAAGAAAAGAATCATAGAATATATTTTGAATTTTATTTCGGAAATGAAATATAAACTTTTTAAAATAAAGTATCTAAACAAAGATATTTTCTTTAAAGTGATAATAATTTTAAATGCTTTAGTATTATTTTTTTTAAGAGAAAAATAAGTATTGCATATTTTTAAAATACAATAGTACAAAGTAAATTATGTAAACAATATGCATAGTATATTTTTTGTTTATTGATTAACAGAAATATATTAATGATTACACTTATGTCATACTAAAGTAAGGCTTAAAGAAGAATATATTATGATTAGTAAACATTGTGTGATAAATACTAAAATCTAGTACTGAATTTTGAATAATATTTTGTGTAACATCTTTGACTTTGCAAGATGAAAAATTTTTTAATATCTTGAGAAATCCATACTCATTATAAAATTTTGTTTTCTATAGAATGTTTTTCTAAGTATGAATTTTTAAAATAAGATAGTTTAATAATATTAAGGATAAAATGCTGTTGCTAATAAAGTAGATAAATATATTTGTAATAAGTTAACCATAATGAGAAACCAAATAGTAACATTTTTTTTAATTTTGTCCTAAATCTAAATAAAGATATAATTGAAATATAATTTTTTTTTATAACCCGGTAGATCAAACTGTAAAGTAAAAAAGTTAAGGATATTCACTGTAAATAGTGTAAATAAATTGTTTATTTATTTGTTGTTAGTAATAAACTTTGTTAAATTTTGTTATTTCAAAAATTTTGTGTCCGAGTTATTTATTTCTCCACATCGCTGCATGAAATCACGATATATGCATAATAATTGAAACAAATATATAATTTTGCACAAAAGATAAATAGAGAATTATTTTAAGAATTTTAAATATTTTATTGTTATTCATTATAATTAAATAATCATAATCTTACATTATTTTATTGGTCATAAATCAGTTATCACAATATTATATTGAATTATATGCTATCAGTTGCCACACATCCTTTGTTTATCAGATTATTAAAATGCTACCACGTATTTATTATATTATTACATGAAGGTAAAAGATTATATAAAATTATTTTATTATTTTATTATGATAATAAAAACACAACGAAAAGAAAAGGTATCCAGAATTAGTTAAACAATGAAGAATATTATTATTATTATTATTATTATTATTATTATTATTATTATTATTATTATTATTATTATTATTATTATTATTATTATTATTATTATTATTATTATTATTATTATTATTATTATTATTATTATTATTATTATTATTATTATTATTATTATTTATTATTAGTTTAAGTGTAGTAGATTATGACATAAAATTCCTCCTCATATTTTACTACCGTATTTTAAAATTAACTTAGAATAAACTTTATGAACCTGAGATTATTTTATTGAGCTAGATTATTACAAATAGAAGATTAAGACTTAATTATTAGTTTAATCTTAGTGAGTAGAAGTTATTAAAGTCATAAGAATATTATGAGTTTGTTGTTTGAAATAGTAATAAAGGGGGATAGTGTTCTTATGCCATTGAGGTAGTATCCTGTGGGATATTGGCTCAATGTAATCTATCTTGTCACCTGTATTTTCACTTCAAGTCTCATGAAAATATTAAATATTTATTTAATTTATTTTTATAAACTGAACCTTATTCGTATTTTAAATTTGAGCTAGTGAAATATTTTATTTTTAATGCTGAATATTTTAGTTATTAATTATTAACTGAGATAGAACCCGTTTTATTTTATATCGTATATTATCTGGAAGTGAAGATGCACGAGATACAGGTTAGAATATATATATATATATATATATATATATATATATGATAAATGCTACAAGAGAACTCATTCAAATCATCTTTATATAGGATTGTCCCCATCCCCAGACCAGTTTTGAGACATGGCTCTATTCAGTAAGGAGCTAGAACACCAGATTTAAAGCACCAACTCAAGCTTAGCATTTATCTAATAGTTAACTCTTAATATGAAGATTTGAAATTTTCAGACATCTACATGTTTTTAAATTCAGCTCTCAAACTGAAATAATTATATAGACCTGAACTAATTCAGATATACCATATATTAATAGGCTTAGCAATTTAATTTAGCCAAAGCTCCCAGCAGCAAAATAATAATAGTACTAAAATCCAAGTCATATGTCACATGACTTATATAGCTTGCATTTACAAATATGTAAAGTAAAGAGCATGCTAATAGCTCTAAACAAGTATTTTTAATATGATAAATGCTATACAAGAGAATGCATTCAAATCATCTTTATCTAGAATTGTTCCCATTCCCAGACCAGTTTTGAGATATGGCTCTATTCAATAAGGAGCTAGGATACCAGATTTAAAACATCAACTCAAGCTAAGCATTTATCTAATAGTTACTGCAGTGTCCTCAGCTGTAGCTGAATGATCGCAAATATTAATACTTAATTATAAATAAGAATCACCGACTAATTTACACTAAATCTTTATTGGTACATAATAATTCACACTAACAACAGTTATGATAATTGGTTAATATATATATATATATATATATATATATATATATACATAATCTGACTGCATTAAAGTTTTAAAGTTCAAATCCCCTACTCTGCCTACAGTAATATAAAACACACAGTACCTTGCCTAGGTGACAAAAATAACCCTCGTAAGAGCCACTTAGGGCATTTAAAATTATATTAAGACCGGTCTGCTTTTACTCTAATCGGCTGGATTCACCAACAGGCACAGAGAACCTGGGATCACAGTCCAAAAAGCAGCAGCACTCATCAAGAACAAAAGCACAAGGTGCGATAATCTTTTTTCCCCATTCTTTTTTATATTGCCACAATTTGAAATCTCACTCTCGTCACTTCTTTTCTGGAGTATTAATACATTTTCTCACATGTGTGTAAATGGCTTCATTTGGTTATTAATTCCCTTGATAATCCAATCTGTTAAACAATGTCTCTGTAATTACTTCATTTAGTTAATGTAGACCGATCTAATTACTTTTATTTTCACTTAATTAAATGCGTGCATTTACTGGCTCTATTTACATATGTATACAACACCTCCCCTTACTTCAGAAAAGATAGTTGCGTAATGGCACTATATATAGTCTTTTAGTTTGACCGGTCTCCGGATTTTCTGTTTTGGTCTGGCTGTATTGCTTTGTGTTTCATCTGGCTTTCAGTTCGATGCTGTATCATTCTCACTATTTGTTGGTGCTGTCTGTATCTCCATTGGTCCCTGTCATTTCATTTCTGTGGTTTGCTGCTCATTCCATAATAACTCGCTTGTAATGTCAGGTACCGTTTGTATTTCCTCTACAACTTGCTGACGGACGTGGTTTATGTGTCTTCTATAGCTAGTACCATCCTGTAGCTCCACGAGTACTATTTGTTGTGACAGCAGTTTCATAATTATTTCCTCTACCCATTTCTTTTGCAACACATCCCGGACCCAAACTTTATCACCTGATTATGAACATGTTTACATTTTTGTCACTGTTGTCATTTTCGGCAGGATCTGGTAGTAATAAGTCTAATTTAATATGCAGTTTCCTGCCCATTAACAGTTCTGTGAGTGATTTCCCATTGACCGTTGATGGCATTGCGCATTGCCACAGCATTGCATTATCAATTGCTTGTTGTAAATCCCTATTACTTGATTTCTTTAATGCCTTTTTGATTATTTGGACAGCCTTTTCTGCCAGACCATTCGACTCCGAGTGATATGGTGGTGTACATATGTGTCTGATGCCATTATCATGAAAATAGCTTTCTATTTCCTTAGCTATGAATGCAGTTCCGTTATCAGACATGATAGTTTCCAGTAAACCGTGACACGCAAACACAGCATTTAACGTCTTAACTGTTTCAGTAGCAGTTAAATCTTTTACAATTCAGCACTCTGTCCACTTTGAGAAAGCATCTATGACTACGAGCAAAAGTTTTCCATTCACTGGTTCAGCATGGTCTATGTGGACCCTTTGCCATGCTTTTGAGGCAGCTGGCCATGAATTGTATATCTTAGTTCTCATGTTCATTTCTGTTTGACATGCTGAACATTTTTTAATATTTCACTCTATGACGACTGTAATTCTTGGCCACCAGATGTAGCTGCAAGCCAGTGCTTTAGCTCGCACAACTCCAGAGTGGCCCTCATGCAGTAAGTTCAATACTTGCTGTTGGCCTTCTTTTGGTATCACAACTTGATCACCCATTAATATGCATCCTTTGCATATAGATAGTTTATTATGATTTGTCCAGAACCCTGGGTCAATGTACTGAGGCTTTGAAGATGGCCATCTGTTTTTGATCCATCCCATAAGTATTTTATAGCCCTGATCGGAGCTCATCCAATTGGCTACGTGTTTGCTATTCAGTATTTCTGAGTTTAGGGTATCAATATAATTTATTTCTGCCTCCATCATTGATTGTTCTTGCTTGTCTGGCATTCTTGATAATACATCAGCATGTGCAATCTCTTTTCCTTTTTTGTATTCTAATATGTAGTCATATGCTGACATTATGTTTTTCCAGTGCATCATACATGGGCTTAAATGTTTGGGAGCTAAATGATCGTGGCCCAAAATTCCCAATAGTGGCTTGTGGTCCATAATTATGTGGAAATTCCTACTGAACAGGAATTGATGGAATTTTTTCAGGCCGAACATTATAGCCAAAGCCTCCTTGTCAATTTGGCTATAGTTTTTCTCTGATTTTGAGAGAGTTCTCAATGCATAAGCAATAGGGTGTTCCCCTTATGACATGGATGAGATAGCACCGCCCCCACTCCCCATTCTGATGCATCAGTTGTTAAGCATACTTCTAAACTATTATTATAATGCACCAATAGTTTCTCGGATGACAGTAACGTTTTTGTCTGACAGAACGCTTCTTCGTGAATTCTAGACCAATGCCACTTCTGATCTTTTTTTAATAGTTTGTATAATGGCCTAGCTATGTGAGCTTTATTTTCCAAGAAGGGCTCAAAAAAATTTATGAGACCTAAAAAAGCCTGTAACTGTTTAATGTTAGTAGGTGGTGATGCATTTTTCACTGCCTTTACTTTCTCCAGGGATGGTCTCTTCCCTTTATCAGAAATCAAATGGCCTAGAAATGTCAATTCTTTTGACATCCATACGCTCTTGCTGGCGTTTAATTTAACCCCAGATTTTTTAAGTTTTTCGCATACGATAAATAGTCTGTTGCACAACATTTCTTGTGACATAGCCATGATAAGTATGCCATCATAATAGGGAATGACCCATTCAGACCCTGTAGTAACACATTGATCCTTGACTGAAATATATTTGGGGCTGTGGCTATGCCAAAGGGTAAATGATTGCACCTAAATAGACTCATATGTGTAGTTAAAGCCAATATTTCCGCTGATTTTTTGGTAACCTGAATCTGGTGGAAAGTGGAATTAAGGTTTAGCTTCACAAAATAGGAAGCATTTTGCAGACTGGCCAAAACTTTCCTTACATTTGGGACAGGATAATCTCCCCTGTTTAAAAATTTATTTACCGTTATTCGGTAATCTCCGCATAATCTAATATCCCTGTTAGGCTTAGTTATTACTACTAAAGGCGTGGCCCAATCAGATGTTTCGATGGGCGTCAACACTCCTTTATCCACCAATGACTTTAATTTGTCTTTGACTTTACTTTTTTGCGCAAATGGAATCTTACGCGGTTTACAAACAAGCGGTCGCGCATTTTACGATAATTCTATTTCTACTGGTTTTGATGCGATCAATCCCAGTTTTTCATTGAACAGATCTGGATGTTTATTAACTAGTTCCTCTTCCAAAGAGATTTTCTGTATATTAATTTGTATCCCGATCTCGTGAAACCATTCCCTCCCTACAATGGGGCTAATTTTACCATTTACAATTTATAGGGGTAGATTCACTTTTTTGCTGTTGCATTTAATTGGCACTTTAACCTGACCAATTATTTTGAGGGCATTACCATTTATGTCTCTCACTTTAATATTTGTTTTTTCTAAAACAATGTTTGCCTTATCATATAATTTTCCCCAATCTGACCGTGAAATTATGGAAATTGCCAATCCGCTATCAATTTCCATTTCTATTTCTTTACCGTAAATTTTAAGTTTAATCATAAACTGATGTATACTTTTAACATCTAGATATTTAATCATATGGGTGGTTGCAAATTTCCCTCCCCTATCACGAGGCATGTGGGAGTGTTCTTTTATTTTTCCTTTGTCGTCTTGTCTACAGACGCGTGACAAATGACCTTTTTTGCCACATTTAAAACAAGCTATTTTCTGCCATTTGCATTCTCTTGAAATATGGCCTGTTTTGCCACAATAAAAACATTATTTTATCGTTACTAATATTTGACTTTATTGGGCTTTGATTTCCTCCATACATTTTGAATACCCCCATTTTTGTGGTTTCAGCCGATATACATCTAAAAGCTTGTGCCTGCTCCAACATCAGCTCATACGCTACACCCTTTTTGATGGCCATTTTGTAGGTTAACTCCATCTCTACTAGCAATTGCTGTCTGAGCCTATCATCGACCATGCCCCAAAGTAGCTGATCCATTAAAAGTTTGTCAATGAAATCACCATAGTTACAATTTTTAGCCAATTCTCTTAAAGCTAGATTATAATCATTAATTTTCTTGCCCCTAAATTGTTTCCTATTTTGGAGAGTTAATCTAGCTATGTGGCGAGAGGGACGGGGATTAAACTGATCATCTAACTTCTTGATCACTTCCTCGTACTTGACCTTTTCAGGCAAAGGCACTTCAAAATTTTTATGAATAACCTCAATTACTCTTTTCCTGCCATAACACATTAGGACCGCTATTTTTCTCTTGTTATCCTCAATGGCGTTCAAAGTAAAGAAATTTTCGATCTGTGTTCTATATAAAGGCCATTCGGATGTGTTACTGGTATCAAATTCACCTATACTATTCTGCCCTAATGACATAATTTAAGGTTGTTTGAGACTGTGACAGAAATTTGCAGTGTCCTCAGCTGTAGCTGAACGATCACAAATATTAATACTTAATTATAAATAAGAATCACTGACTAATTTACACTAAATCTTTATTGGTACATAATAATTCACACTAACAACAGTTATGATAATTGGTTAACATATATATATATATATATATATATATATATATATATATATATATATATATATATATATACTTAATCTGACTGCATTAATGTTTTAAAGTTCAAATCCCTTTCTCTGCCTACAGTAATATAAAATGCACAGTACCTTGCCTAGGTGATGAAAATAACCCTCATAAGAGCCACTTAGGGCATTTAAAATTATATTAAGACCAGTGTGGTCTGCTTTTACTCTAATTGGCCAGATTCACCAACAGGCACTGAGAACCTGGGATCGCAGTCCGAAAAGCAGCAGCACTCATGAAGAACAAAAACACAAGGCGCGATATATCTTTTTTTCCCCGCTCTTTTTTTTATATTGCCACAATTTGAAATCTCACTCTCGTCACTTCTTTTCTGAAGTATTAATACATTTTCTTGCATGTGTGTAAATGGCTTCATTTGGTTATTAATTCCCTTGATAATCCGATATGTTAAACAATACCTCTGTAATTACTTTATTTAGTTAATGTAGATCAATCTAATTACTTTTATTTTCACTTAATTAAATGTGTGCATTTACTGGCTCTATTTACATATGTATACAAC
>JAQFVV010006771.1:100075-365418 GCA_028023455.1 Epiperipatus broadwayi
TTCTAAGAAGAACATCAGAAAGATATCTACATGTCTTTAAATTCAGCTCTTCAACTGAAATAATCATATGGGCCTAAACTTAATTCAGATACACCATATGTCAACAGGCTTAGCAATTTAATTTAGCCAAAGCTTCCAGCAGCAAAATAATAATAGTAATCAAATCCAAGTCATATGTCACATGACTTATATAGCTTGCATTTACAAATATGTAAAATAAAGAGTGTGCTATTAGCTCTAAACAAGCTTTATATATATATATGATAAATGCTACAAGAGAACTCATTTAAATCATATTAAAAAAACTTGTTTAGAGCTATTAGCACACTCTTTATTTTACATATTTGTAAATCCAAGCTATATAAGCTATTTGATATATGACTTGATTTTATATATATAAACAAAAAAAAAAAAAATACAAACAAAATTACTTGTATGTAAAACTGCTGTTTTTTAATATTTCAACCACAGGACTGTATTTCTTTCTGATGAAAACTAGTCCTCTGGTAGAAATATAAATAGCAGTTTTACATACAAGTAATTTTGTTTGTATTTTATTTTTGTATATATTTCTTTTAGTTAGTGTATATATATATATATATATATATATATATATATATACTATATATATATATATATATATAAAGACTAACTAAAAGCAATATATACAAAAATAAAATACAAACAAAATTACTTGTATGTAAAACTGCTATTTATATTTCTACCAGAGGACTAGTTTTCATCAGAAAGAAATACAGTCCTGTGGTTGAAATATTAAAAAACAGCAGTTTTACATACAAGTAATTTTGTTTATTTTTTTTTTTTCTTTATATATATAAAATCAAGTCATATATCACATAGCTTATATAGCTTGGATTTACAAATATGTAAAATAAAGAGCGTGCTAATAGCTCTAAACAAGTTTTTTTAATATGATTTAAATGAGTTCTCTTGTAGCATTTATCATATATATATATATAAAGCTTGTTTAGAGCTAATAGCACACTCTTTATTTTACATATTTGTAAATGCAAGCTATATAAGTCATGTGACATATGACTTGGATTTGATTACTATTATTATTTTGCTGCTGGAAGCTTTGGCTAAATTAAATTGCTAAGCCTGTTGACATATGGTGTATCTAAATTAAGTTTAGGCCCATATGATTATTTCAGTTGAAGATCTGAATTTAAAGACATGTAGATATCTTTCTGATCTTCTTCTTAGAAGGTAACTGTTGTATACATATGTAAATAGAGCCAGTAAATGCACACATTTAATTAAGTGAAAATAAAAGTAATTAGATTGGTCTACATTAACTAAATAAAGTAATTACAGAGGCATTGTTTAACAGATTGGATTATCAAGGGAATTAATAACCAAATGAAGCCGTAGATACAGGTATATATAAGCCTGTGTATTTCAGCTATTATATATAGTTAACCTATTTTATTCAGTATACTGAATGTTTACTATAGTAAATAGAGGGATTTGAACTTAGTAATTTCAGTCCATAAATCATTTTCCACTCCATCTCAAACAACTAATACACATGACCACACACATGAAAAATGATAAATGATCTTCAATATACATATTTGATGCATAACTAGTATTCATCAGTTGGGCCAGATCATATTCTTCCACACACAATCAATGCATGTATTACATTAGTCAGCAATTCCTTAAACTTTAATGGATAGGCTTCAGTTTTCTTAAGATCATGTTATGAAATATAGTTTTCATTTTTTAAACACAACTTTAGTTATTATTTGAGATTACTACTATCATTTATTAGATGGGTTATCTTCATTATTCTCTGCTATCTTCCCTACACCATCCACTGTTTATACTCTCCAGTTATTTAATACAGTCTGAATATAATACAAATATGTGACTCAGAAGAGAACCTATTTTAGAAAATAAAGATAATGCATAACATAAAATTTTAATCTAATAGTTTAATATTATACATCAGATAAAAATTATAATATAATGAATCCAGTTTAACACCAAATGAATTAAAATAATTACATTATTATTAGTAAGTGAAAATCTTATACGTGAATATTACTCAAACCCACAATTTACTAGAAGAACAGAACTAAATGAGCTATTCAATTGATTTTAGTATCTGCTCATGTATGTGCTACATCTTAATTTCAAATTTGAAATTCAAAGTACGATTTGCATAGACATCTAAATAGTAATAAAATGAATTTTTCTGATAAATACATATATGTTGATAAGATCTCTCACACACATATGGTAGCATACCCAATGAATTAATTTAAAAAAACAATAGCTAAGACTCTATATTTTTTATTCTAAATATATATGTGTGTGCATGTGCACTACACTAAATCAATGTGTATTTTATAATAACACTTAAGAATATGATATATATTTAAATTATTACAGAAAATAATAGGAATCTTAAAAATCACAAAAAAATATTCATGAGTAAAAATATTACAGAATAAGATCGTTTAAATTTTTTTTTTTTTTTAAATTTTGAAAACGTAGAATTATCACCTACAATTATTATTATGTTTCAAAGTACAACTATAATTATACACTAATCAAAATAAATATAAATAAACAAAAATATATACAAACAAACAAATAATAAAAATACTGAAATTTACAAACTTATTAAATTTTATGAATCACAATATACTGGCATCCATTTTGTCCCTCAGTAAATTTAATGTTTTCAAATCTCAAATGTGAATTTATGTAGTCACATTTTTTTCATGATTTAACTGCAGTTAATCTCTGTAATTAAAAACACGTATACAGATTTTTTTTGCATTTTTTTCTTTCAACTAGTTTTATACTATATATAATTCCTAAGCACTAGTTAACTTCAAGTTCTGATGAAAAGGTATAATAAACATCAAATAATTAAATGCATTGAGCCAACTTTCAGCAAAATACTGCCAGAATCATAATGCTGAGTAAAGTTATGCAGTACAGGTGTGCTTATATAATTGACATGATGTAATATGTAAATGAAGCACAATATGCAAATAAGACAATTAGATATTCCATTTTGAAGACAATAAAGCACAAACGCTTTTTGTTGATGGAAAGTGGATCCTTTGCAAATTGCCTTGCTTCTTTGCAAAGAATCCACATTCCATCAACAAAAAGGAATTATGTGTTCCATTGTCTAAAACATGGAATATCTCATCGCCTTATTTGCATATTGTGCCTCATTTATATGTTACATCATGTCAATTATATAAGCACACCTGTACTGGATAACTTTTCTCAGCACTATGATTCTGGCAGTGTTTTTCCAAAAGCTGGTTCAGTACATTTAATTAGTTTATGTTTATTATACCTTTTCATAACTCTAAGTCAATGAACGTTTAAGAATTACATAATTTTATGAAAAGAATTAATACTTTGAAAATTATATACTATATGTAGTACATATATCTTTAGCAAAATGTATTATAAGACATTGAATGATAAATACAAAAAAAGACAAAGTACTTTTATTAAATGAAAAAAAAATATTGATTTTAATAAAGGAAAAGTAAGAAATCAGCCCTATGTTTGAAAAGAATGAGTCATCAGTCAGAAAGATTATTAAAAGAAGCAAATCCATGTCGCTGTCACTTGTGGCCCTGAAGTAGCTAAAGTAAGTGATAATTTTATAAGTGAAATAGAAAAAAAGCTTAAATCTATGGCTAAGTGCTATGAATTATAACTGTGAAGAATTTTGTTCAGAATCTGAATCACAAACAATTCCAAACCATTAATTGCAAATAACAGGTGTTTATATGAATTCCAAAACTAATACAGTCTCAAAAATATTAAAATAATCAATGATGTTCCATCTATTGATAACAAAACTGCTTTATTTTTATTAGAATTTTAAAAAAATTCTAAAGGAAAAAAAATATTTGGAACAGGTATTCATTTGTGGTGAAACAGAATTATGAATGACTGAACACATGTATAGAGAATATATTCTTTATTTCAATCTTATTCAGATTGATTATTATATTAATAATATGTATGTAAATATGCTATCTCAATTTATTAATAATATTTTTTAAAAATTTTTTTATTATAATCTTAATTTATATATGCATACTATATACATAAAGTGTCTATTATTTATATATATAATACAAATAAATTGTCCATTAATTAAAAACTATTGAAATAACAATAAAAATAATAAATATTATATTAATTAACTATTATATACAGTCTTTCAATTTACAGAAGTAGTTTTGGTTAATTCCTTAATCCTCCTCAACTGCCGTTAAATTCAAAAAACAAAATAGAAGCAAACATCAACTCAAATCCCTTTAATCTTAAATTTTAATGTTAGCAGCTTGTCTATTAATTATATTTATTTTATTTTTATTTATTAAAATTGCCTTCTTAATTTTTTTTATTATGGGTTTTCTCTTTATGAAGAATCTTAACACTTTCAATATCAAACTTAATTTTTTATTTACATGTCCTTTTATGATTCAAGAAAACTGAAGCAATCATTAAATCATTATTATTTTTACTTTTCATATGCTTGTATAATAATTTATGCTCCTTTAATCTTTTTTCAATACTGTATTTCAGTATTTTTCAGTATTGAAAAAAGATTAAAGGAGCATAAATTGTTATACAAGCATATGAAAAGTAAAAATAATAATGATTTATGAGAAATGCCAGTTTTAGTAATATTCGCATATGAAGGCTTAGATTGATGATTTATATAATATCTAGAATTAGTTTGATAGTTTTTATTTGTGATTTGTGAGTAATTAGAATTATAATTAGTTATGGTCAAAGTTTTAGAATTATTTTGATTTATTTTTACATATTTTAAAGGGGCTTGGATTTAGCACCTCTAGTGGGAGGTTGCATGTTTCAGAGTTGACAGAATTGGAAATGGATTGTGTTGTTGTGGAGGCTTTATCCCCATTTATTTTTGGGTCTTGATGAAAAATACTGCTTTGAGATGTTTCAGCAGTTTGTATATTGTACTTTAAGTGTGATTGTGGTTTTGAATGGCTCATTTTTGCAGCTGAATCTGATTGGAAACTGGCGTCAAGTTCAGGAAAGTCATCATTTAAGTTGAAATATGAATTGTCATCATGTTCAATTTTAAGTAAATTACTACTTGTTTCCTTGGATGAGTAGTATTCTTTATGTGTAACATTAATTTGTTGTTTGACTTTTGGTCCTGTAAATTTCTGTTTAACTTTATTTTTATTCATATTTGTCTTGTCATCTGAGAGACTTTCATTGCTTCTGTCAATGGCTGTTTTGTCTATCAGAGATGACTGTTTTAATGTGGCTTTCATTTTTTTCCTTGTGAAATTCTTGTTAGTTGTTTTAGAATTAGATATGTTTTGATCTATGATTTGCTGTTGCTTTGTTGTTTGCTTATTGTTATTGTACAATGACTCTGATTAATATGTTGATTTAGTTGATGCGTAGGAACACTTTGAGAGAATTCATTTGATATAATCATTTTTTTGGCTGTTGATTCTACAAGGTAATCTTGAGTGAATGATAATTCTGTATCTAAAAAAAAATATTTTTATCTTTATGTCCCATTTGAAGTATCTTTTGGATTAGTCTTTAGGTTACTATTTAATTTTTCAGTTATGTTTTGATAACTAGGTATGTATTTTTTTTTTTATAAGATCTGTAGTCAATGGCTAATGATAGACATTATTATTGCTGTTTTCTATGTTATCGCTGGGGCCTCACATAAGTTTGTCTTGTGATTTATTCAATAAAGCTTTTTCAATTGAAGAGCTGACTGATTTCGAGTTATTAGATAAGAATTTAGATTCTATAGTGCTATTAATTATTTCAGCACTTGTTTCTATCTGTTGTAGTTTTAAATCCAGATTTTGAGGCTCATCCTCTGACTCAGAACAAGAATTAGATGAAGAGCAATTTGAAGAAGTGCTTCTGGAGGAAAACAATTTATTTTCCTGTATTCTATCATTATTTTTAATTTCTAGATAATTATTAGTTTGCTTATTAGTTTTGATTATGGCATTTTTTCTTTATTAATGTGAGCTTGGCTTACCATCTTGAGTGTTAAGCATTTAAACAATTGGGTTGGGGTCATTCATAATGTAAGTATTAACTGGACTAACATTATGTTTCAGGCTCTGGACCTTTTCTCCTTCTAAACTGTTGTTATCTTCTGTTCTATTTAATTTAATATCTTCTGTTCTATTTAATTTAATATTATAAATTCCAGTTATTTTTTTAATAAATGGAGGTTTTACTGATTGTAAATTAATAGGAGTGTCTGTTTTAAGGTTAATCAACTGAGTCGAAATATCACCGGCTCGCATTTGAGGGAAGTAAATCTTACGTTATCTGAAAAAACTTCTTCATCGGACATTATATTTTGGCTATTATGGAATATTTGAGTCAAATTTTGAATATTCCTTTCAGACTTGGAGGACTTAAGTTGAGATTCACCTTTTGTAGAATTAGATGATTTAGTTTTTGGTGATTTTGAATTAATTTCAGATTCACTATTATCTAGTGTGGCTGTGTTTTTATTCGGCTCATTTTTTTAAAAAAAATTTGGGATCAAGGATCTATTCCTTAAATCCATGCAGTAAAAAGAAAAGAAAAAGGCTTACCTTAATCAATTTGGATGTTTTCTTGCCTTGTTTAAAAGAAGAAAATATTAATTTGAAAATTTTAAATAAGAGCTCTAATGAAAACTGCTAAACTCTAAATTGCAACAGATGGCATCTTATCAGATGATTTTACTCATAGCCAAATTCAATTTGCCAATTTTATATAATAACAAAATGATAACTAAATATATTTATTTTATGCAATTTATGAGATTTTTTAAGAATATAATATATATATTCAGCCCTGTATGTGCTGAAGTGGCAATTTATGTTCCAATATAAAACAAAGCAAGTCAATATATTCATTTTGATGCAAGCCTTCATATTGAAATGCCAATTTATTTTATAATATAAATTACTGAAAAGCTAAAATTAATAACTGAGGTGAAACTATAAGTTTATTATTAGTACGCTTCTATTTTATGGACTTAGCGCTTTCGGGCCTTTACGGCTCCATAATCATAGTCCTTTTTACAGGCTGTTGATTCTATGCAAATGCATGCAAATTACTACATCCACCTTTTCGAGACCACGAAGCAGTTATTAAAACAGGCAAAACTCTCCATACAGTATTGCCATTCAGTGCAAGCCAGAGTAATCAATGGATGCCAGAAGGCTTGTGCATAAAATCCCCATCTAGATCCTACTCATCCAATTTCCCTAGACTAGTTTCTAGCTTGTGGCCTTCATCAGTGAAGAGCCTTGTATCTGAGAGCATGGCACCTAGATCTTACGATTTAATGCAACCCTCCAGCAGTGACCTTTTATCTCTACTTAACTACAAAACTATGAGTCTTAAATTGAAAACAAAAATATTTTCAATCCAAGCTCATTAGATTATATAGTCATATAGGTTTGAACTCAGTTAAGTAACCATACATTTTGATGTCTTTGGTTTTTTTAATAACCATAGCAACCACTATCCTATTAGGCAGGATTGGTTTTAAGCCAATACTATATGGAGAGTTTTGCCTGTTTTAATATCAGTTATAAACAAGCATAAGAAATTGTGATCATGTGATGATATAAAGTTGATGGCAAATAGCCATTATTTATTTTTACATATGGTATGAATACATGTTCTAGCATAAAAGAAAAGCAAATGAATATATTCATTTGGCCACTAGCATTCACCAATTTATATGAGAATGTAAAGTTAGTATGAATTAATCATTTTATCCAACATCATACTTTTCCATCATTTTTGATCCACTACAGGATGGTCTCTCTAAGTTTAATCTGGTTTCTCCAATCTTTAGAAGCTCTTCTACATATCCAACCAGCTATGTTTTTTATTTCATCCATCCATTCTGTAAATCATCTCTTTCCAGATCTTTTACAATCACATGGAGTCTAGTTTAATACTTCAATTGCCCACCTATTATTTCTTTTTGTAATATTCCTAAACAAAGCCATGTCACTCACTTAATACTTTCAATATTTCCAGAAATATCTGTTTGTTCATTCATCCATGTATTTTGTTTTCAATTCGTTTTTGAAACTCCTAACATAAATTTCTCCAAACTTCATTGAATGGTCTAAAGTCTTTGTATGATTCTTCTGTTAAGTGTGTAAGTCTCAGACAGAATAATTTAATCCATTATGTTTTCATCTGTATAGTTGCTAACTTTTTCTTTTTATCAATCTTTATTTTTTTCTGAGAAACTCCATTGCACCTTACCTCAGTCTTTATAGAATTTATCTTTAGACCTATTTTCTTACATTCAACTGATAACTTTCGCACATGTCCTAAAACTCTGAAGCATTATTTGCAAAAAAAAACTGCAATATCTGCAAAATCTAAATGTCTTAAATTTTTTATCTCTATTTACTTTTTACTCCCTTAGCTTCCCATTTTAATCCATAATATATTTCCTGTAAAACTGCAGTCAAAGATATTTGAGATATGGAATTACCCTGTTATAGGCTCCTCTCAGTGTTAACCTTTAATACCTCTATATAATATAACCATTGCTAATGCATTATGATGAATATTTGCCAAAATATGACAATATTAAAACAGGCAAAACTCTCTATATGAATTGCCAATCAATGGATGCCAGAAAGCTTGTGCATAAAATCTCCATCTAGTGCCTACTCATCTAATATCTCCAGACTAGTTTCTGGATTGTGGCCTTTGTCAGTGAGGAGCCTTGGATCTGAGAGCACTGCACCTAGATCTTAGGATCTCAAATCCAAGGCTTCTCACTGATGAAGGCTACAAGCCAGAAACTAGTCTGGGGATATTGTATGAGTAGGCACTAGATGGGGGTTTTATGCACAAGCCTTCTGGTATCCATTAATTACTCTGGCTTGCATTGAGTGGCAATATGTATAGAGAGTTTTGCCTGTTTTAATAATAGTTATAAGTAAGCATAAGAAATGGTGATCATGTGATGTTTATTGGCTTAATGTGACAATATTCTAGGTCTATATATTGACGTTATAAAGCTTTAATCTCTGGAAAAAATTTTATAGAATCAACTGCATTTTTATAATTTATAAATCCTAACCATACTAGAAATTTATATACATCGGTTCTTTTTATATTTTCTCTCAATGTTTAAATGTGATCCACTGTAATAAAATCACTTGTAAATCCAGCATGTTCTTTTAGTTGGTTAAAATCCAAAATTTTCTTTAGACAAATTTTAATTATCTTGGTAAAGATTTGTATAGAGCTGGTAGAATACTGATATGACTATAATTTCTAATATATTCTTTACCAACTTTTTTGAATATCAATATTTGTACTGTATTCTTCAAGTCATCTTATATCTTTATCATATAAATATTTAGCATATAATTTTGTCAACAATTTTCTTATTTCTTCACTTCCTTTTAAGATATTGATTATAGCTTTTTTTTTCTTTATAAGTTTAATTGCATGACTGAATTCTTCATTTAAATGCTGGACAATTCAGAAGATAGAGTAATTAGTCAATAAAACAATAAAATATCACCTTATTCCATCTTATGACTTTAATTTATATATTGCTGTTATAGCAGCATAATTTTCACCATCTCTATGCACTTATTGTAAATTTGAGTAAATAATAATAGACTTCAAATGATAATGCTTATAAAATCTCTATCCTGTGCTATCCTATCTAATGTCCCCAGACATTTTAAGCTTATAGTTTTTCTCAGTGAGGAGTTTTGGATCTTGGACCAGTGCACCTGGATTTTTAAGATCTAATGCACCTTTCTTCCAGCACCTATTTTTACCTCTGTTATACTATCAAGATATCAGCCCAAATTAAAAGTACACATGTTTTTAATCTAAGCCAACTTGCTATCATTTGGCATCTATTATTACTTATTAAAACTGACAGCAAATTACATATGGGTAGTGGAAAACTATGCTGCTATAGGATGGAGTAATTATAGGGTATGCTTTGTTTTCTTCTTTATTACTATATAATTTTTATAGAACCCTTCCATACATTCTATGATATCTTTTTTGTAATATTTTCCACCTTTTCTTCTTATTGCATAAATAAGATCCCTACCATATCAAAATGTTGTTTTATACTTTTAAAATCTTTATTACTTATTCCTTTCTTTAGATTTTTTTAAAAGTAATTCACAACAAATTTTTTGTTAACTTTTTCACACTATTTTCAAAACTCTAAATATTCAATTCTTTTAATGGATCATTTTTATATATTTTATATTCCTTCTTTTTTTCATATACTGTTGCTTAGTAAAAAAAATTACTGCTTAATTGCTGTTTTTTGTACTAGCTATCTTTGTTGCATTTCTTGCTACTGTATCACTTACCTTCCTATTGATATTATTCAAATCTAAACCATCTTCAAAATCTGTTAATATTTTTAAATGATTTCAAATTGTAATTTAAATTCATTGCAGTGTTTTATAAGCTTAGAATATCAATTGTGAATACTGTTTTTTATTTTTGTCTCTCTAGTTTTGCTTTAACACGTCTTACACCTCACTAATTGATGATAACTTTTTGTGTTGAATCTATTAAGAATACTACAATCTTGGAATACATATTTTCTATAGTATAATTCTTTTGTACATTTATTTGGATGATTCCATGTCCATTTCCATTTTAGCATTTTTTTTCAAAAAAATAATTTTTGCAGTTTTTTGTCTCTGTGAACTCCACAAGTCTATGTTCTCTCCCACTTATAGTACCACAAACAAATTTACCCACAGCACTTTTATTCTTTAATCATTTACTATTTCTAACATTGAAGTATTTTGTGATAATTTTAAATGCTTAGTATGGCAAAAAATATTTTGTATATCCATATAAAAACCCTCTACTTTTTCATCACAATAACTTTTTAGGGCATAAATCTGAATTATCTGCATTATGTATCTTTTTTTTTAAATTAAATACCTACCCATATCACACTCTTTGATATCCACCAATTTCCACAATGCTGTTCTTCAAAGTTTTTACTTGTAATGAATCTCACTTTATTTTTGCTTTCAATATCTATGCCTTTATAGTAAGGACATATAATGTGTAAATCCAAATATCTCTTGATCTTTTCTTCTAACTTCACAAAATCCAACAATGTCCTGTTTAATATTAAACAGTTATTTTATTTGTGGAATCTTCCTTCATTTGAAAGTCATCGGCAATTGTAAGTAAAAGATTATTTTTAATTGGCAATCTGGAACCACAATCAAGAAATTCATAGTTATAGCCTTAAATCACTGATTTGGTTGGAAACTTTGTCGTATTTTAATATTGTTTCTTATCATTGTAAATATCTATTTGAAAATTGTATTAATGCACACATTTATTTTGCTTCCAAGAAAACCAAACTAATGTTTCAGTTAAAAATTATCAGGCAACTGACAAGATACTACAGTACAACTAAATATTCAAGTTATTAAAATGTTAATTAATTTTTAAAATAATTTATTTTTATTAGTCAAAATAAATAATTACGAAAATAAATCATCGAAATGTAGAAAATAAAACTGTTTTTTATATTTATTAGGCCAAACCCGTAAATCATATTAAAAATCTATTCATTTTTTAAAAAGTTATCTTACATAGTAGTTAGACTTTTATAAATTGATGTACATTTTGAAGTGTATTTATTTGAAATTTCTTGAGTGAGATATTATTAAATTACAGTTTAATTAATGCAGACTTTCAACAAGATATGTCATCCCATCTCTAGTCTAGATAATAGTTAGTCTGATAAATATAATATTTATGTAAATGTTAAACTCATTCTTATATGATTTCGTTTTTTAAAACATGAATAAAAAAATATAAAAAAATAAATTATGAAAGTTGTTTTAGAGTTAGAATTATTTATTAAGCAGACAGGAAGTATATGTAAATACTTTTTTAAAACAGGCTTTAACCTGTATCAAATGTGCCTTGAAATTTATAATAGTCAAGCAATATCCTTATTTTGCCAATAGAGGGACCTCTCAAACCATGAGACAAGATAGTGACTTTTATAAAGATAAGCGTGGCTGTCTTATCTTTAACCTAACTTTCCACTTGTTTTTGTAATTAAATAAGATAAACATCTACAAATATATACATATATGTGTTTGTGTCACATGACAAACTTAATGATGTAAGCCAATTTCTTGAAGTAAAAAAATTTTTGATTTGTTTTCAAAAATATTTTTAGAAGCTGTTGGTTTTTTTTTTCAATATTATTTTCTTAGCTGAATAAAATGAAAGTAATATTATTTAATTTAAAAATCAAATTTAATTAATAAAAATTTAATTTATGTTTCTGAAATTTAAGTCATTTGTTAATCTTTAACTTTCTGATGATTTATTTGTTTCTTATTATTAAAAATAAATTTATATTTTTATTAATCTAATTGAAGACAAGTTAGCAGTATTAATTTGTTTAGATAATAAAAGAAGTGAATATTTTCCTGTAGTCATATATCTTTCAGAAATTGTCGTATTCTGGAAAATTGATTACTATGTTTTTTTTCCATTTGATTTATTCCAAAGTTTTTTAGGACATTTTTCATCTAAGATTTTTTTTTTTCAGTTTATACCTAGTATTTTTTCTAGTTAATTTTTTTTATTAAACACTTTTATTTAACTTAGAAATTATGTTTGCTTGTTTATTTGGGTCATATCTTGTAAACATTTTTGACAGATTTATCAAATGGATTTTTTTTTCGAGTTTTATACACATGTTAGGTATCTATGATAATACAATATTTTAAGAGTGACCATCATTTGTCTAGCCTAACAGTTTTGGTGGGAAAAACTTCAAACCATACTGATATTGTTTTACTAAGCATCTAGTGATACACAATAAATGGCAGTATATTTTTTTAGAAATATACTTTCATTGAATTTCATGATTAATTCATTTTAAAAAGCATTTACAGTTAATTAAAACAGAAAAAATAAATGAAGATTGATTTTTTGTTTAAAATGTTGCCTTCAAAAACACATAAATATGGCAACTGATTTGCAACTTGTGTGAATTCCATTTCAAATACTGAAAACATGGTAACATTGTTTGCAATCTCACTTTTTAAATTTGAATGTGAGTAGGTGCAAAAAGTGTTGCAAAATTTTGGAATAGTAAAAAGAAATAATGCATAAAAAAATATTTTATTAAAAAAAAAGATTTTATGAGTAATGCTCTAATGACTAAAAATTTTTTTTCTTCAAACACAATTTTGGTTGTTAAATGCAAAAAGTGTATTAATACATTTTTCTAACAACCCAGGATAATCTCATATTACACCTATACAGTATAAATTTAATTTTAGTCTGGTGTGTATATTAAGTACTTTACATTTAATTTTTTTTACATTTATAAACTATACTTTTACACTTCCATATAGCTTAGTCTTTTCATTTTTTTTATTATTATATATCATGTACATATAGAATGGTGAAGATTTGATTGTTTCAATTATTTTTATTCATATATTTCAGGATTACATAGCAAAATGAAAGTTTTAAATATATCTACAAATATGTTATATGCTAAGTTAAGTTTGTATATATATATATATATATATATAATGACCTTCTGAATGGGCACAAGTAATTAAAGCATACTGTGTCAGTGGTGAATAACCGCATTTAACTAAAAAAAAGTGAAATAGCACTAAAATTTTAAATTTTTTCTGTTAATGGTCTATAACCTTATGTGAGATTTGCTTATAAATGTTAGTTGAGAATCTTATAAGCATTTAGTAATTATTATTGTAGTTGATGAAATATTTAATGGTAGAAAGGGGGGTGGATTGTTACAAGAATGGTTGATATGTAAATTAAGTTAATGTAAAATTGTTTTATTTATTTGTAGAATAGTGGTTGGTATTTGTTTGGATGGTTTTCTGATTTATTTATTCATTGGAACACCCATCCAGGTATAGGTAGTATAATCAGTGTAATATGTTTAACCCATAGCCATATCATTCATATTTTAGTCAGGATAATTTATTATTCATATAGCAGCGTATGTGTGTCCATGTATGTCTGTATCATCTTCTCAGTTTATTTTCATATTTAATTACAGTACAAAACATTACATTTACAATAAAACATTTAAATTACAGTGAATATCTTTAATAATTTTGCAAGTATGTTTTTGAGTGATTAATGGATATCTGGATTGATGAATCATTTGACAAACTAAATTGTATTATCAACTACTATGTTTATTAACTAATTAATATTCATTTATTTCAAAAGTGTAAAAAGTTATTTTTTTTCTATTTATTTTATTAGTTTGATTTAATTTAGAAAATCAAAATGTTTTTTTTTTTCAAGAAAATATTTCTTGAATATTTATCACTTAATTAACTGAGTGCAAAGGGTGGAGCTGACCTTTGGAAGATAGGGTGCCCTCTTGATTGGTGGAAGAAATATGTATTTAAGTGATAGACAATAATAAAAATTAATCATTATTATTATTCATTATTCTCTGGTCAATATTCAATATTCATTGTTGGGTTCATTCTGCTTCTATCACTTCTTCTACTCTTCCAGAAATCAAGTCATTTAAACTTCAAAGTGTCAACTTTTAAACATTATTATTTTATAAAAGAAATTATGAACATTTTAGCTACCAGAAAGCTTTAAGGAAAGAATGTCAGGCTAAATATTTAAACAAGGTATATTTTCATCATTCTTCACTCAATTAAGCTTTAAATTAACCCTATCATTTTTTAAAATGTATTTCTATGCTGATAAATTTAATCAACTTTGTCTGCTTATATCTATTATTATTATTATTATTATTATTATTATTATTATTATTATTATTATTATTATTATTATTATTATTATTATTATTATTATTATTATTATTATTAAGAAGAAGAAGAAGAAGAAAATGAAAGTGTGTGAACTTTATAATCCTTTAATAAAATTGTGTGAACTTTATAATATCTTAAGGAAATCTATGCAGGACTATTTAACAAAACTTACTATAGACTCTCAGCTCAAATTATATTCTGCTTATATAAAAGTCAAGTTAAAACAAGAGGAGACATGTGTACTTTATGGTGCTACATTTTGAATTACTATGTAATGATAACTTTTGTTTATTATTCATGCTTATAAAAATGTTTTTTTATTAAAGAAGTGAATGTGTGGCTTACAAATAATTAACTGATTACTGATATTTATTTAATGTTTATATGACTCAAGTTGAGTGGAAGGACATTAATATTGTATATTTCTTGTTCTCCTCGATGTGTGGATTTATTATAAAAACAAAATATTATTGCTTATGGAACTGCAGATTTTATGTGAACAATTAATTATCAATGAACCAAAATTAATTATGTGTGTGCTAACTTATAAACTATGGGAAGCTAATGTTTTACTTTAGGAAACCTGTCAAAGTTACTGTTGAGTTAAAGATTTCCAGAATTAATGAATGATAAATATAAAACAAATATGTAGCTGAAGTGTCTATCTGTTCTCTGTTATCATAAAAGTTTATTACTTATGCATCATATAAGCAAGCTCAATTAGCTATTGCTAAGAACATTGGAGATTGCTGAATTAAATTTAAATTGCAAATGTTCATCATATAGGAATTTGTTTTTATGTTTTATGTTTTTACTAACCATACTCATCTGGAATCATCTTAGTTTGGAATCACATCATTCGGGAAACTTTATGTTTAAAAAAAACTTTGCAAGAGACTTTTTTTTACTTAAAAAAGAATGATTTTCTTTTTGTTTATTGCTAATAATATGTTATAGATAGATAAAAAGGAAGGTATTATTTTATTTATTTGCTTATTTTAATTTATGATATTTCCTTGATTTCAAGATCGTCTCAGATGGATAATGTATCACAAGTTGCAATACGCTGGTAAATTATTCTTATTTAAATATGATTTCTTATGTAAGTTATATATATGTTTTGGGTATTTTATTGAAGAGAGGTATATTTTTTAATGTCTCAAAGTGAGCATTTTGGCTTTCAGAGTAGCACAAGTATGAAAGAAATATTGTGTCAGAAATGGTAAAGCTTCGTTAATAATAATTATTGCCATTAAAAATTTAAAACAGCTAATAGTCTGTTATAACTAGAAGTTTTATTTTTAGTTTACCATTTACTTTACCATAATATTTGCATATTATATAATTTGAAATTATTTTCACACTCTTATTTATATGTATGTGTGTCTGTCTTATGCCATTATTTTATATAATTAGTAAATATTCAGTTTTGTAACTGTTTCTCTCTATTAATTTCAGATAATGTCGTATTCTAAAAGAATTGAAGGAATTAGTGACTTACCTGTATGTATATTTATTTTCTGATGTATAGAATGAAAGGTATTAAATAGCTATGAGAAAGAGAGTTATTCTTGATATGTTCTATGTTTATTGGGATTGAGGACTCTCTCCCTTATTATATCTAAGTATTTGCCATGAGTGAAGTAGATTCCTAAATTGCCTACATATGCACTATAAAATGATATTTTATGAAGTTAAGTGTTGTTTTCCCCTTTATTCTGGTGGTGAGACAGGGTTCCACACCAATGTGTATCTCAAAGTTAGGTGGGGAAGCCAATATTTGTCATTATATATAATAGCCAAAGAGCTTATTTATTCCTCAGGTGCTTAAATTTTTCTTGAATGTTTAGTTTTCATATTATCATAGAATCATAGGTATGTGTAATTCAGTTGGTGGTTAGATAAATTGTCAGATTAAATTCTTTATTGAATATTAAAGTAGAAATAGTGTTTTATTTGTTGGTTGGTCTATAACATTGTCTGTAGTAAAACACTTGTTTAATAATTAATAAGTAAATTGACAATACGTAAATATATTGATTTTGTCTTAAATTATAGCTAAGATGTGACACACACATAATGCAAATAATCTTGCAGACATGCGAGTATAATATTATTAAACTTACACATCAGGAAATGTATATTTTGAATTCTATCATGCTTTAAATGATCAAATCTTAGAATGATTATTTTTACTTTGAATGTATAAAAAAGATAGATATTTAAAAGAATTATTTTATGGAGCTATTTAAAGTTACTCTCTTGACAGCCAAACTTAATCATTTATTTTATTCCAACAATTGATGTGATTTCTCCAACTTATATGTTTGTGCCTACAATATGATATTTATTTATTTCATTATTGTTTGCTAATAAAAATGTGTTAGATAGCCTAAATATATTCGAAGTCAGAATAATATTTTATTTGTTAACTTATGTTCATAAATGTCTAATTAATAGATGATAAAATATGTAATAGAAATGATGTCAAACCCAGGTTAGCAAACTTATTTGTAAGTTTAGAAATTAGGACAAACAGTCCCACCAAGAATTAGCTATATTTATTTGGATTTCAGATGTAAATAAATGCTTTGTTATTTATTCAAAACTTTGTCTCGAGTTGTTCTTATATGCATTCGTATTCTAGTTTCCACATTCCACATATCTATTGCTACATAAATACATTGCTTTGTAAATTTGATAATAAACATACTGAAATCCGATAATATTGTTCTTCTGATCCAGACATTATATGAAATACTTTACCATTTGGTAAACTTATAAAAGGGTTGTATACTTAGTTTATTATTTAGACAATGAGATAAGATTAAAAGATACCCTATTTCCTTTATTATATAATTGCTAGTCCAGTGAAACATTATTCAATTTATTCCATTATATATTTTTTTATTTATAGTTATAAATTACTGGATAATAGAATTTCTTTAATCAAACTGTATTACAGATTCCCTGAGATCTGATTTCATATTCCCAAATTAACATTAATTTAGCTATTTAGAGTAAGATGTGCTAAATAGTGAAGTTATTTAGTATTATGCTTTTCTTTTTCTGTTAAAGTTATATTGAGCTAATATAGAGTATGTTTAGGTGATGGAAGAGATCAATTTGAAATTATATTTATTAACTTGGACAAATGAAACTTTGCTAGCCTCCATCATTTGGTTGATTAATAAATGAGGCATATATTTTATTTTAATGGTTTGTAGTATTTGGTTACTATTAATTGTATTATAAAATTGTAAATTAACTTTATTTTAAAAAGGAAAATGAATATGTAAATAATAAAGCATATAATTTGTATAAAATTATTGTTCTTTTGTTATATATTCCATTTTTGTGACTGCATTCATGATAGTAAATTATAAACAATACAAATATATTTGGTCTTTTTATTTGTGTAATATTATACTGGAAAGAAATATGTATAGAAATATATTTCCAGTATAATATAGTGAGAATGTATCAAAAATTGTTTAATTATGTTAGAATGAAAAATAGGATTTGTGCTTTAACAATATAATTATTTATTCTATGTAATAATTATGAAATTCTTATTTTTTGTCATTACAGATTTTTATTTATGGAATACTGCTGGAAATCACTTAAAGGGTGAATATAAAGAGTTTCTATAGTTACATTGATGTCCATGAAAAATCTTATAAATAGAACTGAATAATTTGAGCTCATTCTCTCTCTTGTTCTGGCTTTAAATGAAAGCATGTATAAATTTCTTTATATGATTTTCCTTTTTATTCCCTTTAAAGTATATAGTTGATTGAACAAAAATGAACATGTAAGAAACAATATTATCTGCCCATGAACCAAGCAGCATATCAAGAAAATTTTATGAGAAAATGACAATTTATTATAAAAGGAAAAAAATCATCAAAATTGCTTCATTATTTCATAAACCATCAGAATATTTTTCTTTTGAAATGGATGTTACCTATATTTTAAAGAAATAATACAAATTTTAGAAGATATATAAGAGTCTCTGTGTAATTTTGGTAGATTGATTGATAAAAATTTTTTAAGATATGAATTAATGTAATTTCCCATCATAAGTTCTATATAAAGTTAGAATCTGTTCATTCACTGGTATTTTGAAATAACATTTGCTCATGAAAGGATATTTCTTCAAATCATTGTCAATATAAACTAGTACTTATGTGTGTAATGTCATATAAATGAAATAATTACTATTTGAAAGAATAATTTGGATATATATACTGTATATATATAACATAGGAATCAATGAAATGTACTTTGAATTTAAAGTTTTTATGAATATATATCTTCTCTGGAACAAGGACATATACTATTGCTTTGTAGTTTGAAATAAACATCACACCTGTGATACCATTCTGAAAACACAGTATTTAAAGACTCATTTGGGTCATTTATTTATATTTATCATTATTATTACTATATATTTTTTGTTTCTCTTTGTTTAAAAATGTATAGTGTTTATTGATAAATAAGATATGATTTTAAGTTAAACAGTAATTTATTTACATACCAAAATATAAGAGTACATTTTCCTCAGTTTAAACTTATATCTTATGGCATAGTATTATTATCTTAATATTTAAAAATATTCATTTTTTTTTATTTATTGATTTTAAATTAACTTCAGCTATATCACTTATGTTCGAAGTTAAAAAAAAAAGATTTTATCACAATAAGTATTCACTTTATTTTGTTCTCATAAATGCCTATTAACCGGTTTGATGTCTATTACTAATTGTTGAATGTATTTGGAATATTTAAATAAAGTTAAATTTTCATAAATACATTCAATATACGTATTAGATGATGGAAATAGTCCAATATAAAAATACAACTAGAACACCATCACCACAAACCTTCAGGAAAACATTGGTATTTACTGTGCTTATAGCTCATATTTATTAAAAATTATCTGACTATACTTATTAATCAATTTACTACTATATAGAGATATGCATGTGACATTTAACTGAAGAATGACATCATCATTTAGATCTAAAATGTCAATTCTGCAGAACTCTCCTCAATTATGTTATATGTAATTCTCCTACTACAACTGATTACAAATGATCATTAAATATTTATACACAATGTAAAGTAAATAATGCAATTGCTGAAATATATAAATGATATTGTTACCTGCCTATTTTCTTGTTGATGTCTTCCAGTTCTAAAAGTAAGTCATGAACATTTGATTAGGGATTCTTTATTAAAAGTTAGCTTAATAAAATGAATGGTATGATCCACTTATATTGTCAAAGTAATTGTCTCCCATTTCATTGGGACTCCTCACCTTTTTTTTTAGAGTTTTCACTCTATCTTTCCTCAGTTATACATCATTAACACTTCAGTAGGTCCCTTCTAAAGAATGATGATCTATCAATTGCTTCTTATATTTCAAGTTATTTGCCTATTATTATTTCCTTTTAAAATTTTCACATATTGTATTTACCTGGGATAAAAACTCTTGTGGTAAAAACCAAAACTTATGGCAATTTTGATAGTTCCATGTAAAAACATCCAGTTTTTAATAATCGAGAAACTTATTCTTTATCATTGCTTTTTACCTACTAAAGCACATAATTTAAATTCTTTAATAGTTGAATCTTAACCTAGTATTGGGCCATACATTTTGGTACTTCTCTTATATTTTTCAATAAAATAAAATATCAAATTGATTCTTTTCTCTTTCTATAGAAAAATATTAGTACTGGAAAAAATTTAAACTTCATAGCCAACTTGGATAGAATCTCTTGAACATCCTTAAGTATCAGCAATAAATACTTAGTATATCATTTCAAATTCTAGTCAGTTGAATTGAAATATTTTGAATTTTTTAAATCAAATTATATCTTAATGCCCTACCAATATTATATTTTCTAAGATATATGTGAACCTTTATACAAGCAGACCTGACATGTTAAATGTGCCACAGAAAATATAAATAAACCACATACTAAGTCATTACCTTTCCTTACTGATTATTTAGTACATAGTATATGGTGTTTTTTCATTGAATTCTGGACAATCTCATTTTCATTTGCTATTTTTTTTTCAAGATTTCTTTTCTATTATTCATATTACTACTTCCATTTGGTCTTACTTCTGTTGTATTACATGTACATTTATATATGTCCAATGTTCACAAAAGTAACTTAAATAGACAATCATTAGTAAGCTTAAATCAATAACAAATTGTGATCAAAAATTATATCTGTCAGATTATATAATGTCTTGGAGAGGTGTAAAAACTGGTCTCTCCTCCTCAGTTATTGAAATAATGCCTGACTTTCTCCCAACCAAAAATATATAATTTCCTATTTTCAATATATTTACTAAATGTATATAAAAGTTACCCTATCACATGTATTCGTCCATATGTCACATGTATTAACTTTTATAAAGTTCAATAAAGTTACTGTTGAAAGATAATATAATTTGCAAAAGAAATTTGTTCTAAATATATTATTCCACTTCCTCAAGTTCAATAATTATTAACATGAAAGACAATATTAGAAAGAAAGTTAAATAATATAGATTAACTACACCAAGAGAATAACTAACTACTCATGTACAGTAAAGAATTAGATTACATAAACGGAATAAATCTAGAAAAGTGAACTATCATATTTCACAATTTAATCTTTTTATAAAAGCTTCCATTTTAGAAATGTTGATATTTTGAACAAGAAAGAAATAATAAGTAAAATTTAAATGATATTTGGGAAAGCAAATAAATTACTAAATTTTAAGTAGATCTACTATGCATAAGATGCCACGTGACAAATGGCACATCTTCATAAATGCAATCAAATCTTTCATAATTGAATGGAAGGTATTCGTTATCAAAACATTATAAACAATATATTTATGTTTAATATAAATTATATACTTATATATTATAATAATGCTAAAAGCTAAATTAGTAATTAAAATATATTAATTTTGAGCTAGTATCGATAAAGTGTAGTTTGTTATACATATATATTATTTTACCGTTTTAGTAATATAATGTTTGACTCTTTTACCAGTATACTTTTATTTTCTTCTTTTTTTTTTTTTTTTAATTTAAAAATCTTAAGTTACTTTTTCAATATTCGTGAATTGATCTGTTTAAAAATTATTTAATTCATTTGCAATACGTTTTTAATAAAAACAATTTATATATTTATTATCATTTTGATTATCATTTATATAATTCAATTTTAATTAAGATAACTAAAAATCAATTAAAAAGTTGGGTTTTTTTAATCATAATTTATACTCCTCATCAAAACAACATAAGTTTGTCAGCGTTGCTCTCCAAAAATATCACCCACCCACCCCTCCTCCTATCCAAATAGAAATGCGAATAAGATAATCTATGCATATAATTTTTGTAAAAAATAAGTAAGAAAAGAATTTTAAAATATTTCTTTTATGCATTTCTTTCAATAAATTTTTTTGTTTTTTGTTATTGTGCCGTATGCGATCAATATATTTAGAAAAAAATATTTGTATTTAAAATATAATCTATTTATGAAACAATACAATTGTTCATTTAATAATTCTTTGAAACAAGTTATCAAAATTCCGTTTAAAAAAGAAAAGCTGACGTGTTTTTACGTGATCATATAATATCTTTAAAACAAATTGATGTAGCGTAATAAATTATAAAGAACAACTGAAAAACTTTTAAAAAATCAATGGTAACTATTTATGTATTAAAAAATATCCATATAAACACACGCGCGCAATCTCACGCAAGCTTATTACAAACAATTATTTTTATGACAAGCTTATTTAATTGTATTAAGTGATGTTTACATTTTTATTAGTTCATTTTCTGTTTGCATTAGTCTTAATATTAGAACTATATCGATACACATTAAATTTCTTTTGAAACATATACGAGCTTGTGCGCGCGCGTTTGTATAAATAACACAATACCTTAATGATAAACTAATAGGTATTAAAATTGGGATATTAGAAACCAACAGATGAAGAACAATGTGGTGTAAGATTATTTTGCTGAACCCATGATATCCGGCTTAAATATGGAATAGAATAGGAAGATATTTGTGCAGCGTAGAGTTCCCTAAACAAACTCAGAATTTTTTAGATAATTGGCTCATAGCTGTTTTAATTGGTCTTATTTTTAATAAACGAATAGTTATTAGTTTTCGCTTAAGATAAAAAACCATAAAAACTTTCATCAACCAGAAATTGATATCTCTACACAACTTTTTTCAATTCTGTTTTACAGATCTTTGGAAAAAAATTTCTACTTTGCTTTGTTTTCCGTAATTTAACTCAATGGAAATAGGATTACTGTTGATATGAGTAATTTTATTCTTAAGAAATTTATTGTTTTCTAATTATTGTTTAACAATTACAATGAATATACTAAATGGGGAGTACTAAGTGGGGTTAATGTTTATAAGATCCTAAGAATAGGTTGATTTTGGTTGTAGGCTGCAGGTTGACCACTGACACCCCCCCCCAGCAAAACAGGGTGGTTTGGCACAATCATAGAGCAGTCAATGCATTTGACATATAAAAAAACAATCTTCCAAATATATAAAAGAGGAAGAAGATAAGGTGTCTCTTTTACCTTTATAAATGTATTGTCATATGCTAACAACAGAGGACAATTTAATTATTTTTAAACAGTTTCAAAAGAGTTAATTTTATAACATCATACATATATAATGTCTCAAACTATATAAATATTGGAGTGACAAACTTTCTAAACACTTTTAATACCAATGCATCAATCATACAAATAATCAATTTATATGTGTTAATTAATAAAAAAATTGACACATTAATGTTAATAAATTTGTAAATTTTATTGTGTTTTAATATATAAAATAGTTTTGGGGATAAACTGTGTATTATTTTTTTCCCAATGTTTTGATGAAATAGCATTCATCATTGTCAAGTTTAAGTTTTTAAAGATAAACCATTAGACTTTAAACATCACATAACCATAAATACATTAAATATAATATTATATATTGTAACTTTACATGTTACATGGCACCCAATAACATAGTATGTGTGTGCAAATATATATAAAGCTGGAAGGAAAAGTAAAAATAAACACAGACAAAAATTTTGTAGGTATTTTCTACATTTTCTGGAATAAAATAAAATCATAGTAAAAGATTAAATAATTTTGAATTGAAAATTAAATTTTGTTATAATTAAACATTTACAAAGGTCTAAATAAATATTTTTATTGAATTCTGATTTTGAAATTAAAAACAAGCATGATTTATTTTTGAAATTTTTTAATTAATGCTTGTATACATTTCACTATCTAGTTAGAAATCTTTGTAGATCATACTTTGATAAAATTCAAAGTTGCTTTCAAAAGAATTAGAGATATAAAAAACAGTTTTTAATTAATGTATTTTGTCACCCTACTACAAAAAAGAGTGGATATAAATAGTAGTAATTGTTTTGAGAAGCAGTTGGTAGTGGCAGCAGTTAGTTGGCTAGTTGAGTAGTCCATATCAGGACATAAACCCACCCTGAAGATATAAGACCAAGGTGGACAAGTACAAATGCTGCTCTATAGTTTATGATGGTGGAGTTTGAATTCACTTGGAGAAAAGGCTTAACTTCAAGTGTTTTATAGCTACAAATGTGTTCTAAAAGACAGTAAGACAGTTTGCTTGCCTAAAGTATATCTGATCCTGAGCAGAAGGGGGATCACTACAGTTACCTGATTATACTTTTTCTGATGTTTTCAATCCTGGACTATGCCAATATCACTAAGACCAGCTCGCCAAGAGAATTCCTTAGCTTGCTTGCTGAAGAATTAGTTTATATGTATTCTGATTTATCTGTATGCATAGAAGCACAAATAGATGTATATAGTGAGTAGCATTATATATGAGAATGAAATTTTAAATAACTTCTTTAGTTTAAAATGGCATTGTAAAAAGTGCGATATGTAATTGAGAATATTATTTTAAATTGTTTATTGAGAAAAAAATTTTAATCTGGGTTTTAAGTTTGAAGACATTATAATTAAAAATGTCCTGTTAAAAAAGAAACTTTAATCATTAATGAGAACATGTGAAATTTATATACCTTCAATGTGGAGTTAACTGTGAAAATTATTATATTTTAATAACCAAGAATGATATTTTAAATAATTTCTATAATAAAAATGATATTTAAAATCTATGTTTTTTTTTTTAAAAAGTGAAACAAGTAAATAATTTTGCTTGGATTAAAAATTTAACAGTAAAGAATTAATTCATTGACCATCTTATTTTTTAAAAAAAGAAAGAATTGGAAAAAACATCTTTATAGAGTAACCTGTCAAAAATTGACTTTATTTTCTTTTTAAAAAGAAGACTGTAATCAGTAAAGAGAGAATTTGATATCTGATTCATATTATTTTTTATATGCACACATATAGATGAATTTTATATTTTTCAACATTGAATTAATTATGAAAGAATATATTTTTAATAATATTATTTTGTCACATCAAAAATATGATATAAACAGCAATGTGTGCATAAATTGTACTATAAAAAGAAAAAATGAATGTTTTTTATTATTAAATGACAATTCAAATGAGTGAATAAATTGTTAGACTGTGTGTCTGTGTGCTTATATATATATTTTATGTAAACCTAGTGGAGGTAAATTTTAATCATGTATTTTATTTTAGCGCAAGTCAAATATGTTCAGAAATTATTATGTCACATGTCTGTGTGCATAAATATCAATGCATGTCAGATAGACACTTATATGTAAATTTTAATCATTTACTTTATTATTTTATGACAATTTAAATATGTTCAGAAATTATTAATTTACATGTCTGCATGCTGACTGGATTGTAAGTAAACCTATTGGAACATATATGTAAACCACAATATAATAACTTGAATTTTGTATATTAATCAAAATCAGAAAGTTTATAGGTGTATAGCCATATTCTACAGACCTTATCTTCATTTTTTTATTGTTATCAATAAACTTGTATTCTAGTGAACTTAATTCTCAAGTTTTAGGCTATTATATGTTGCATCATCTTTTAATCATAGTAATAGTTTTAGAGCTTATGTTCTCTGAGCTAGATTCATGCATAATGGTATATTATATGAAAGTGCAGAATATTAGTGCAAGGGTATCCAGTTGACAAGGGTCCTGGTTTGACATTAAGAATATATTCTTTAAAGTCCATACATTACATTTATTTTAGTATCTATTAGAATTTAAATTATAGCTGTCCAGTGTCCTAATGGTATTAATGGCCAGAGCATTGATGATGATCAACATGTTTTAATATCCCAGCATTATTGTTTTTGATTATTATGTATTCTGATGGATGAGCACTTAGTTTGTACATCAAAATTATGCTTAAATAATTGCCCGAGCTGGCAAAGGCTAAATAGTTGGCCTGGTCTACAGTAGACACATTTCAAATCCAGTCACCAGATTTACTGTTGATTTATTATGATTGTTAATCCTTTATGATGGTGGATGATTATTTTTATACTTACTTATACTTATTGATAATGCTGGTGAATTTATTTATGGTTAATGATACTTTAGTTACTCTAAGGAGCTAACTGGGCTGATCTCTCAGAGAGATATCAAAATCTTTCATGCTCTTATAATATATAACATGATAATATATATTTTGTGATATTAAACATTACTTTAATATCTTTTAATATTAATACTAATTTATTTATGCTTATAATAGCTTACTTTAATGTTTTCTTTATTTTAATATCTTACTTTAATATTATATATTTAAATTTCTTTATTTGAAAGATTTTTGTATTTTGGGGAGGGGAAGGTGCCATCATGCCACATTTACCCCCTATTATTTTACCATCTCATTATAATATATATTGAAAATGGTTGTGGTACATGATTATTTTCAATATTAATTGCAACTATGGTTATAATTGAGGTATGTGCCAAAACTTTAAAGGAGATTAAAATAAATATTAATAAATTAAGAATGTAATTCAAATTAATGCACAAATATCTCACTTTTAGAAAAATTAATTATAAAAAGATTTAAATAAGAATCACAGCTATAAAAAAAACATTGATAATTCATTTAATATCACTTATTTTAAAGAAAAACACTGATGATTAAGAATAAGTGATCTATATAAATGTGACATCTATATCAGTAAATAATTATAAAAGATAAAAATATTTTTATTAATAAAAAATATACAATAAATAATATAATTAATATTTCAATTGTGTGAGTGGATGCATTCAATGTTAAAGAACATGTTGAACTTGGCCAGTGTGTTTAACCTTTTCAGATTCTGACATTTTCTATTGTTGCACCTGGTGAGTGTTTCTAAAAATATTCAATTTTTTATTTTTATATAAAATTAGACTTGATACATATGAACTTTAGAAATTGACTTGTAAATAAAAATAACAGATCATAAGCATCATCAATAATGTTTGTCTAAACACTCTTTCAAAAATGAATAAATTCTTTTTAAGTTTAAGTTTTTTTTAAAAATGTGAATGACTAGAATGAATGTGAAATCATGATTAATCCATAAAATTCTGCTTCAAAATCTGATATTTACTTTATAATTATTAAAATATTTGTATAAATTTTAACTCCAAGTCAATTTTGATAGATGATGATGTTAACAATGAGTTTTATATGAAGCATCATCAAAAAAGCACCCTTATAATGAATCTTAACTGGAGAACAATAGAAGAAAGATGATTGATATTTGTGGCTGTCCATAAGATACTGACATCTTCAGTCTTTTTTTTTACTTAAAGAATTAATAAAAGTAATATAGCTGAATTTATGATATAAAAAACCCTACACTAATACAAGTTTCAATAATACTAAAGCATCATTCTAAAGCAGTATAAAGTTATACTTTCTGAGGGAAATATGAATTAATTCTTACAAATAAGAGAATTATCAAGTTAATAGAGATGGTGTTTTTGTTTGTTGGAATCTCAAATGATTTGCTGAGCTATTAAGAACATCATGTTTTATTGCCAGAAACATGTGTCTAGTTTAATTGATGTTTTTATCATGTTACTACTTAACACATCAGAAAATTTTATCATTATATATATATATATATATATATAATGATAAAATATACATGAACTTAAATATATATATATATATATATATATATATATATATATATATATTTAAGTTCATGTATATTGTGTATACTAACTTAATGTAATAGAAAGAACTTGAGATCAGACTTAAGCTTCCCACAACTATCCATTTTTTCTTATGCAACTGATACACATTATCACATACATGTGTAGAAAATAAATGATTTCCAATATACTTATTTTGTGCTGAATCACAACTTATCAGTTGGTCCAGATCTTCATCTTCCATATATATATATATATATATATATATATATATATATATATATATATATATATATATATATATATATATATATATATATATATACAATCTGTGCTCAGTTTATGTTAAAATAGCAAATCTTCAAACTTTAATGGATAAGCTTCAATGTTCACCACCCTCTAACTTTATATCCATTTCATTGTATTTAATAGACAGATTAAGCTCCTGTATGTGAGAGGTCAGAATGACTTAAAGTCAACATGGATATGACAATTTAGCATCAATAAGGGTTTTGAATGTTCCATCATTGGATTTTCAATGAAATGAATGTCTGAAGAGTTGGAAGATGGTGGTGAAGATTGAATCTTATCCATTAAAGTTTGAAGATTTGCTATTTTAATATAAACTGAACGCAGATTGTATATATGTGTGGAAGATGGAGATCTGGACCAATAAGAAAAAATGGATAGTTGTGGGGAGCCTGAAAGTCTGAGTTCAAGTTCTTTATATATATACAGAGAGAGAGAGAGAGAGAGAGATAGAGAACAAAAATCAATGAAGTACTTTTGTAAGATATGTATTCTATATGATAATTTTTAAAATAATGCCAAAATTTTAACTAAGTTTAATTTTATGGAACATTCAAGAAAACATTTATTTCTTCAGATGCATAGTAAATAACAACGAATCATTTAAAACATGTTTCAGTAATTATAAATATTTGCAATTTCAATTTTAGCATCAGAAATGACTGATTTCATATTCATTTATTTCTTTTATTTAACAAGACTTTATTAATGAAATTATCTATATCAGTCATCATCATCATCATTATCAACCATTATCAATCCACTGCAGGATGAAGGTCTCTCCAAGTTTAATCCATCTTCTCTGATCTTTAGCTTCTATTCTCCACACCACCCCTGCACACTTTCTTATTTCATCCGTCCATCTCACATGTGGTCTCTTTCTGGGTCTTTACAATCTCTTGGAATCCAGTTTAAAATTTCAATTGTCCATCTATTATCATCTCTTCTAACAATATGTCCAGCCCAACTCTACTTCAATCTTTTAATTTTTTCAATGAGGTCAGTAACACCTGTTTGTTCTCTTACCCATACATTGTGTTTACGATCTCTTCTTGTTACTCCCAACATACATCTCTCCATACTTCTTTGAGTGGTCTGAAGTCTCTGAATTGCTCTTCTATTAAGTGTCCAAGTCTCAGATCCATAAGTAAGAACTGGTAAAACACATTTGTTAAAAACCTTCCTTTTCAAACACATAGTCATATTTCCTTTTAGTATCAAGTTATTTCTACCAAAAGCACTCCAACCAAGTTTAATTCTATGATTAATTTCCTCCATTATGTTTCCATCTGTATTAATAATCTGACCAAGGTATTTGTAACTGTTAACTTCTTCTAATTCATCATAATGAATCTTTATTTTCATATTTTAAGCAAATCGATTAAACATTACTTTAGTCTTTTTAACATTTATCTTTAGTCCTACTTTCCTACTTTCATCTGATAATTCCTGTAACATTTCCTGTAGATCTGAAGCATTATTTGCAAAAACAACTACATCATCTGTGAAATCTAAATGACTTAAATAATCTCCATTTACTTTCACTCCTTTAGTTTTTCATTTTAATCCACAAAATACTTCTTGCAGCACTGCTGTAAAAAGTTTTGGAGATATGGAGTCAACTTGTCTTACATCTTTCTCAATGTTGACTTTCCCAGTGTCATTATGTAATCTAATTGTTGCTGTTGCATTTTTATAAATATTCTTTAAAATATGACAATATCCTGGATCTATACCTTGATGATCCAATGCTTTAATCACTGAAGAAATGTTTATAGAATCAAATGCCTTTTCATAATCTACAAATCCAAAACATAATGACAACTCATATTCATTTGTCCTTTCTATAACTTCTCTCAATACCTGGATATGATCTACTGTACTAAAACCACTTTAAAATCCAGCTTGTTCTTTTTGTTGGTGGAAATCCCATGTTCTCTGTAGACGAGTAGTAATTATCTTGGTAAAAAATTTATATAAAACTGATAAAAGGCTGATAGGTCTGTAATTTCTAATTCTTCTTTATCACCTTTTTTAAATATTATTATTATTACTGCATTCTTCCAATCATCTGGTACATCTTTATCATTTAGACATTTGGTATATAACTTTGCTAAAAAAAATTCTATTTCTTCACCTGCTTCTTTTAATATATCAATTATAATTTCATCATTACCTGGAGCCTTTCCTTTCTTCATACATATAATTGCATGTCTCACTTCTTCATTTAAAATTCTGAGCAATTTGGAAGATGTAATAGATATAGGAGGTAATTGTTCTTTATTACTATATAATTCTTGATAAAAATCTTCTACCAATTTCATGATGTCATCTCTCTTTTTAGTAATAATTCCATCTTTTTTTCTTATTGCAGATATAAATTTCCTACCAATACCAAAATGTTGTTTTACATTCTTAAGACTTTTATTTTCTTCTACAGCTTTCCTTGCTAGTTCACAGTTATACTTTCTTATATCATTTTCAACTATTTTCCGCACCATTTTACAAAATTCGAGATATTCAATTCTTTTTAATGCATCATTTTTGTATATCTTCATATTCCTTCTTTTCTTCATAAATTCTCTAGTCTCAGTAGAAATTTTATTGGTTAATTGCTGTTTTTTTCTACCAGCTACCTTTGTTGCAGTTTTTAAAAGTGTATCAGTTATTTTCATATTAATTTCATTCAAATCTGAATCACGTTCAAAATCTACTAATACTTGAAACCGATTTGTAAGTTCTAATTTAAATTCATTAGAATGTTTCTGAAGATTAGGAATATCAACTGTAAATATTGTTTTTCTTAATAATTTTTGTCTCTCTAGTTTTACTTTAACACGTATCTTACACCTTACTAATCGATGATCACTTCCTGTGTTAAATTTATTAAGAACATTACAATCTTGAAATATGTATTTCCTGTTAGTCAAAATATAATTCAATTCTGCTGTACCTTCATTTGGATGCTTCCATGTCCATTTCCTTTTAACATTTTTCTCAAAAAAAGAATTCATAATATAAAGTTTTTCTTTTTCTGCAAACTCCTCAAGTCTATGTCCTCTCTCATTTCTATTACCATAACCAAAATTACCCACAGCACTTTCATCTTTCATTTTTTTACCAATTCTAGTATTAAAGTCTCCCATAACAATTTTAAAATGGTGTTTACTCTGATCAAAAGCCTTTTGTACATTCATATAAAAATCTTCTACTACTTCATCACTATGAGAACTTGTTGGGGCATAAACCTGAATTATCTGCATTTGGTATCTGCTATTAAGTTGTATAACTAATCTTGCCACTCTGTCCAATACACCATCAATCTCCACAATATTGTTCTTCCATTTTTATTTATAATGAATCCTACTCCACTTGTATTTCCAATATTTGTGCCCTTATAATAGAGTATATGTCCACTTTTTAAATCAATTGTCTCTTCACCTTTTCTTCTAACTTCACAAAGTCTGATAATGTCCCATTTAATATAAAAGAGTTCTTCTAATTCTTGCAATCTTGCTTCACTTGAAAGTGATCTGCAGTTGTAAGTACCTAAATAAAAAGTCATCAACAAATGGCAGCCTGGGTCTGCAATCAGGGGATTCTTAGCACCCTCCACCTTTGGCCACAACCGCTGCATTGGTTGGTGACTTTACAGCCTCCTGGGAATAAGGGCCATACTTTATTTTTGTCTTTCATAATTGTATATATGTATTGGGAAAGTATTTATCATTTATCAGGCACTGAGAAGGAAGACCATGGTGTTTCTTGATCTTAAACTCAGAGATAAAAGGCCAATAAATTCACCATGCTGACTAATGCATGTTTGTGAGCAGCCCATCCATGTTCGTATACTATATGAATAATCACATAGTAATAACAGCTGCAATGAGAAGACCATATGGAGTGGACATTAGGAATTTGCTCTGCTCAGTTCTTTAAGGCCTCCAAGAGGAATCAAAGGGTCTCCTTTCAGTTAATAGAAAAACTGATTTCTGCAGCCTCTATATCAGTACTGTACCTTATATCATATTTTAATCAATATAGCTATAATCAATATGCAGGACTGATTGAATTTTTCAAAGGTTTTAATTTTCACTATTTTTTTAATTGAACAGGTGACTGTCTCAGTATCTTCCTAAGCATGTCTCTATTAGTTTGAATTTAGTTTGTGTAGGATAAATTTTATGCCCCCTTTTTCAGGTTTGGCAATATCTTATACTATTTGTAATATAAGTATCTATAAATTATCTTAATGTTTTGCAAATGATAACTATTTTTTCCTACTTTTTAAGACAAATATTATAAAACCTAGTAGTAACTTATGTTTATGATAAAAAGAAAATTTATTTCATTATAATAACTGATTGAAGGAAATAATTATCTGAAACCAATTAAACAAAAGTAATTTTATTTCTCCATTTTTGCAATTTTATGGTAATTTTTTTAACTTTTTTATACATATATTTTAATATTTATTGTGAGTATTTTTTATTAAAAAATCAAACTTGAAATGATATTTATAGAAAACAAATGTTACTCTTGGAAATACTATTAAATATCACTTGTGATGTTTGCGTTTCTATACTACTTTGTAACCATTACAGGTAAAAAATAGTTTTAAGGCAATTGTTTGAAATGAGCAAAAACTTTAGACTTTTTGGCTAATTATTCCAAGGTATAAATATATAAAATGCGCTAAAACGCACGAACACACAAAGCTGAAGATAAAGAAATCTTAATATTGTAGATTGATATAAACTAAATATAGGTCCTCATATTCATAGTCATCTTGTAAATAAATAGGTTGGTTAAAAGCGATGCAAATGTATGTAAATGAGGTAGTTAAGTATTCCAATTCCCAACCTATTTATTTACAAGATGGCTATGAATATGAGGACCCCGGCCCTCGAAAGCGCTCAGCCACTTATTTAAATACATATATTTAGTTTATATCAATTCTTTGTCTTCCGCTTTGTGTGTTCGTGCGTTTTAGCGCATTTTATATATTTATACAAAGACAATTATTTATTTTCGGTGATCAATTTTAGTGTGAAATTTTATTTTTAAAGTGTGAGAAGAAAAAAAAAAAAAAAACTTAATTTAAAATGATGTTTAACTTATTACAGCTTTCCTTTTTAATAGTAAACAGAAGCCATTACCCGATTAATATTCTCAAATGAAAAGGTAATGAAATTAAAAAATTTTCACATTTTACATATAGAGGATACTAAAACAAATAAAATATGTACATATACTTGGATAGAAAACTTTAAGTAAAATTATAGAAAATACTATTTAAAATTTTTAATAAGAAACCCATGTCTAATTTTTATTTGTGACTTCCCAACAATATTTGATTCGGCATATTATTGAATATAATGATACAAGATATGACAAAATACTATTTTCAACTGTTTGATTGATTTATGAAAGTGTCTAGGTTAAGGACTTTTTTGAGGGAGTAGCATTTCAACAATACAGATCATCAAGTTTCTACCCTAGTCATGTTTACAAAAATCTAAAAAAATACATTGTGCACTGTGCATGCATGTTTTATATCAAGCTTCAGATAATTTTATGTAGATTTTACAAAAAAAAAAAAACATGGCTGTACAACATATAGATTTTTTTTTGTAGATTTTACAAAAAAAAACATGGCTGTACAATATAGAGATATTTTTACAGTAATTTTTATGAAAAATGTATATATATAGGGGATTTAAACACAGACTTTCAAACTCCCTTTAGTTATCCACTTTATCTCATATAACCCATACACGTGATTACATACATGAAAAAGATAAATGATATTCAATATAAGTATTTCATGCTGAACCATCACTCATCAGTTAGTCCAGATCATCATCCCCCCCCACATATATATATATATATAATCAGTGCTAGTCCAGATCATCATCCCCCCCCACATATATATATATATATAATCAGTGCTTGGTTTATATTAAGATAGCACCACCCTCCACCTCTTCAGCCATCAATGCCATTGAAAATCTAATGATAAACCACCGAAATTTTTTATTGATGCCAATATTATTGTCATGCCCATGTTGACTTTAAGTCTGTCTCTCTGACCCCTCATGTATAGGACCTCATTTGAATACCAAGAAGAGGGATGGAAAGTATACAAGCTGAATCTAATATTTTGAATAAAAGTATAATTTTTATATGTATACTTGGATTTTAAATGTAATTAGAGACTATTTGAACACAGATTTTCAAGCTCCCTTCAGCTACCCAATCTATTTCATACAACTTATATACATAATCACACACATGTGAAAAAGACAAATGATCACCAATATTTGTATTTCATGCTGAACCAGCACTCATCAGTTGATCCAAATCATTATCTTCCACACATACATATAATAAATACTTGGTGTATATTAAGATAGATATCTTGAAACTTTAATGGACAGACTTCAGTCTACTCCAGCCTCCAACTCTTCAACCATCCATACCATTGAATATCTTATGATGGGACACCCAAATCCCTTGCTTATGCCAATATTTGTCATGCTCATGTTGACTTATAAGTCACTTTGACTCCTCATGCATAGGACCTTGTCCCTTTAAATACTAAAAAGAGGGATGGGCAGGATACAGGCTAAATCAGGAATATTTTGAATGCAAGTATAATTTTATATATATAATATTTTAAATACAATTATACTTCACATACTTGGAGCTTAGATATAATATAAGGGATTTTAACAGACTTTCAAGCTCCCATCAACTATTCACTCTATTCCATACCACTGATACACATGTCCACACACATGTTAAAATACGAAATATATATATTGAATATCTTTTTTTACCTGTGTGTGAACCTGTCTATCAGTTGTATGAGATAGAGTGGATAGCTGAAGGATCTTGAAAGTCTGTGTTCAAATTTTCTATATTACATATAGTTTAAATATAATTATTAGAGGTCAGAGTGACTTAATGTCAACATGGGCATGACAATGAGATTGGCATCAACAAGGGATTTTGGCCTTCCATCATCAGATTACTAATGGTATGGATAACAGAAGAGCTGGAGGCTGGAGTAGATTGAAGTTTGTCTATTAAGGTTTGAAAATTTGTTATCTTAATATAAATCCAGCACTGATTGTGTACGTATGTGGGAGATGATCTAGACCAACTAATGAGTGCTAGTTCAGTAGAAAATACATATATATTGGAGATCATTTATCTTTTTCACATATATGTCATCATGTGTATCAGTTGTATGAGACAGTGTGATACAAAGAACTAAAAGTCTGTGTTCAAATCCTCTATAATTACGCTTAAACTCCAAGAGGTATAATATATATATATATATAAATTATACCTGTATTCTACAGATTTAGCCTGTATTCTATCCATTTGTCTTCAAGGTCCTATACATGAGAGGTTAGAGTGACTTAAATTCAACATGGGCATGACAATAAAATTGGTATTAACAAGGAATTTGGTGTTCCATCATCAGACTTTTAATTATATGGATGGCTGAAGAATTGGAGGGTGGAGAAGATTAAAGCCTATCCATTAAAGTTTGAAGACTTGCTATCTTATTGTAAACCATGCATTAATTATATATATGTGGGGGAGATAATGATCTGTACCAACTGATGAGTGCTGGTTTAACATAAAATTCATTTATTGAAAATCATTTATCTTTTTCACATGTGTATGGTCATGTGTATCAGTTATATAAGATAGAGTGGATAGCTGAAGGGAGCTTGAAAGTCTGTGTTCAAATCCCATATAATTACATTTAAATTCAAAGTATATATATATATATATATATATATATATATATATATATATATATATATATATATATATATATATATATATATATATATATATATATATATATAAAATTGTACTTCTGTTCAAAATATTATATATATAATATTTAAATACATGTATACTGTATATAGTAAACTTAATTATAGGGACTTTAAATTTTCAAACTCTCTACATCTATCCAATTTATTTTATACAACTGATATACATGTGAAAAAGATAAATTGATTTCCAATATACATATTTCATGCGGAATTAGCATTCAGCAATTGGTCCTGGTCATCATCTCCCACATATACATATAATCAGTGTTCAGTTTATATTAAGATATTAAATCTTTCAACTTTAATGGAAAAACTTCAATCTTCTCCACTCTTCAACTTTTCAGCCAACCATTTTATTGAAAATTTGAGGATGGAATGCTCATATCCATAGTCATATAATATATTGTTGATGTGTACACATCTCATTAATAAATTTTACTTTATAATAAAAGCACTATTGAAAATTGTGAATAATTTTTAGTTGTTTTATTGAAAAGTTGTTTTTCTTTCATTATATTAAAATTGTGTGGAACATCATCGTTTTCAAAAAAGTTCTGAAATGGGAAAAGAAAGATATTTTTTATTGTGAAATGTTTTCAGGGCTTGGTTATCAAAAGAACAACTCATTTAGATTAAATGTTAATTGGTTAATAACAGTAAAAATAAAATAGTTGTATATGTTATGTGGAGAGTATAAAATTATGTATAGTAACTTGTAGTATATATATTTTATTCGTATCCTACACTAGAGTGACATGCAGTGATTGCTACATTTATATTCCAAAATGAAATACTTCACAAGAATTTATTATCAATAACTCTATTAGCTAATTTCACATTTTATCACATTAAATAACTGTTTTTTAAAAAATAATCTCTGAAAATAATTTTTGATATTTTTATTCTTCTAGGTTTTTTTTTTCTGTGAATTATTGAGTGTTACTGATTTCATTATAGAATTGTGCTTTAAAGGATTTGTAGGTTTTTTTTAATGAATTTATTTAATAATAGAATGATTCTAGTATGTACAATTTCTCTTGTTCACAGTTCTTAAGAATCCTTATGATCCCCAAATTAATTTGGACAATAATATTTGCAATAGATATGTATGAGTGTCTATGTGGACATCCAAATAATTCTCTGTAAAATTATTTGGGTGATACTAGGATCATAAAGATCACTTTTAAAGCTCACATTTTATAACAATATTATCGATGGAATACAGTCAAAGTATCAAATGGCCAGGAGCATTGATGTTTAGTCAGCATTAATGTAATGATGCCAGCATTTTAACATGTTTATTATTATATATTTTAGTGTTTAAGTATGTACATATTAATAAATATGTGATTACTTTAATAATATGTCCTAAGCATCACATTGATTAGATAATGATTAGCCTAGTATCTATAATGTATTGCTTTTTAGTTCCAGTGACATGGGATGTCTGTTGATCTTTGATGATAATTTCTGGTGATGTTATATTTATCACTTATAATTACTTGTAAGGGCTTCTGGTGCTTATTGATTGTGGTTTTGATGATGATGTTTTCTACTACTCCTGTATCTCCACATTGTCATCCATACCATTACATTACTTTAGATAGATAGATAGATAGATAGATAGATAGATAGATAGATAGATAGATAGATAGATAGATAGATAGATAGATAGATAGATAGATAGATAGATAGATAGATAGATAGATAGATAGATAGATAGATAGATAGATAGATAGATAGATAGATAGATAGATAGATAGATAGATAGATAGATAGATAGATAGATAGATAGATAGATAGATAGATAGATAGATAGATAGATAGATAGATAGATAGATAGATAGATAGATAGATAGATAGATAGATAGATAGATAGATAGATAGATAGATAGATAGATAGATAGATAGATAGATAGATAGATAGATAGATAGATAGATAGATAGATAGATAGATAGATAGATAGATAGATAGATAGATAGATAGATAGATAGATAGATAGATAGATAGATAGATAGATAGATAGATAGATAGATAGATAGATAGATAGATAGATAGATAGATAGATAGATAGATAGATAGATAGATAGATAGATAGATAGATAGGTAGGTAGGTAGGCAGGTAGTAGGTAGGTAGGTGGATGGGTGGGTGGGTATGTGGGTGGGTAGGTAGCTAGGTAGATAGATAGATATGCATTTTACCAATTCTTACTTATGCATCGAAGACTTGAATACTTGATAGAATAGCAATATAGAAACTTTAGATGACTGGAAGAAGTATGGAGAGATGCATCTTAGGAATAACAAGAAGAGATCGAAAATGTCATACATGGATAAGAAAACAAACAGGTATTACTGACATTGTTGAAAGAATTAAAAGCCTAGGGTTGGGGTGGATATGTTAGTAGAAGAGATAATAATAGGACAATTGAAATATTAAGCTTGAGTCAAAGTGATTGTAAACGACCCAGAAATGGATTATATGTGAGATGGATAAATGAAATAAGAAAGGGTACAGTGATGATGTGGAAAAGAGAGGCTAGAGATTGGAGATGGATTGAACTTGCAAAGAGCTTTATTCTGCAGTGAATTGATAATGATTGACAATGAGATTTATATACATATATAAAACAATCAAATTCAGGAACTATCTTAATGTGATTTTTTTTCTTTATCTGCAGTGTTATTATTACAATAAATATTTGAAAGCAAATTATATCAAAAATGTTGTTTAATTTGTTAGAAAAATAAGACTTTCTGAATGAACTTCTGTTCGAATCATGGATTCTGTTTGTCTGAAAGATTTCCATTTTTATATATAAAAAAACTATTATTAATAGTGGTTAATAAATTAAATACTTATATATATATGAACCTTAATCTTTTTATAAATATATGTAATTTTAAAATATTAAAAACATTCTAATTTTAAAATTAACATATTAAAATTTACAATTTATTAACAACTTTAAAATTATTCAGGTTAAAAATATTTAAATTCTTCATTTTTTAATATTATTATATTTTGTTAACTTTAACATATGGTATGTTAACCTTACAAAACATTTACTTTTCTTTATGATATATTATTAAATTATTTTTAAAACTACATCTTCAATAATGCATAAAGAATTCAATGGAAGATTAAAAGGAGTGATAAGATTAAACTATTTTAACTTTAAAATAAATAAATAAAGGATATATAAACTTAAAAAATACTTTTTAATACACGAAAAAATCAAATAATAACTTTATTCTCATTCTTATAACTCATAATGGACTAATTTAATTTATTGCTTATGTTCTTTGTTCTTTATATTTATTTATTTTATTATTACTTATGATATATTTACTTTTATGATTACATAAAATGGAGATGTATAATATTATTTAAATATTTTTTTAGTTTATTTTTCTGTACATTAAAGCGAAGTGCATGGTAGCATCTTACATATTTAAATCTATATTTTGTATATTTAATTTGATGATTTTGTTTTGCATAATATAACTTTATTTAATTTAGAATGATAAAATTAAATTTTAAATATTAATACATAAGCTTAAATTTAACATTTTATATAATGTGAAGCATTTAAATAACATGATTATTATTTTTTTAATAAAATTTGAAATCACAATATAATTTACATTATAAATGAATGAGACTGAATATAATAATAATTGTTTGCTAATAATATAATTACTGGATATAATAATAGTCATCCAATTAAGATTGTGATATAGAAATATATATACATAATTGTAATTGGAACGAAAGTAACTACCTCCCATTGATTTATGTAATGTCAACAACTATGAAAAGATATAATAACACCAATCTATCTTTTAGATCTGTTGTTATATAAGTTTAGTTTTTTGATGTACATTTAAACTAGGGTGAATTTAGCCTATTATTTTATGTGCAGACTAAATGCTTTGAAACCACTATTATTTATTTAATAATAGTCATCATTTTTAACTATATCTGGCAAAGACAAATGAAATGTTTACATTAATTAATTATTACTGTGATTTATTTTGGTATTTATATTTTGCATAAGGATAGAATTATACATATTTTATAATGTATTCATAAGGAAGTATGATTTTATAGAGAAAGTTGTTCTACAGAGTAGTGAAAGGTGTAGCAAAAAAGTCATCATTTGTGCTTTTTAGAGGCTTGTCAATATATATGGTGTGGAAAACAAAAGAAATCACACATGGACTTATAATTCTATTTGCTATATTATGGCCATATAATATTTATAGACTAATAAAATTGATTGCTGTTTTAGTATTATTTTATCAGTTATCAATTAATGTCAATATACTAATAAATTACTCATACAACATATACTTAATAAGTGTAATAATTCTCAAGACTAAATGGGTTTGTAAGTAATCATTAAAAACCAGTCAATACTTAGACAATCCCAATATCAATAATAATCAATAATTTCAAACTGTTGTCAAGGCAACCTTTTTTTAACGATCCCAATATCAATAACATTCAACAATTTCAAACTGTTGTCAAAGCAGCCTTCTTTTTAACACTAAAAGTGGAATTCCCCCTTATTTTTAAAAAGGAGGTTGCCTTAACAATAGTTTAAAATTGTTGATTGTTATTAATATTGAGATTGTCTAAGTATTGACAGGTTTTTAATGATAACATATACTTCCTATATTTTTCTACATATACAAGCTTATAAATAAATTACAACTTATCAAGTAACTGACACTGATATAATATTTGCTAATTCACAGAATAACCTAGTCTGAAAATGTTAGTATGATAATTTACATATCAGATTCCCAAAGAAACATTTAATTGAGCTCACAAATAATGCATCTTTCTTATGTCAAAACCAATCAGTTTATCTGATAAATAGACTGGCATTGATAAAATAAAGAGATGTTATTTGTAAATTCATTTAAAAGATTCTTAGGGAATTTGGCTTATGAATTATCATCACAGATATATTTATGAACTTGGTTGTTCCATGAATTATTTTATTTTGGAACAATTAAATATTTTTTAATTTTTTAATGTAATGTTATTGATATAATATTCATAATTGCACATTCATATTTATCTATATTTATTGGTCTTGAACACTTAATGGAAGAGCAATATAGAGGCCTTAAACCAATCAATGAAGTATGGAGAGATGTATGATAGGAGTAACAAGAAAAGATTGAAAACAAAATAGATATATGAGAGAACAAATATGTGTTACTGACAACATTGAAAAAATTAAGAGACTGAAGCAGAGTTGGAGTTGGGCTGGATATATTTTTAGAAGAGATGATAATAGATGAACAGTTGAAATAATAAATGGGATTCAAAGAGATTGCAAAAGATCTAGAAAGAAACCACATGTGAGATGAGTGGATGTAATATAGAAATGTGCTGGGATTATGTGAGGAAAATGCTATAGATAATATGTGGATTTAACTTGGAGAGACATCTGCTAATGATTGAAAATGATGATGATGTAAACATCGTAAAACAATAAATATTTATGAATTTTGTAATCATTTTTATCAAGTTCAGATATTATCATTTCTGTAAAATTTGAAATGCACGTACACTTCAAAAGTACTCTGCATTATTTTTGTTTTGCATCATATTATTTTAAATTATCTTGAAACAATTCACAAAAATAATAATAAATTCTTTTTCAGATTTAATAATTAATTCTTTTTATAATAGATTTATTTCAATATCTTCAAGAATAAATAAACGAATATACAACCTATATTTTGTAAGTCAATTCTCATCAATAGATAATGATTTTGAAATTAAGTTATTTCAAGCATACATATCTCATGCAATTATACATATACATATATAACATTTTGTATAAATTATTTATTGTCGTTATTAGCATGTATTTTTTTAATATAATCTATAGTCAAGGTAACCTACTTATGATATAATATAGGTAAATTTTATTTATTCAAATTTTTTATCATTATTATTATTTATTGAATTAATAAATTATTTATTATGTTTTAAACTTATCACATGACTTAATTAATAAGCTTGTCTTACAAATGTTATATAATGAGCACATCAATAGCTCTTTACAAGCTTTTCAGAATATCCCTATCACCAGGCTGGTTTTATGCTTTTGGCATTCCTCAGTGAGGTATTAGGATATTCAAGCATTAGATTTAAAATACCAGGCTAACCCTAGCATTTTATCTAATGTTTAACTATTATGTAGAAAATGTTAATTTTCAGACATCCAGCTGTTTAAGTTAAATAGCCATATGGGACTGAAGAAAGTTCAGATACACTATATATTAATAGCTTTAGCAATATAAAATCTCCAAAGCCTTAAGAGCAAAGCAATAATTGCAAGGAAATCAAGTTATATATCATGTGACTTAATTAATAAGCTTGTATTACAAATATTATATGAGTGGTCTGGGGATAGAGATATTATGAAAAGCTTAAGAGTTATTGGCATGCTCATTATATAACATTTGTAATGCAAGCTTATTAATTAAGTCACATGATATATGACTTGATTTCTTTGCAATTATTGTTTTGCTCTTAAGGCTTTGGTGATTTTATATTGCTAAAGCTATTAATATATGGTGTATCTGAACTTTGGTCAGTCCCATGTGGTTATTTAAGTCAGATAGCTGGATTTGAGGACATATGGATGTCTGAAAATTTTAGATTTTCTACTTAATAGTTAAACATTAGATAAAGTGCTGGGCTTGGCCTGGTATTTTAAATCTAATGCTTGAATATCTTAGCACCTCACTGAGGAATGCCAAAGCATGAAACCAGTCTGGGAATAGTGATATTCTGAAAAGCTTATTAAGAGCTATTGGCACAATCATTATATAACATACCTATTCAAAATTACAACATTTTATTTAATAATAGTTTAGTGAGATAATATCTCACAAAATGTATTTAGTTTATTAAAAGAGTATCTCAATGTCCAGAGGTCATGATTTCCACAACTTAGACTAACCAAATTAGGAATTTGTAAATGGTATGGTCCTAGGTTCCTTTATTTGTTATATAATTTTGATAAGGTAATTAATCCAAAGATTCTTCATTTGATATTTTAAAAATAATTATTAATATCAAAGCTGACCAAACTTTTTAAATTATTCTCCTACCACAGCCATATATACATTATTTCCCTCCTCCTCCATTTATGCACTGTTATTTTGGTTTCGAGTCTTTCTATGAATATCTGAAACTATGGTAAATAATAAACTTTGTACAATTTATATTTATGATACAATTTAATTTATAATATATACACATTTAAACATCAAAAATAATTAATACAAAAATAGTCTACTGCAAACCTGAAAAGACAGTATTGCAATATATCTCAAGAGAAAGAGAGATAAAACAATTATGTGACTGGCTAAATGTATAATATTGAAAAATAGCTGACTAACATATGTATTCATGATCTCATTTATGTAGATGTGCATGAGTGTGGAATTTCTAAATTCAGTTTTAAGAATTTCTAATATTTTACTTTTGTTTAATACTTTTTCAACTTATGGATTAGTGGAATTGTGGTTATTAAGTCTGTAAATATGGATAACTAGTATATATGGCAAAAATAATAAAGTTGAAATGTAGTTGTGATAATATATCTTGCAAATAACTATAGTAAAATGCAGAAATATAACTAAAATACTTCTGTGTTTTATTATAATTATTTGTAAGATATATATTATCACCATTATACTTTATTATTTTTATTACAATGATTATTTTATAGTGAATATTTTCTTTTGTTCACACACAGATATATATATATTATAATTGAAATAATAAATTTAACGGTTTACAAACTATTATAAACAATCCTTAAATCTGCAGAAATACTTTGTTTAATTTCTTAAACCTGCCTCAACTGCCATTAAATTCAAAAACAAAAGCGGAAGCAAACGTCATCAATTCAACTCCCACGAATCTCGTATTTTAATGTTAACAGTTTGCCTATTTATTAAATGCATTTTATTCCTATTTATAAAAATTGTCTCTTTAATTTTTCTTTTATTATGGTTTCTCTCTTCATGAAGAATTTTAACATTTTCAAAATCAGATTTAAATTTATATTTACATGTTTTTTCATGATCAAAGAAAACTGACATTAAAATACGAGATTTGTGGGATTTGAATTGATGACGTTTGCTTCCACTTTGTTTTTGTTTTTTTTTTAATTTAATGGCAGTTGAGGCAGGTTTAAGAAATTAAATGAAAGTACTTCTGCTGATTTAAGGATTGTTTATAATAGTTTGTAAACCGTTAAATTTATTATTTCAATTATAATTACAATTTTGTTTTAATTAACGAACATTTTATTTATTTTATATATATCGCAACTATAACTAAATAAATATGATAAACGCAATTGTAACTGGAAATAAATAAATATAAATATTGAGACTATCAATGTAATTTGGGAGATCAAAGAGCATTTTATTGAATCCAAACTACATTCAATAAATACATATTATAAGTGATAACCTAAATTCAAACTTAGCTACAGTAAACTGTAAATAAATTCATGATCATACTTTTTATATTCTTAATATTTTTTAATGTATATGTATATTGAATAATACTAATTTGTCCACAACATTATAGCTAAATGTATTCGAATGAGGTTTCAAATTAATTAAATGTTGGATCAAATATCTCAGGGTAAATGAAATGCATGTGTTATTGATGTTACTATTAGTACATGACCAATGAAGAAAAGATGTGATATAATCTTATAAATAAATAAAAAATATATAAAAGCCAAGTTTAATTAATAAATAAATTATATTTTATTTACATTTTAAAAAATGTAAAAAGATTATTAATTTACCATATAATTGGCTATATTTATTATTCCAGCTTCTTACACATAATATTAAATAATTCAATTCTTTTACATATATAAAAGCAGCATTCCTTGGTATGATGTTTATTCTATTTTGATTTAGATAAATGTTAACAAAGATTATAAATTATTTAGCTTAAAATTTCTTAATATTGAATTTAAAAAATTCCAAATAAAATCCTTTAAATGTTATTTATTCTGTCTAAACTTTAAAATATATTTTTACATATACTATTTAAAATATTATGGGAACAATTCATTTTGCTACAGCTGATTATTAAGTGGCTTAAATATCAAAATATCATATATATATATATATATATATATATATATGCGTGCATGTACTTGGCTAAATATTAAAGGTAATAGAAACTACTTCATCTCTTAAAAAATATATCTATTATGAAAGGAATAGCCACTATTTATCAACATAAACATGAGAGTATAGTCAGAGATATATCATCTCTAATATTTAACAAGGAATAACTATTTATTACCAAAATCCATTTCAGCCTTGAAAGTAACTAAAATAAATTATTATAATATATTTTTAAAAATTCATATAATCTTTATTCAACTAAATTTCATACATATGAGATTAATTCATTCACTTAAAAGAATGCACTTTGTATAATATAAATTGTATAATTATTACAATGAATTTATGAATATCTTCTTCATTAGTTACATGCCATTTGGAGAATGCTAAACAAAATATATTTCATAATAAATAATAAAATAAAAATTATATTACATAAAATTTAGCATTGTTTTTTAAAGAAATAAAATTTTTTTTTAATAAAGTCCTATTTAAACACAGCTCAAAAGGTGTTTTTGAATATTTGTCTCACACATGGGAAGCTATGAAGATTGTAAGAAAACATCCAGTAGTATTCAGAGGTGAAATTTTTAAAAATTAATTATTCATAACACTTGTTTTCAGATAATTATGGCAAGCTGATAAAATCAATTGGCAGTTTTTGGAAATTTTATAAATTATAAAACTGTTAAAATTTTACATATTTCTCCTCAAGGTATTTGGCAAATTATTATTTTTTAAACATATAGCTTGAAGATTTTTTTCATCATGCCAGATAAAAATTAGTGTAAAAACTTAGTGAAACTTCAAACAAATTTAGCCTTGTTGTCACACATATTTCTCAATTGCTTATATATAATAAAATTTTATATAACATCAGTAAAAGTAAGTAGTAAGTAAAAAGCAACACGAGTGACCAGTAATAGTAGTAAGTACAATAGCCATTTTTGAACACTTTTTTCTGGTATATATCACCTCCTATTGATGTAAGTATCTCCTTGGAGTTTTTTGAACATGTATAGCTCAGTCTTCAGATGTCTTATAATGCTCCATTATTACCATTGAAGAAATACACACACACTTTGTTAACCTTTTTGAACACTATAACATTAAAAATTAAAAGGTAAAATGTTTATATTTAATAAAAAATAAATTAAATTAATTAAATTACTTTAAATAACTTATATTAAAAATAAATAAAGCATTTCTCCATAATTTTATAATATGCATATCCACATATCCTATTACCATTATTATAACTAATCATTAATATTACATTAATAAAATTTCAACCTATAATATAATCATTTTATTATTGTACTTAAGCTGCTTAAGTAAAATATTTGAATTTAAAATAAAATATCAATTTTAATAAAATCAATTTATAAAGACTTTAAAGTAATTCTACCTGCAAAAATAAAATTGTTAAATTATATTTCTTTTTAAACTATAAATATGACTGCATTATCATGATATTAGTAATGACATATTTTAAGGATTGCACTGGTGCAAACCATTACAATATATATATAATGTCTGTTATATAATAAATATTGTAATACTTTTCATATATTATTATCATTATATTCAATGTTATTATTATTATTATTATATATATATATAAATGCATTATACAAAATTGGAATTTAAAAAACAGCCAAAAATTTTTAAAAATAAAATTTTCCAACCAATTGGTTTCAATATCAAGGCATACATCTTAAGTGCACTTGAGAAATCTTGCCAGTAAAACCAATTGAACATGAAATTTTAATTTTGAAAGTTTTGGCTAGTTTTTTTTTAATTTTGAATTTGGTGTAATTTGTTTATTTTTAGTGACTAGTTTAGCATTTAATTTTTGATATATATTACAAATCTATGTATGAAATTCTAACAGAAGAAAACTAATTCCCCTATAAGCTATAGATAAACAACACTCATACATCAACAAGTGCTAAGATCTTTATATACTACATTGAATAAAAAATGAAAATTACTAATAATTAATTATATCAAATTTATTAAGTGCAAGCAGATAACATTGTAATAATGTGAAAGGCTAAAACCTTTGAAAGATGCACTTTAAACATGCTTATGTGACAGCCAATCAGATATAATAATAACTGCATGTGGAACTCTTAATCCTAAAACACAATCCAGAACTATAAGAAAAAGATGGGACCCACCTTCTTCTATGCTTAAATTTATATGTAAATAAGCCAGACTCAAGCATTTCAAACTAAGAGTATGAAGCTTAAAATACTTTCACATTTAATTCACTAAATATTATATATAAATAAACAATGTGAAATCTTTCAATTTACTATGAAGCAATTTTCAAATCTAATGAAATGATAGTAACAAATGTAAATATATCAATTTTATTCAGCGCATCTTTTTCTTATAGTTCTGGCTTGTGTTTTAGAATTAAGAGTTCCACGTGCAGTTATTATTACATCTGATTGGCTGTCACATGAGCACGTTTAAAGCGCATCTTTCAAAGGTTTTGGCCTTTCACGTTATTATAATAATTAATTCTAAAATGGCAAAAAACATTTTGAAATTATAATTATAGAAATAAAGGATAAAAATAAAGACTCATTTTAAAACAGCCTTTATAAAATTAACTAAATATTTATAATTTTTTAATCATTCGTTAGACTAGAAATTATCCACTTCATCAATATTTCTGTAAATTGGTAAAGTGAAAATTACATTACAGAAATATTATTCATTATTGGATAATCTCTAATCTAATGAGTGACTAATAAAAATTATTAATATACTTTCAATAAATGATTTTTATTAAAGTTGTTAAGGCTGCACATTTGACACATCAATTAAGCTATAGTAATTTCCTATCTATATATACTGAACATATATGTAAAAGAGATTATGGTCTGGACCAATTGGTGAGTGTTGGTTTAGCACACAATGTGCATCCTGGGAATCATTGATCTTTTTCACATCTCTTTGATTATATTATATGATTACATCTCTCCACAAGATGTAAAAGTGGATAAAAAGCATTTCCTAGCTTGTGTGAGAGGGTGTATTACACTACAGAAATATTATTAATGTTGGATAATCTCTAGACTAATGAGTGACTAATAAAAATTATTAATGTTATTTGTGAGTTTATCATCTTTTGTTTTTGTATGGTTTTATAACCCTATTTATTTTTTATTACAAGTTATTTAAATACGTTTTTTTAGAAATTGGGTCCTATACCTCTATCTAGTTTAGAATCATATAATTATATACTTTTTTCTGATTTTGCCAAAAACATGTACAAAAAATGTGTAATATATATGGCACTCTAATAAAGTACATTTTTGTGGAAAAAATACAAATATATATAAATATTTTATACTAAATTTTAGTATTATTATAATATTATAAATAATGTAACTACTTTTAGAATAAATAATAATATTAAATAATCATTTTCACAACTTTAGTGCTAAAAAAAAAAAATCTCAGTATTTAAAACAGGGATGAGGAACGATTTTTTTATAAGGGCCATTTGGATCTTCATAATATCATCTGTGGCCCTATAAAATTATCAATTTAAAAATTAGCCTATTATACTTAATCAAAAATTTAATTAATTTACATTAGGAGTGGGTAACATTTTCAACTGGCAGACAATTTCAACTTTCTCTTTTCAAACGAGAGTCATATTTTTTTTGTGAATTTTATAAAAATAAAGGAACATCACTTTTATTAATGACTGTTCCACATATAAAAATTGACAGTTTTTCTAATTCGTCTTGTAACTATTTTTCATGTCATATTTATATCCTTGAATTTTTTTTTTTATGTTTAGGCAGATTAATTCTACAGCCTTTTATAAATTCCCCTTCAGAAAATGGTTTCAAATTTTCCGCTTTTTTCAAATATAATTTTTCACCGAATTTTTTTGACTTGCCTCTACTTTTTATGAAATCTGTCAGCCACTTGATGAAGCTCTTTTTTAAGTTTTTTATTTTAATACTCCCTCCTCCCAACAATTATTTGTAATCAAAAATTAGTAATAGTTTTCTTTATTAATTACAATACTCTCCACACATGTTAGACACATGGAATATTTTTTTTATAAAAAAAAAAAAATATGTGGTTGTTCCAATTCTTTTAAAATGTGTGATTTTCTATGTCAATTGATTTAACTTATGTGTAACTATACTAATAAAAAAAAAACTAAATATAAAATAATATTATTAAAATGAAATAAAATTTGAATGTTGTTTCTGCTAGTATATGTTCATATCTAAAAATCACTACAAAACAAATTCTCAGAATCGTAGATTAAATCTGTAGTCACATAGAGCACACTATTTAGATAATTTGTCTGAATATTGCGCCTCTGATAGAATGAACTAGAACTATTATAAAGATTGGAGAGACAAAAAGATGTAGTTGAGAAAATAAATATTATTTAATATTTGTACTATGTACATATTTAAATAGAAGTTTTATGCAGGGCAGTTATATATATGGAAATGTTTGTGGAAAATATTGAGAGCTTTAAAAGACCACAGTTGGTCCATGGGCCAGAATTTCCCAGTCACTGATTTAAAAGCTATTTTTTGCTAAATCAATCATAAATTATGCACATAACAATTTAAATTTAAATCTGATGTTAATATTGTTACTAAATATTATATCTACATTTTAAACAAAAAAAAAAAAACTACGAATAATTAAAGAAACACGTTTATTCATATAAATGCATTAAAAAAGTAAAAAATAAATTTTCTTCCACTTTCACAAAAAATGCATGGGATGGATCATATTCAGAAATTGAATTAAGATCAACCTATTCATCATGTGAATTGGAATTAATATCACTTCCTAGTATTAATGCCAAATGGGAATTAGTTGCAAATGATCTGATGAATAAATTGGTATTGATATAATATTTAAATTGATATGCCAATTGAAAAAAAAAATTTTTTTTAATTTTTGGTATATTTTATTCTTTTTTACTGCATTTAAATAAATGCAAGTATTTTTAATATATACAATAGTCAGATATAAGTATATTGTCTATACTGAACTTAATGTAATTAAAATGGACTTGAACTCAGACTTTTAAGCTCCCTACAGCTATGCACTCTATCCTATACAACCGATACACATGAGCACATAATGTGAAAAAGTTAAATGATTGCGAATATATATATTTCGTGCTGAACCAGCACTCATCTGTTGGTCCATATCACGATCTCCATATGTATATACATGTGTGTGTGTGTGCTACAGCTAGCTTACATCTGTGAACACCATCCTAAAGATTTTTACTTTGATAAGGTTTTTATTTTACGTATAAAAAACGATTTGAAAATTCGTATTTTATAAATATAACAGACAACATATATAAATTATGGAACTTTGGCCATTTACATGGAAATTTTAGTGTTGTGTGACTTTGATGAGATATTGTTGTTGTTTAAATTTTAACTGTTAAATGCTACTTAGGATGATATTTATCACAGTAAGGTGGTTATGGATTTTAATAATTTTTTATATTGGTATATTGAATATTATGCAGTTAATTCCAAAGTATTTTGATTATATATATAATATTAAGCACAATCGTTTTTTTAAGTAGAAATGCTATTACAGTAAATAATAGCCACTCCCATCTCAATTCTCGTCAATACTGTAATAAGGAAATGGAATCATTTTCCTATTGTTTCTATTTACATATAAAGAACATTGTCCTGAATAATTAAAGCAGAAAGCATGAATATTAATTAATCCGTTTATTTTATTGTTTTTATATTGATCAAACAGATTGATTTGTATTTAACAAAGTAAAGAAATTTCTTTTTTTAAACTTTGTAATAAACATTAAATGATTTATGTGTAATAAAGTAATTTATAACATGAATATAAATGTAATGTAAAACAATCGGTTTTTTCTTGCAGTAAATAATACAATAATTGTGTTTGACATTATGTATAATTCATATTGTGAATTGTTTTATTACATATAGATCGTTTAATGTTTATAACAAAACTAAAATAAAAATAATTATATATATATTGTTAACTTTTCTCAGATAAATTGTAATTCAATTAAATTATAAGTGCTAGGATTTTAGATAAAAGCTTAATTTCAAATGTTTGTTTAATATTATGCTAAGCCGCTTTTTATAAATTGGACTATATCAAATTCTTATCAATGACTGGTGGACAGAAGAGTGAAAAGCATAAATATGATGTAAATTTATGTAAATTTGCATAAATGAGTTAAATTGCCCACTTTTTCAAGAGAGGAAATTAGGATTTCTTTTTATTTATAGAGTTAGGATTATTAGTGATGTACCATGCCTCCTTTATGTTGCACTTGGAATCATTTCTCCCAATGCATATGACACTGGCTGATGTAGGCTCAAATGTATGGCTGAGTTTGTTTAGGTACTCCAGGAATATGGATTTTTGGCCTGGATTGCTCTTAGATCTTCTGTAAAGGTATTGGTGTTGAGATAATCCTGTTGCTAAGTTAACACATGATTCACCAAAGTAGATTGCATTGCACTTAGTTTGACTGTACACAATTTTATGAACAGTGTAGGAGGTATGTTCAGTAGGAAGTTTGTCTTTGGAATTATTGATCCTATATGAGTTCCAGTATTTTTTATATGTTTAGGGACTTTTGATATAAGAGAGTGATATCCAGGGTTTGTTGTCAGGTTTTATAAATCTGTTTTTGATTTTGTTATTAAATTTGTTGAGAATGTTAGTGATTGTCCTATATTATGAGTTATACCTCATTGGGTTCAAATATAGGACACTCACTAATATTCTCAACAAATTTTATAACAAGATGAGAACTATATCTATAATACCTGACAACAAGCTCTGAATATTACTCCCTTATATCCCTAAAGTCTCCAAACAAATAAAATACACTGGAACTCTTATAGGATCAGCCTCTGCACTTTATCATTGGTAAATAGGTTGATCAGTAATTGCAAACACAATGATCCCTCCTAATATATCCCCCACACTGTTGCCAAAATTGGATGCACTTGAACTGGCTATAATGTGATTCACTTTGGAGAATCATTTGCCAGCCTAACACAAAATTGTTCCAGAAGAGTTAAAAGTAACCCAGATCAAAAATCCCTAATTCTGGGCATCAGAACAAACTTGACCATACATTTGAACTATCATCCAGCATTGTGTGCATAAAGATAAATATTTCAGGCACAAAATAGAGAAGGCATGGTACACTGCTAATAATACTAACTCTATAAACAAAAAAGAATCCTGCTCTCCCTCTCAAAGAAGTGAGAGATTTAATTCATTTACACATAAATTTACATCATATTTATACTTTTCATCTTCCTGTCCACCAGCCGTTACAGTGAATATGATATTAGTCCAAGATATTGAAAGCAGCTTAACATAATATTATAACAAACATTGAAACTTGAGGTTTTCTTATCTAAGTATTCCTAGCGCATATAATCTAATTGGATAAGAGGGAATTTCTTTAATTTTGTTAAATAGAAATCAATTGAAACAATAAAATAATTGGTTTAATTAATATTTATGTTCTCTCCTTTAAATCTAAAGAGAACTAATAGGAATATTATTTCATTTACTTAATACAGTGTACCCTATATATTAATACAGTATTATGGAGTACTGAGGTGCAAGTGTGTATTTTTTACTGTAACAACATTTCTATTTTAAAATAGACTGTGATTAACATTATATATATATATATCATTATTTTAAAAGTAACAATTGTATACTTTTAAAATAGACTGTGATTAACATTATATATATATATATCATTATTTTAAAAGTAACAATTGTATAAAATAAATTGAGTTAAGCTAATAATTATGTTAGAGATGAGATGGAAAAAAAATATTTTGTCTAACTTTAATATTCTAATGACAGATTTCTGGTTGTTTTTATCTTTTTTGGTATTCCAAAGTTTTTGCTGAAATTTACATCAGATTAAGCCATCTGTTAAAGTTAAGTCTCAAAAAAATTATTTTCATTGAGGAAAGATATATACATTAATGACTAAATGTAGCCACTGACTTTCTTAAAGCAAGACTAGGTCGCTATAGCAACATAGACTATAAGTGAAAAAAATTTCTCAATTGATTTTTACTATTGCTAATTTTTGTAAATAGGTTTGGATTCTTATTGCTAATAATATATATGTGAGTGTATATATAAAAATATTTAAACCGTAGTGAAATGTAAAAATTATATTCCAAAAGAATGTTTGGATAATTAATAAATATTTTAATAAACTTTAAAAATTGCTAAGGCAGATTTTGATGCAGAACAGGAATACAATTAATTTTAACAAATTTTATAAACTGAAGTATAAGTTTTTGAAAAGAGCAAGGTTATTGGCTCTTACATTAAAGGATTTTAATACACTGTAAGGCTTACACACACCTGTACATATAATGTAATATATAAGGGATTCGAATTCAGACTTTTACACAACCCGCAACACTCCATGCCATCTCATATTACTGACCCACCTGATCACACACATGTCGAAAAAATAAATAATCACCAATATTCATATTTCGTGCTAAACCAGCACTCATTGGTCCAGATTACTATCTCCACACATATATATAATCATTGCTCAGCTTTATATTAAGATAGCCAATCTTTATACTTTAATGGGCAGGCTTCAAACTACTCTAACTCACAACTCTTCAGCCGTCCATTTGCTCAGCTTTATATTAAGATAGCCAATCTTCATACTTTAATGGACAGGCTTCAAACTACTCCAACTCACAACTCTTCAGCCGTCCATTTCATTGAAAACCTGGCTTTGAACGTTCCATCATTAGATTTTCAATGAAATGGACGGCTGAAGAGTTGTGAGTTAAAGTAGTTTGAAGCCTGTCCATTAAAGTATGAAGATTGGCTATCTTAATATAAAGCTGAGCACTGATTGTATATATGAAGATAATAATCTGGACCAACTGATGAGTGCTGGTTTAGCACAAAATACATATATTGGTGATTATTTATCTTTTCGACATGTGTGTGAACAGGTGGGTCAGCAATATGATGTGGCATGGAGTGTTGCGGATTGTGTGGAAGTGTGAATTCGAATCCTTTATATATTAAATGATTTTATATATTAAGACTATAATCTTAAGACTATGTGCCTAGATGTGACAGTATGGACCTCTACAAATCTTATCACAAAATTAATGACTTTAAAAGGCAAGTGTGGCTCTTAATCTTCTGTTAAGATTTGTAGAGGTCCCTACTGGCGCATCTAGGCACATAGTCTTAAGGTTATAGCCTTAATATATATATATATATATATTACGTAATGAGTAATGATGCATATGCGCTTAACAAATTATTAATTACAACATTAAAGGATTTTATAACTGGTCTTTTTAATTTTATGCTTTTATTTTCTTAATACTGCTCAAGAAGCATTTTAACACTTTTTTTACGATTTCAACTCAGCATTTCACGAAAATCTTAATTTTTGACCTAGGTCACCATCTCTCATATATATTTCTATTATATGAAGAATATTTAGTTATAGTAACTTGTTAGATTTTGATTTACAAGTTTCAAGCTCATTCCACTCACAACTTTGACACCATCTACTCTATATAAATTCGGTAATGAATACCAATAATCATTTATCAAACTAGAGATTATCCCTAGCACTGATATAATCTTTAAACCTCAATTACAGATTAATATATCATATTTTTTTAATTAAACACACACATGCACATGTAATTATTTGCATTTCTCCTTCCCATGTTCTTTATCTTTATAAATATATCAAATAACCTAGTAATTTTACTCATCTAAAATGTTTTACAATAACTCCACACACCTATAGATGATGCTTTGTGATTTTAAAAAAATGGATGGTCTGAGTTGTTTTGCATAAATTTGCATACAATGAGTTGAATACATTCTAAGGTTATGAATATGGAGTAAATAGGCCCTGAAAGTGCTTAGCCAATATTAAAATTTATAATTTTATAGTTTCACCTTTATACATTAACGTGTATTGTATTAATTATGAAGAACTGGTGAAATAAATTTATTATTACAAAAGAACTTAGTTGAGGGATGAAAGAGATAGAAAAATTGATTCAAAAATATTTTGAAACTGTAGAAAACCACAAAACTGATGTAAAATTTTAAGATGGATTCTAATGTTGATTTAGACATTGAGATTTATTATAAGACTGATGAATTTGATATAAAAGTTTAAATTGATGAAAACTTTGTAAAAGAATTCAAAAATGGAAATAGATATTATAAATAGATCTAAAATTAATGTAAAAGTTGATAACAGTGTTGTTAAAGACAATGAAAATAAATAAAAAATATCATATGGACATTACATAAAACATTTTTAAAAGCTGCAATAATTGAAACCCCCACAATTGGTGCAAGAAGCAAAAAAAGAAGCTCAGATGATTTAACCATCATTAAATATTCTACACTTAATAAGAGTACCAAACTCTCCATACAGTAGTGCCACCAAGTGCAAAGTTTTATAATCAATAGATGCAGGAAGATTTGTGCATAAAATCCCCAATCTAGTGCCTACTCATCCAACATTTCCAGACTAGTTTTTAGATTGTGGCTTTCATCAGTGAGAAGCCTTGGATTTGAGAGCACTGCACCTAGATCTAGGTTATGGAGAGTTTGGTATTTTTATTAATAGCATGTGTAAGCATATGAAATGGTGATTGAGTGATGTTTGATGATGTTATATTCTACACTTGTTGTGGAGATCAGAGATGAGATTAAAATAAATGTAAAAATTATGGGAAAATCCAAATATAAATTGATGAAAAACTGTCTAAGAATTTCAAGAAATGTGGTGATTCTGGATGAATAAAAAATGAATGCAAAAATTGTCCTCAAGTCAAAAGATAAATTGGAAGAGATTACAATGATTATAGATAATACCAAACATTATTTAAATATACATAAAAAAGGCCTTTCATGATAAATTCTATAAAAGTTTGTATGATACCTGACACATATTTTAAATGGTCAGATATAAAAAGTATCATGAGTCATATAACAATCACAATATTTGTAATTTGATAATGCCTACAGATGTTTGAGATACTAAAGGTTTGTATAATGTTAATAGAGTCTGTGCCATGAAACAAAATGTAAGAAAAATTATAAAAACCTGCAATAGTTGCTTTAAAATGAAAGAATATTTAATGACATACAAAGAATTCATACAATGACCTCAGTATTTGCTAGTTTCATATAATGCTCAAATCTATGTTTTAATTAAAAGTATCATTATTATTGATTAGCCAACAAACATCACATGATCACCATTTCTTATGCTTGCTCTTAACTGTTATTAGATGGGATTTTATGCACAAGCCTTCTGGTATCCATTGATTACTCTGGATTGCACTGAGTGGCAATACATATAGAGAGTTTTGCCTGTTTTATTATTGACTAGAAAAGATATAATATACTTCAGTTATATGTAATTAGTTGCAAAGAGTTAATCTCAGAACATTACATTAAATATTTAATATTGTAAATATTTATATATTTCATAATATTCATATTGAAGCCATCATTGAAAAGATTAAAAAATGAAAAAAAAAATTTCATATTTGCCAAATGCAAATATCAAACAGATTAAAAAATATTTAGAGATAAATTTGTGATTGATTGAAAATTCATTTTTTGTAGGAAAAGAATTTCAGATAATCCTCTAGATAAAAAAGAATGAAAAAAATAAAGAGTAAGCTCCAGTGTGCTCTTTTGCCTTTAAAATGCATTATAATATGCTGTAGCTATAGGGTACTTCACTTATATTTGACTGTTGCATCTACTAATTGAATGGAAATGCGTTCAAGCAGAAATAAAATAATGAAGTTGTGGGCGAATAAATATAAACAACGTGACTATAAAGAAAATGGGTTCTTGTTTTTTATGCTGGGTTTGGAAAAAGATAAGGGGAATATAAATATAAAAACCATAGACTGGACAAAAAATGATATTGTGGAAATAGGATAGGACAGGATAAAGAAGAATATGGGGAAATCTTAAGATGGAGAATGGAAAGGGAGGGTAAGGTGGTTAACAGGTTTCTCTGGGTATAGTGTCTAAGAGATTCCTAACTTCAATAAAGGAGAAGTTACAACATATTGCATTGTGTCACATGTTATGAGTTAACTATTCTAATTTTTTTCTCAAAGCAGTTTGTGTGAATGTCAATTTGCCACCTATTGAGAGAAATTGTAATTTTTTCAAGGGTCAGTAATTTTATGTACATATTTTGTACATGATATTTCAATTCCAAAAATATTCTATAGATATTGGGATATTTGACATTTTGACAACATGAATCACTTTCAAATCCTGCTTTGATTGATGTCTCTGGTTCTTTGGCAGCCTTTAACTTTGGTAAAAATATATTATATTTGTGAAAGTCAAATTGTAAGGAATCTAGTTTACAGGTTGTTTACTAACATATAATCAATGACTATCTATTAGTAAATATTGCAATAATGTAAACATTATTTTAAAATTTTAAACTTTTAAGCAGTTAACAATTTTACATTGTCTTTTGTTCCAACTGGTGAGTTTTTGAAAATGCTCAACTTTTACTATTGTATAATATCTTTATTTTATATTAAAACTCAATAAGTTGAACATAATATTTTTTTAATTTAATTTTATAAATCAATAGTATTCTTAAAAAATTGCATTTGACATTTTAAATGTTTAAAAATTGACTTGCAAATCAAACAACATACCATACATAACATTAACCAAGTTAATATAAACACTCTTTTAGAAAACACATGAAATATTTTTTATTTTTTAAATGTGAACAAATGAAGGTAGATTTATGATAGATATTTTCAGTTCTGCTTTAAAATCTGATTCAGCATAAAATATACATATTGGAGATCATTTATCTTTTTCACACGTATGTGAATATGGGTATTGGGTTATATTGAATGGAGTGAATGACTGAAAGGAGCTTGAAAGTCTGGGTTCAAATTCCCTTTAAGTACATGTAGCTTAAATCTATATACTATATTTGTATTTAAATAATAATTATGATATTGAAAAAAGTTTACACTGAAAAGATTTTATACCATGTTAATTCTGACAGAAAATGTTACACATGCTATGGTTTTTCTTTGTTTATATTACAGTTAAGTTTTATTAACTTCTATTTCTAAAAATAAAAGATAAATGGATAAAGTGAAAATATACATGTGTATTTTTTGTTTTAAATAATAACTAACCAGTGAGTGTGTAAAAATAATCAAAAAATATTTTATTAACAAGCAAAAATATATATATTGTTTATACCCAAATCTCCTGAAAACAAGACCAGAAGGAAATAATACCCAAAATGCCTATTCTTCCGTATCAAACAATAGCAATATACTGACCTTTTCAATTTTTTTCCCCAAATTAAATGTCAAAAGCATTATGGTAATTTTTATACTAATAAAAAAATCAAAAGTCATTATCACTTATAATAACATTAATACAGCATTTTAAAATTGCAGAATAACCACACTTTTTTGAAATAAAGAATAAATAGTTCATAATGATGAGGAAAGCAAAAAGATTAAAGCATAAATTGATTAGATTTATCATTCTCATTTTAAAAACAAATGCCAAATAAAAAAGATTTTATTTGTTTCTGAAAAAAATCTAATCTTTCCTGACAGTTGAATGGTGAAATAATGCTTTCCTTTTGATCATGATATAAATTTATCAATATTTAAAAAAAATCAAATGTGATTTCTAAAGAGTTTATTTCATTTCTAAACAAAAATATCAAATGAAATCAAATTTATTATATTCTGATAAATGTAATGTTTAAAGTGTAATACCTGCAAAAACAATTAAAATTGTCACAATATTAGTATAGTGTGTAAGTGTTAGTTTCAGACATTAGATATCTATAAGGACAAAGTAAAATTATATTTGTTTTATTAAGCCTTGAATTTTTTTAAATATTTTGTTAAGTATTTATTTTTTAGTCAATTTTTTTCATGATAGTTGAAATGAAAAGAATATACAGGCAGGGAAAGAAAATTAGCATATAAACTACTTAATGACTTTGGAAAGAAAATAACTCAGTAAAATATACTGGGGGCAAACATCTTTTGTTTGACAGGTTAAGTGTATTTTTAATATGAAATTTTAAAAGACAGAATAAAAAATATTTCAATTAATACTAAGTTTCAGTGAAAATGAAAGCTGAGTTAAAATAGATTATTGTACATTTAGAATGTATCATTGTAACAAAGCCATGCAAAAACTTGGGAAATTCAAAAGATTTGAATTGAGTTCCTATATCTAAATGAATAGCTATCCCATATAAAGTCTTTTTACAGAAATTATCAACTGTGACAAAGAAAGAACTATTGAAATGAACTATCACTTACTTGCACTGGAAAATTATTAAATTCATGTCATAAAATAACTAAATCATAATAAAATTGAATGTTAAAAAATCTACAGCATTGTAAATAAATGAATATTTTTATGAACTTTATAAAAAGAACATTTTCCTATTTATTCAGGTAAAGCTACCATTACAGTAAATACAGTTAAGTTTATTTAAATCTATCAGAATATTTAAATAAAAATTTTAATTTGTAATAATTATATTGTAAGTTTATCTTGTTATATATTTTATATGCTGAGTACATATGAGCAATTAACATATATATTATAATGGGACAGTCTGATTACATGTGGGGTGCATATATGTGCCAGATATAATGGAACAATATATATATATATATATATATATATATATATATATATATATATGATTTTGAAATTGCAACCATTTAACTATGATCACCTACTTGGTCTTCATATAAGAGCATTACACATGATACAACAAGTCAGTTATTTGATTATTTATCTAAGTTTGAAGAAGGGTTTCCATGATGACTAATGATTGAGTGGGATGTGGTCACACTTGCACAAGTTCTCTTAGTGTTTTGATCCTCATTATGCCACAGAATTCAAACTCAGGGAGAATATTTATGTACTCTATTTCAAGATATGATTATTCCATGTGCATTGAATATGTGTATGTGTGATTGATTGGAAAATAGAAAAATCAAACAACAAACAGCAAATTTGATTTATTATTTAACAAATTTTGATGATGATCACTATTCTTAATTCTTCATAACAAAGTAATGTATGTATTTAATATTTAATTATTGTATGAGTATGATCACCCTTCATTTGCATTCATTAACCATTTATTAACCCATAATCCTATGAAAGGTGATCATTCCCCATTCCAACTTAACAAACTCAAATTTACATTGAAGACAATTTGAAACTATATTTTAACAATTAACTTTTTGATATTTAAAATACCATGAAATCATTTGGTCATTAATTTCTATCCTACCTGTCTATATTTTGAGATGTATTGAGAATTGCTTATAGATCCTGATCCTCCTCCTATTCTTCTGGTGTTATATAGACTTATGATAGGATAGACCACTCACCCAAGGGTTAATCATACATTCCAAATAACACATCTAATAATTAAGTTAATTAAACACAAACACAAAAATATTGTAACTGTCAAAGTATGAGCACTTAAAATTGAATAAGATTAAAGTCTCATCTTTCAAATCAGTGGACTACTTTACCAATTGGCAATCAAGTTGGAAGTCTGCAATTAAATTTTATTATTAAATGAAAAATAAAATAGAATTGATAGCTCACCTCCCTCTAGAATAATTGACGGTTGGATGGATTGACTCTGTGTTTCAAAAGAAAGAAACCAATTTAACAAACAAAATAAGAATATATATATATATAATTTGGTATGTTAATCCAGCATAGTCTAGCCATAGTTCAAAGTCTTGTAATCCACATTGTGAAACCTGTGAATATCCTTGCTCTTGGAAAAGCTCCTTTGCATGAATTAAATAGTAGTCCATCAGATAGTCTTCAACCACCACCTGGATCTTCATGTTGGTGACTCAGACTCTTTTATAAAATATCCTATGCTGAGATCATTTCTTTGCTTGATTGTAACGTGTTGTAGGTCTTTAACTATTATGCTGGTCATGATGATAATTTGAAATAATTATATCAGAAACTCTTGGCTATATGACAGGCAGCTCCACCACCACCCCCACCCCCATGATGTTTTATTACTTCTTGGCCATGTATTCTTTGTTCTTTTCTAGCTTATAACTCATGTTAAAAATATAATATTTATAGAATTAAGATGGGTCTTTTAATCAACTTCCTCAAACTGCAATCACAGTGGTTTATGAACTTCAATAGTAAGGATAGTTAATATGACAAATAAATTGATTTTAAGAATTTATAAAATATCTTTTCTTGACTATATAATATATTTGCCTCCATTTTTTTTTTCATAAAAAGAACAAAAGTGTTCTATCTTGTCTTACAGTTCTTATTTTTTTTTTAGATTGCAAGTTTCAAGTTCACTTTCATTATTAAAGTCACTATGATCTCTTTATAATTCTATGTTGGATTAATAATAATAATGATAATGATGCTGCTGCTGATGATGATAATAAAAATGAAAAAACAATTTAACATTAATGATTTCATTCTTTTGTTTTTTGAAATTTTTACTTGCTTGCATTTAAGTATTTCATATCGATAAATTAGTATTGTCAATAATATAATTTTCACTGACAATTTTACACAAACATAATAACTTATAATCGATAATATGCTTTTGATTGTGTTGGTAGTTTCAGTCTTTATGATGGATGTGTGAGTGATGATTTTTGTGTGGTCAGTTTAATGTATCATCACAATATATCAACATCATCATCATCAACCATTATCAATCCACTGCAGGATGAAGGTCTCTCCAAGTTTAATCATCTTCTCAAATCTTTAGCTTCTCTTCCCCACATCACCCCTGCACACTTTCTTATTTCTTCCATCCATCTCACATGTGCTCTCTTTCTGGGTTTTCTACAATCTCTTGGAATCCAGTTTAAAATTTCAATTGACCATCTATTATCATCTCTTATAGCAATATGTCCAGCCCAACTCCATTTCAATCTTTTAATTTTTTCAATGACGTCAGCAACACCTATTTGTTCTCTTACCCAAACATTGCATTTTTGATCTCTTCTTGTTACTCCCAACATACATCTCTTCATACTTATTTGAGTGGTCTGAAGTCTCCATATTGCTCTTCTATTAAGTGTCCAAGTCTCAGATCCATAAGTAAGAACTGGTAAAACACATTTGTTAAAAACCTTCCTTTTCAAACACATAGCCATATTTCCTTTTAGTATCAAGTTATTTCTACCAAAAGCACTCCAACCAAGTTTAATTCTATGATTAATTTCCTCCATTATGTTTCCATCTGTATTAATAATCTGACCAAGGTATTTGTAACTGTTAACTTCTTCTAATTCATCACAATCAATCTTTATTTTCATATTTTGAGCAAATTGTTTAAACATTACTTTAGTTTTTTTAACATTTATCTTTAGTCCTACTTTTATCTGATAACTCCTGCAACATTTCCTGCAGCTCTGAAGCATTATTTGCAAGAACAACTACATCATCTGCGAAATCTAAATGATTTAAATAATCTCCGTTTATTTTCACTCCTTTAGTTTCCCATTTTAATTTATAAAATACTTCTTACAGCACTGCTGTAAAAGTTTTGGAGATATGGAGTCACCTTGTCTTACACCTTTCTCAATGTTGACTTTCCCGGTATCATTGTGTAATCTAATTGTTGATGTTGCATTTTTATAAATATTCTTTAAAATATGACAATATCCTGGATCTGTACCTTGATGATCCAATGCTTTAATCACTGAAGAAATGTTTATAGAATGAAATGCCATTTCATAATCTACAAATCCAAAACATAATGACAATTCATATTCATTTGTCCTTTCTATAACTTCTCCCAATACCTGGATATGATCTACTGTACTAAAACCACTTTTAAATTCAGCTTGTTCTCTTGGTTGGTGGAAATCCAATGTTCTCTGTAGATGAGTTGTAATTATCTTGGTAAAAATTTTATATAAAACTGATAAAAGGCTGATAGGTCTGCAATTTCTAATATCTTCTTTATCAGCTTTTTAAATATTAATATTATTACTGCATTCATCTAATCATCCGGTACATCTTTATCATGTAGACATTTAGTATATAACCTTGCTAAAAAAAATATATATTTCTTCACCTGCTTCTTTTAATATATCAATTATAATTCCATCATTACCTGGAGCCTTTCCTTTCTTCATACATTTAATTGCACGTCTCACTTCTTCATTTAAAATTCTGGACAATTCAGAAGATGTAATAGATATAGGAGGTATTTGTTCTTTATTACTATATAATTCTTGATAAAAATCTTCTACCAATTTCATGATGTCATCTCTCTTCTTAGTAATAGTTCCATCTTTTTTTTATTGCAGATATAAATTTTCTACCAATACCAAAATGTTGTTTTACATTCTTGAGACTTTTATTTTCTTCTACAGCTTTTCTTGCTAGTTCACAGTTAAACTTTTTTATATCATTTTCAACTCTTTTCCACACCATTTTACAAAATTCGAGATATTCAATCCTTTTTAATGCATCATTTTTGTATATCTTCATATTCCTTCTTTTCTTCATAAATTCTCTAGTCTCAGTAGAAATTTTATTGGTCAATTGCTGCTTTTTCTACCAGCTATCTTTGTTGCAGTTTTTAAAAGTGTATCAGTTATTTTTATATTAATTTCATTCAAATCTGAATCATGTTCAAAATCTACTAATACTTGAAACCGATTTGTACGTTCTAATTTAAATTAATTAGAGTGTTTCTGAAGATTAGGAATATCAACTGTAAATATTGTTTTTCTTAATAATTTTTGTCTCTCTAGTTTTACATTAACATGTATCTTACACCTTACTAATCGATGATCACTTCCTGTGTTAAATTTATTAAAAACATTACAATCTTGAAATATGTATTTCCTGTTAGTCAAAATATAATCCAATTCCACTGTACCTTCATTTGGATGCTTCCATGTCCATTTCCTTTTAACATTTTTCTCAAAAAAAAAGAATTCATAAAATAAAGTTTATTTTTCTGCAAACTCCACAAGTCTATGTCCTCTCTCATTTTTATTACCATAACCAAAATTACCTACAGCACTTTCATCTTTCATTTGTTTACCAATTCTAGCATTAAAGTCTCTGATAATAATTTTAAAATGTTGTTTACTCTGATCAAAAGTCGTTTGTACATCCATATAAAAATCTTCTATTACTTCATCACTATGAGAACTTGTTGGGGTATAAACCTAAATTATCTGCATTTGGTATCTGCTATTAAGTTGTATATCTAATCTTGCCACTCTGTCCGATACACCATCAATCTCCACAATATTGTTTTTCCACTTTTTATTTATAATGAATCCTACTCCACTTGTAATTCCAATATTTGTGCCTTTATAATAGACTATATGTTCACCCTTTAAATCAATTGTCTCTTCACCTTTTCTTCTAACTTCACAAAGTCCAATAATGTCCCATTTAATATAAGAGAGTTCTTCTTCTAATTCTTGCAATCTTTCTTCACTTGAAAGTGATCTGTACTTGTAAGTACCTAAATAAAAAGTCATCATCAAATGGCAGCCTTGGTCCACAATCAGGGGATTCTTAGCAACCTGCCTTTGGCCATCAACTGCTGCCTTGGTTGGTGACTTTACAGTTGCCTGGGAATAAGGGCCATGCTTTATTTTTGTCTGTCATAATTGTATATAATACATAAACATTCATTCTGCCTTATCAGGTACTGAGAAGAAAGACCATGGTGTTTCTTGATCTTAAACTCAGAGGTAAAAAGTCAATAAACTCACCACCCTGGATAATGTGTGTTGGTGAGCAGCCCATCCATGTTCATATACTATATGAATAATCACATAGTAATAACAGCTGCAACAACAAGAACGTATGGAGTGGACATTATGAATTTGCCCTGCTCGGTTTCTTTAAGGTCTCCAAGAGGAATCAAAGGGTCTCCTTTCTGTTAATAGCAAACTCCTTTCTGCAGCCTCACAATATATATATATATATATATATCCATATATATATATTGTATATATATATATATATATATATATATTTGTAACGTTTTCCACATCTTGCTAGGCCTCTATCGCAATAAATTGCACGAGTTGATCAAGTTATGCAAAAAGAAGAAAGTTGTATTTCTATTTCTAAAAACATAACTATATTTCCTGACCAACTCGGCCTAGAATTGTTACGAGTACAATTGCATGCTGAATCAGTTTTTAATATATAAATGAAGGCACCAGAGTCGATTAGACTCACTGATTCTGCATCAAACATATTGTAACTCATAAATTAAAAAGTAAAAAAATGCTTTAAAAAAAAACGGTATTAGATTTTACTGTAACTAAAATTATTTTCTAAATATTATTATTCCTGGAGCTTATTCAAAACATATTGGCAAAGGTAAATTATATTTTTAAATCTCACTAAACTAATATTAATAAATTTAATAATAAATACTAATAATTATTATTAATAACGTACATATGAAAAGTTGATATTAGAAATAAATATTTTTATTCTAATAAATTAAAATAGAGAAATTTCTAATTAAATAAATTGGAGAGAACACACACTAATCTAGATGTGAATCTATTACCAAAAAAAATAACAGTTAAACAATTAATTAAATTTCTTGGGTAAAAAGAGTCTCTTGATCACTAAAATTAAAGTCTCTATCGGCATCCTATTATACGTATATTTTTAAGAATTGTTTGCAAACGCTTAATTTTGTCACAATTGGGAATACTGAGTCATAGCTTACTGGTATGTTTAGAAGGTAATAGATTACTATGCATAGTTTTTTGGGTTAGAATGAGCTCAGCCATTGGTTATAAGTTGATCTTGTGGTCTATTCTCCTAGTCAGTCATGAAGACTTTTCTGGTGTCCATCTTCAGGCACGATGTCCGCAGAAGTTCTGGTTCACTCCGACATGCAGAATTATTTCCACGTAGGATGATCCTGGATATATTCTTTTGTTATCCAGGACCAACTATAAACAGATGAAACATGACCCTGATCAAACTGGCCTCTCTCTTTTTATACTCGAGGCCCAGTTTTCAGACTCTGTGCAGTTTTTATCATGGCGTTTAGGTTTATAATCTTGTACATTTTTTATTGGTTTTCAATTACAAAGTTCTCTTTTTTATCAAGTCTTTTGGCCATCTTTAATTAGCTAAAATATTTTGCTTTTATCTTATCTAGATTAGTGATTTGTGTGTCTTTTGTTCTCTCCAATTTTACTTTTATTTTTAATTATATAAAAAAAATACAAACGAACAATTTAACTTTCATTGTATATTTTTAAAAAAATAAATTATACTCAAAAAAAATCTAAATTTACTTTTTTTTGTTAGCTTTTACCAAATGCCAATATGTATATTTGTATCATATATAAATAAACGGTACAATATATATATATATATATTGTACCATTAATAAACAGCAGTCCATGTTGGTAAATTTTATAAATTATAAAATTTTAATATGAAAAGAATTTATAATTAGTTAAAGAAGTTTAAACAAAAATACTGATGAATTATTTTATCAAGTAATGTTAAAGTAAAAATCCCATTTGAAAGAATTAATTTATAAAAGTTTAAGAAAGAGAAATGTAATATAGAAAGTTTAAATAGTTTTGTTTTTTATAAGTGTAGATTGCCACAGAGCAAATCAACACGTCATGTATTAGTATAAGTTTTACTAGTTTAAAATAAAAATAAAAACAATTTGAGGGGGGAGAAATTTAACTAAATTAAAAAAGATTTAAAACTATATTTCTCTTTTTTCCTTTATTTAAAAGAAAATAAGAAAATATGTGTGTGTGTAAAAAAATGAAAGTCAAATTTAAATAAATAAGAAAAGCTTATAATCAAATTTAAAATTCACTCAAAGATTGCTTGTCCAATAAGTAAAAAATGGAAATTAGTATTTATAAACTGCTACAAATATAAACAATGGGAATAATTAAAAACTATCTTATCCAAAGATAGATTGATCTAAACAAGCATGCAGATTAAGAGACAATGGCAAATAATTAATAGAATTTAATGAAATTAATTAAACTGATTCGGGAAAATTTAATTAAAAGATAATAACAACGAGGTGGTGACATATAAATAGGACTGAAAATTCAATGCATTCAGTTTTATTTACTTGTTTTATTGCAGACTCTTATTTTTTCAACTCCTCATTGTTAAGATCATGTCATGCTAAGCAGTCATCAGAGCATGTGGCCATACTCCAGTCTCAGTCTGCAAGAACATCAGCAATCTGCTTGTTAGAAGTCATGCCTGTTTGAGAATCTGTACTGCCAAGAATATCTATCTGCCTGAGCATAAGCAATAAGGAGCTACAACCAAAACTATCAAAGAAGCAAAATCCAACCAGTTGGTAAACTATATGTAGCAGGAGAGAGCAAGAAGTCACCATCTCAGGGAGACTTTCAAAATCCTAGGTAATATAAATTCTTATTCCCATTCATAGACTAATATTAACTTTATGAACAATAGTAGCAATAGCAATTTTTGAGTGTTCTTTGATATTTAGCATAGAAATAAACTATAGTATGTGTGTGTATATCCACTTCTCATTGTATTTGCCAAATGTTTTACAAAAGCTTTCCTGGAATAATTAATATGTATAGCTCGAGTATGTATACACATTTAGATGTGTATTAATTATATTATGTGATTATTAAGGGTTTATTAAGAATATATGGGTATAGATGTGATACATTATTATTGAATGTTTTATTGAAAGTATGTGTACATATAATAAGTGTGGCAATTATATTATTATTAAATATATAAATTGTAATAACAATATTATTTAAATATATCAGAATAAAGTATTGTCTGCTAATTAGTTTTGAGTAGTTTTTTATGGTTATACTAAAACAATTCTCTTAAATGGGTTTCAGATAGTCAGTTAATTTTATTCTTGAAGATTTCATGACTGATCTGGTTGGGATTTATCAGGTGCTGAATTAGAAGCTATCATACAGGGCATGTTAATTACTTCTTGTAATTAATTGGTGCCTGAAGTTTACTTCAAAACAAATAAAGTGCCTTGAATGACAGAGGTTGAATTCAGCAGTGGAGAAGTTTTGCAGCTTGGAAATGTGGCTGTAAATTATACCTTGTATAATTTCAGTCTTAACTATAGATACCCTCTGGGTATTATGCTTCTCTGCCCGAGGGGGCCAGTGTCATGCAATACTAAATTGCAGCTGGGGTGAGATCAAATTTATAATAAATAATTTTAATCATTTATTTTATAACGTCTTGCGTGCGATTATAATTATGATAGAATGACAGCCTGTTAAGCCAATTGCGCAGATGCTGTGAGAATGTTATTAATAAATGAATACCTTCGAACAACCACATGATATAGTATTTGTGTAAGAGTAAAAAGGAATCCTCTTACCCTTACAACTCAAATGTTTATATATGAGCAAATCTAAAGTAGTTGTAATGAAGGCGTGACTACATAATAGTCACTTTAAATTACAATATATAATGTCTGTATGAATGACGCCGATGAAATTTTCTAAAATTTACTGAACGCCACTCTAAACGAAACTAAATCATATACATGGATAAGCATTTATTTTATAATGTCTTGCATGCGATTATAATTACGATAGAATGACAGCCTGTTAAGCCAATTGTGCCTTTGTTACAACTACTTTAGATTTGCTCATATATAAACATTTGAGTCGTAAGGGTAAGAGGATTCCTTTTTACTCTTACACAAATACTATATCATGTGGTTGTTTGAAGGTATTCATTTATTAATAACATTCTCACAGCGTCTGCGCAATTGGCTTAACAGGCTGTCATTCTATCGTAATTATAATCGCACGCAAGACATTATAAAATAAATGCTTATCCATGTATATGATTTAGTTTCGTTTAGAGTGGCATTCAGTAAATTCTAGAAAATTTCATCGGTGTCATTTATATAGACATTATATATTGTAATTTAAAGTGACTATTATGTAGTCATGCCTTCGTTACAACTACTTTAGATTTGCTCATATATAAACATTTGAGTCGTAAGGGTAAGAGGATTCCTTTTTACTCTTACACAAATACTATATCATGTGGTTGTTCAAAGGTATTCATTTATTAATAACATTCTCACAGCATCTGCACAATTGGCTTAACAGGCTGTCATTCTATCGTAATCTATAATAAATAATTTTGTAAAGTTTTATATAAAAGAAGTTAACAATTTGTTTTACAATTTTGTTTTTTTATTATTAAGGAGTAAAGAAGATTATTCTATTTTTTTATTCCATCCTTCTCCCATGCAGTTATATTTGATGTCTGTATTTTTAAAGCAATATACGTAATTATATGACTGAATATTTGTAAATACAGTAAATAAATAATTAAAAATTTTATCCACTTAGGAGCGCTTTCGATTATCTCAGTAATCTGTGTCAACTAAAGCTTTGAAATGCTAACTTTCCCACAATTATATATATATATATATATATATATATATATATATATATATATATATATATATATATATATATATATATATATATATATATATATATATATATTGTAACTCTCCCTCAATACCTCTCCTATCAACAAATACCCGGGAGTGCCAATTCAATTGATCATAGAATAAACTACTAGTCTGATTTTGCTTTAAAATTATTAATGAGACTCTTAAAATGCTATCCTACCTTAGCTTAGCTCAGTTGGGGGTTACTGAGATCTATAGGTTGTAAAATGTATACTAGATATAGGAGGAAACATTATAATTAATAGGGATAAAACAACTATTGGTAAAGTTCTGCTATTTAAATTTACAAGTTATAGTCTATACCTTATCTCCTCCCATCACCCACATGCATTGAACAACCTCTACTGTGTGATAAACTTAAATTAATAAAATAAAAATGTAACGCTGATCAACTATACTGTATAGTAAGTTAGAATTAAGTGCAAGATAAAGTAAAACATTATTTAACCTTTAATTATACAGTAATTTAAAATAAGCAACTGAATTAATGTTTAATCTAAAATAATAACGGAATATCTCAGGGAATTAATTTATTGCATGGCTTAATTTAAATCTATACTTTCCAACAACTATTAGTTACTATCATAAAAGCAATGATATAAATTAAGCATTATTCTAATAAAAATGGTAGTAATTAGTTAATGAAAGAAATAGGTGCATTTTGATTTCAATTCATCATCTAAATAATAACTAAGTAATAAAATTTTCAGAGAATCATTAACTTTGACCCCCAGTACCACTTCTGTATGACTATCTAGAAATTTCGACTTTCAGCTAAGTTTGCACATAATTGGTAAAAGTCATACATATGGGACTTACTTCTTTCTTTGTGCCATTTTGTTTTCTACAAGAATATATAAGAATTTTTTCTCTACAATAATTTTTAGATTTTTTATGAATTTTTAGCGAAGGGTACCTAAACATTTTTTTTTATATTTTTATCATTTTAGATATTGTAAAAAAGTTATTCCACAATGCTTGCATCAATTACCAAAGATTATTGTTCTGATTTTCCTGTCGAAGTTGTCTGCGATTCTGGACCCTCTTCTCAACCGGTCTTATATATTTCTGGGTACTGTTCAAGGGTCTCCTGGGCTATATTTTACCATCACCCATGAGTATGCAATTACTTATTTTTTTTATTTATTGTTTGATAAATTATGTTCGATAAATATTGTTTGATAAATTATAAAATTTTATATGTGCTGAGACAAATAAATATGTTGTAGAATGGAAAAAAGTTCAGGATTGGGGTAATCTGTCACCCCATGAGCTGATGCATTTTTTGGCATGATTATAAATATGAATAGTGTATCACACGTGACCAAATTTGAATTTATGTATGAATTATTGCATCAGCCTAGACTTGCTAAAATTATGACCTGCAATTGATTTGTGTCAATTTTAGGCAAGTAATATAGGATATTGTATACAGACTTTCTGGTTTCCTCAACCCATCCACTCTGTGTTACAGTGCCATGTATTTGAACTCAGCCTTTCTTCATATCTTTTATGCAAAATAATAAATATATTTATATACAAGTTTATTCTACACAACTGGAATCTCATGTAATATAGGATATTTTATACAGATTTTCTGGCTTCATCAATCCATCCACTCTGTGTTACAGTGCCATGTATTTGAACTCAGCCTTTCTTCATATGTTTTATGCAAAATAATAAATATATTTATATATAAGTTTATTCTACACAACTGGAATCTCATGTAATAATGGATATTTGATACAGACTTTCTGGCTTCCTTAATCCATCCACTCTGTGTGACAGCACCATGTATTTAAACCCAATCTTTCTTCCACACATGTAATCATTGTTAATAATAATAAAAATTATCTTTATTGATTTATTTTTATTCATTTTATTTTTTATGAGTTTGATATTTATTTTTTTTGAATACACTGTTTTTTTAATACACTGTTCTGTTACTTTTTTCTCCACTAAAAACCATTCATATTGTTATAGATACTTTTGCACAAATGAACACATCTGGCTCTAGAATGAAAATGGACCACAGCAAGGCTGTTGTTTTAGCAATTTTCTCAGTGAAAAATTATCTCAGATAAGACTTCCAATACATCATTCTTTTTGCAATTTTGTGACAGATGTGATGAAGCTGTTTATGAAATTGTCATTTTATCATTTGAATTTCAAAATTTAGGATTTGTGAATCAGTGTAAAAATAAACATTCTTAAAACTATTAAAAATATTTTTTTTTCTTAACTTTTTCTTTATGAAATGACTATTTTAACAGAATCATTACATTTTTTCATATATGGCCTTTCTTATAATGTGTTTTTTTATATATTTATTACATTCAAACACAAAATATCTAAGTTATTAGAATTAGGGTAAATTTTTTTAAAAATTAACAATGGCTGCCTGGTTTTCAAAAGGTTAAATAATTAAACATTTCATATAGTGTTTGGATCAAGAAAAGCAACATCATCAGATCTGGATGTGTTCATCATTAAATTATAGAATAGTGCAATCATATCATATTGGATATGTAAGTGTGTGTGCATGTGTGGAAATATAGAACACGAATGCATGTCAAAGAAGAATTCTGAACACAGCTTTAAATAAATAAAACATTTATTACAAGATAATTTAAATAAACATTTAGTTTTATAGTTTACACATATACATGTTTTGGGATGATTCTAACATCAATGATTAAATAGTCTACATGAAAATAAACAACATAAAAATAAGCTTTCTATATTTTATTTTAATATATGCCAGCTATCAATCCATTTTGATAAAGGAAACATTATAATACCAGTACTAAAATAATAAACATGAAACTAAACTTCTTGGTATCTTACTTATAAAATATATTCAAGCTATCAGTTAATTCTGATAAACCTATGACACAGAAACGTTATAACACTATGCTAAAATAATTAAATATAAAATTATTTTATATTTTTGGTATTTTATTTTCAATACACTCAAGCTATCAGTCACTTCTGATATGCTCATGAAAAATAAAACTCTATTAAACATTGTCACTAAAATTATAAAATGTGAAACTAAAATTCTTGGCATTTTTATTTCAAATGCACATCCAAATAATATTAGGGGAGTTTAAATCTATGAGTAAGATGTCAAGCTATCCTTCATAAACCAAATAAGTAATTCTATTAATTAGCTACACTTTCTTTTCTTTTGCTTTCTCATTCAAATGAGGATGAAACATTATGAGAGTTGATGGTATAAAACCTAAATAATTAATATAAAATGATTTGAAACAATAATTAAAGAGTTACACATTAATGATAGATTTCTCCATACCCTCCAAATTAATACTATTTTATGCATGTGTCTAAATTATGCTCTCTGTTATAAAATAATTAATATAACTAAATCCAACCAGTTTACTTATGAAATTGGGATAAATATAATATGGATGATAACAATGGCCAACCAAGCTTTAATACTAATTCTACTTCAGCTGTTCTGTGAGAAAAATCAATTCTACCTTTATTTTCCTTTTTTATCAGCAAACTATCTTATACTTGGCTATGAATAAATGATGGGAAAACATTTCATAGGATACATGATGGTTAAAAAAGACTTTTATAACTCTAATCATTTAAATAACAATACACAATGACTTCCTAACCTAATTTCTGAGGCTTAAAACCAACTGGTGTGGATATGGTCTCATCACCAAAAAATAAGGAAAATACACTACTTAGCCTCACATACTATAGTTCATAAAATACAACTACTTAATCTGGAGGATATAATCCACTCCTAACAAACATTTCAACAATCTGAGGGAGAGCTATCTCAATCCCTGACAATATAATATATAACATGAATAATTTTGTTCTGCATAGCCACTAAATACATTTTAATATAAGCATAATAAAGAAATAATAAATTCACACTTAAATAAATCTCTAAACTTTCCACTTCTTTTTGGCATGTTTCATCGTCCAAAACCGATAGAAATTAAATTATTTTTACTTTCAATTCAGACATTATTATAACTGGACTATATAACAGACCGCTATATAAACATAATAATGCATAAACAATTTCAAATCACATTTGATAATAAATGCTGTAATGACATTACTTAATAAGTAATAAAAGAAATAATGAATAAATCTCTCATTTCTGACAAGATAATATTTTAACTTGGAAATATAATAATTATTATTAAATAAGCAAAACAAAATAACTCTTTAGTGTATTTGGCATCAGCCCACAAATTGAAACAAAAAGTTTGGTTTGTGATAGACAATAAACCTTTAAATTTGGAATAAAACAATTATTAAGAAATAAACTTTATAACTTTTTTAAAACACAAAGATAAACAATAAATTTTATGCAACTATCCCTTTTAGAAATACAAGTACATAATAAAAACTATATTAAAATAATATTAATTACCCGGTATAATATCTTTCCGTATTATACCTTTGTGAGACATTCTTGAAGAGAAAAATAATAATCAAATAATAAAATATAAAACAAATAATTAATCTACCTATCTATCAAAAAAATAATAATTATTATTCAGGGGTTTTTTTCTTGGCTGGAATGAAAAGTTCATTTATAGTCTGTAAATGACACATCTTGGACAGGTACTAAATGATCATGATCATTGTGTAAGTATAAATATTGATAAACACATAAAAGTTTCTGCAGAGATATACATGAAATCGCTGGCAATATCATATATGAAAATTCTTCACGGTGGCAAACAAATATTTATTATGGCATAAGTAGGGCAATAATGTATTATTTAATTCATTAGACTTATCTAAGCATTTGTTCCAAATCTTCAAAAATCATCCATCAAGCAAGTCACGACTCAGTTCATAAAATCCATTTAAATTCACATATGTTAATTAAAAAAATCAAATGAGGAGGACAATAAAATAAAAGAAATTCTCCTCCAATTTCATGCTCTTTTATTTGTTTATTTATCAGCACATTTAGAGATAAGTTAATAGTTTATTAATTCATATGTCACACATTTGTTTCTTATTTCCAGACACAAATAATTAGGTATATATTTTATCAATAATAACAATAAAGCAGGTTAGAATAAATTATCTGCACATATCCTTCTGTTTAAACTTCATTCCTTTATAGCTAGCAAAAATTATCAACCAAGAGTCTCTGAAGTGTTTAATAAAAAAGTTTAGCATCAATTTTCCAGAATAATAGCAATAACATCCACACATTCCACATTTCTTTAGTGTTAGAGATTAAATCTAAGTAAATCAAACTTATAATGTAGACATACATTTCAATTCTTTAATATTAGAAACAAAAATGTAGGCAAATAGATTTGAAATATAAACATGCATTTCCATTATTTCTTTAATATTAGAAATTAATGTTAAATAAATTTATAATATAGGCATGCATACACATCTCAAATGATGATTTTAGAATTTAAACTAGTCAGCTAAAAGCAAGGAGATGTACCTTATTTTGCCATTGTCTATGACTACATATTACTTCCTTATTGTTTTCCTCAGTAGAACTTCTGAGTTGTTTTCATCCAAAAAATCAATAATAATTTTTACATTCAAGCTTGGTCCATGGAAGAACTAACTTGTAGAAATGAAATTGTACTAATAAAACTTTTTATGGAGAGAGAATTGTTGAAATCAGAAAAGCAAAGTGAAAGTCAACATTTTGTAAAAAAAAGATTCCTCCTTTATACCAGATTATTACCCAAGCATCTGTTCTGCCATCAATCCAAGATCATTCAAAAGTTCAAAGATTGCTCCTCCCATTGTACTGAGCTAATTAATTACAGAATATGCAAGAAACTTTCTATTTTGGAAAGGAAAGAAAGAAAAATTATTTTGTCTTTAAAAAAAATATTAAATAAATTGAACCAAGAATAATTATTTTACATTTCTAAAGTAACAAAATAAAAACTAATGATAATTATTTTAGCAAATAAAATATTTAAGAATGTATTTGCTGTTTAATAATCCACTGGTCCAGTGATTTATTAATTCATTTCAATTGTGTTTAAGCTGTTTATTCAAGCTATGGATTAGGAAATCAAATATTTTGCTATAAAACATGATATTTGGTGGTTTGATGAAGTATATGAATGAAAAATGAAGTAGAATAATGGCACAAGCATACATGCACATCTCTAAATGTTGTACTACAGGTACTAAACTGATCTGACTAAAAAAATTTCTATGATGATGAGTCAAACATATTGCACTATTTTCACTATGGATTGAAACATTATAAGCAATAAACCAGAGAATTATCTAAACAAATATTAATATTGTTCTGCAGACAAATAAAACAAACTTGGATCAACTTAAACCAAACTGACAATTTCTGTGACAAGCCACTCCCCTTTCTAACATTAATTACTCACTAAAGAAAAATATTAAAGATCTCAGAACTTTCAAATTATATCTGTAGATGCTTTTAAACATAATTTTAGGTTATTAATAAAAAAAATTAAATTTCACATTATTTTTTTTTTAGTAATATGCTACAAGCTGTTACTGAACCAGTGCTATATAATTACAATTAATATTTCTGGTGCCTATCCATATATATAAAATAAAAACAAGTTATAATCACATAACTTGCTATCACTTGCATTTATGATCAATAGATGGCACTTTAACAAAACCACCGAACAAGCATATATTTGTTTACATAAACGTCAAAAGAGTCAGAATTCACTATCTCTTTCATTTGCTCCACCTTCAGATCAGCTGATTTCAAGCTAATTTGCTATCATCAGTGAAGGATAAGGCTAGAAACTAGATCTAAACACTGACTCCAAGCGTTTATGTAACAAGTTCCTATCAGTTTGCAAGCATGAATTTTTCAGACACGTAATGTCTTCAAACCCAGCCTAACGAGCCAGATAGCTACATGGGTCTGATATCAGTTCAGTCTCACCACATAGTCAAAGCCTCTGCAATATATATCATTGCAAAAACCTTTAAAGGTACATTTATAAAAAACAAGTTATAATCATGTAACTTGCTATCACTTGCATTTATGATCAATAGATGGTGCTTTACCAAAACCACCAAACAAGTGTATATTTGTTTACATAAACATCAAAAGAGTCAGAATTCACTATCTCTTTCATTTGCTCCACTTTCAGATCAGCTGATTTCAAGCTAATTTGCTATCATCAGTGAAGGATAGGGCTAGAAACTAGATCTAAACACTGACTCCAAGCATTTATGCAACAAGTTCCTATCAGTTTGCAAGCATGAATTTTTCAGACACATAATATCTTCAAACCCAGCCTAACAAGCCAGATATATATTAGTATAGAATCAAAACACATTTAAATTGGTTAAACAATCAGTAGTTTAAATCCATTAAGGAGTGTTTAATATATATATATATATGTGTGTGTGTGTGTGCATGAAAATAATTGATACAAATTAATTTTAAGACAAACATAAAGGTAAAACATACTCAAAATTATATTCATACTATATTAAAAGAACAGAAATAAAATGCATTTCATTTTGGTACTAAATATTTAAAAATATATATATATATATATTTTTAGAGCTCACAATTGCATTTAAAGAATTCAAATGTTAATTGATGTAATTAAGGGTATTTTTATGCTGAAAGTTTTTACATATCATTAAAAGAGAGTAACTAAAAGTAAAAGACTTGCATCAAAATTTTGGCAAATAATTTTAACATTAAGAAAAAAATGATTTCAACTAAATTTAAATCCTATAATTATTCTAAATAAACTAAAATGAATTCTTTTATGATTTTGGTTTGATTAATTACGGAGTAAAATTGTTTTGTACTTATTTGCATTAATCGGAAACAATCCAAGTTAATTCCCAAAGATAATAAAACTCTAGATAAAGAGAGAGTTTGCTGATAGAGTATATAGAAGGTTTTTTAAAAAAACAGTAAAATTCTAGGTTATTAAAACAAGCAAAACTCTCCTTATATTAATGCCACTCAGTGGAAGCCAGAGTAATCAATGGATGTCAGAAGGCTTGTATATAAAATCCCTATCTAGTGCCTACTTATCCAATATCCCCAGACTAGTTTCTAGCTTGTGGCTTTCATCAGTGATGAGGCTTGGATCTGAGAGCACTGCATCTAGATCTTAGGATCTAATTCAACTCTCCAACAACCACCTTTTATCTCTAATTAACTACAAAACTATGTGTCTAAAATTGAAAACATAATATTTTCAATCCAAGCTCATTAGCTTATATAATCATATATTGAATGAGTAGGCACTAGATAGGTATTTTATCCACAAGCCTTCTGGCATCCATTGATTACTCTGGTTTGCACTGAGTGGCACTACTATATGGAGAGTTTTGCCTGTATTAATAACAGCTATGAGCAAGCATAAGAATTGGTGATCATGTGATGTTTAGTGGTTTAAAATTTTAGGTTGTGAAGGAATTCTTATAAGGACATTTCCTTTCCATATTATTAATGTAAGTTTATACTAATAGAAGCATATTTTGCATAGAAAAGTAGAGCAAATGTTTGATTTTTTTATATTTATTAAAGAAAAGCATGGAGCAAATTTTAAATGCCATCAACTATGACTTTCAGAAAATGACTAATTCCTTATGATGACAACAGCAATACAAGAAAGTAAACCTGATTCAATCCTAGTTATTAGAAGATTCAATACTACTCAAAATGAAAAAAAACTATCGTGGAGAAAAATTTGCTAGCAAATCATCTATGTAGTTATATATTTGGATGGGTCAAAAGATGTAAAGATATTTGTACTTATTTTGAATTATAAAACTCTTTAAAATATTTATCAAAGGCTTTCTCACTAGATAGATAGATAGATAGATAGATAGATAGATAGATAGATAGATAGATAGATAGATAGATAGATAGATAGATAGATAGATAGATAGATAGATAGATAGATAGATAGATAGATAGATAGATAGATAGATAGATAGATAGATAGATAGATAGATAGATAGATAGATAGATAGATAGATAGATAGATAGATAGATAGATAGATAGATAGATAGATAGATAGATAGATAGATAGATAGATAGATAGATAGATAGATAGATAGATAGATAGATAGATAGATAGATAGATAGATAGATAGATAGATAGATAGATAGATAGATAGATAGATAGATAGATAGATAGATAGATAGATAGATAGATAGATAGATAGATAGATAGATAGATAGATAGATAGATAGATAGATAGATAGATAGATAGATAGATAGATAGATAGATAGATAGATAGATAGATAGATAGATAGATAGATAGATAGATAGATAGATAGATAGATAGATAGATAGATAGATAGATAGATAGATAGATAGATAGATAGATAGATAGATAGATAGATAGATAGATAGATAGATAGATAGATAGATAGATAGATAGATAGATAGATAGATAGATAGATAGATAGATAGATAGATAGATAGATAGATAGATAGATAGATAGATAGATAGATAGATAGATAGATAGATAGATAGATAGATAGATAGATAGATAGATAGATAGATAGATAGATAGATAGATAGATAGATAGATAGATAGATAGATAGATAGATAGATAGATAGATAGATAGATAGATAGATAGATAGATAGATAGATAGATAGATAGATAGATAGATAGATAGATAGATAGATAGATCTGTGTTAAAAAATTTAAATATTAATATACTGACATTTTGACTTGATCACACAAGTCATCTATTGGGTGATAAAAGATAGAAAGAGGTTGTAGAGGTGCTACAATCACTGATTTGAAAAAATGTTAAAGTTCCATTAATAGCAAAAATGTTAAAATAAAAATGTTTTTTTTAAAAAATCTTTCCAAATAGAAGGAAGTTTGCATGTATCATCTTGCTTACTGATACAATCTGGCCTTTTAAGTATCTCAATTGCTTCTTTAAAAATAATATTTCAAAAAAAGAAAGACAAACATTAAATGATATAAAATTGGACAAATCAATTGTTGTACTTCCAGCTGATAAAGGTAAATGCTACTGTTATTATGGATGTGACATTTACCATAATAAAATTTTAGATTTGCTTAATGACAAAACTTATAAACCTTCGAAAAGAGATCATACTACATATTTGGAAAAAACAACAAAAGCCATTATTAGTAAATTGCCTATTGAAACAGAGATAAAAAATAAAATAATCCCTCCTGAAAAATCATGTGTCTGTCCAAAATGTTATGGACTTCCAAAAATTCATAAACCAGATACCCCCCTTTGTCCAATAGTAAGTGCAATAGGATCTCCAATTCATATTTCAGCTAGATATTTATCTGATTTCATTAAACCTACAATCCCATCTATTAAATCATATATTAAAAACTCTTTTCACTTTACTTCTGTTTTAAAATATTATAAAAATTAATGCTAATGACATTCTGGTCAGTTTTGATGTCGTGTCTTTGTTTACAAACATTCCAATTGATGAAGCTTTAAATGTAATTTTGCAATGCTGTAATTTACCAAACCATATTATTGCTTTGATTAAACATTGTCTCTTGAACACATATTTTGTATACAATGGATAGCATTATAGACAAGTTTTTGGTACTCCTATGGGCTCACTTATCTCAGGAGTAATAGCTGATTTATTCATGGAAAATATAGAAACTTATGCGTTAGAATCATCATCTTTAAAGCCTCCCATTTGGCTCAGATACATAGATGACACTTTTGTCATATGGCAACATGGAAAAAATAAATTAGATGATTCTTTCTTACATTTAAATAATATGCATACTCATATTAAATTGACAATGGAGACAGAGTCTGATGGAAAACTCCTTTTTCTTGATGTTCTAGTCACCAAGATGCCAAATAGTTTATCTTTTTCAATTTACAGAAAGAATACACACATGGACAGATTAAAACATTTATATTCTGATCCTCACCAAACTCAGATAGTTTCTATAGCAAAACTCTTTTAAATAGAGCAATTAACCTTTCAGATAAGTCACACCTGAAAGAAGAAATAAATCATATTAATAGTGTTTTATTAGCAAATAGTTATAATTATAAATTTATTAAAAAAGCCTCATTTCAAGAGCAAAATGAACAAAATAGAAAACAAAAAGATGATAAACCAGCTATTCGGATTTGTGTTCCATATGTAAAAGGAACTACAGACAGTATTGGACGTATATTAAAATGCTATAATATAAATACAGTGTTTTCTACTCATGGTGTTTATCAAATCTCATGTAAAAATTGTAAAGCTTCTTACATAGGTATGAGTAATCGTCGCATCAGTGTTAGGAGAGATGAGCATGCTAATGCAGTTAAACAACACTCATCATTATCTGCACTCTCACTTCGTTTCTATAGATTCAGGTTATAAAATTGATTTTTCTAGTACCAGGATCATATCCAGATGTGATAATCTCTACCAGTGCAAAATTAGAGAAGCCATTGAGATACTTAAAAGGCCAGATTGTATTAATAAGCTAGGTGATACATGCAAACTTCCTTCTATTTGGAAAATTTTTTTTAAAAAACATTCTTAATTTAACATTTTTCCTATTAAAACAGGCAAAAAACGTCTTTCAACCTTTTATCACCCAGTCGATGGCTTGTGTGATCAAGTCGAAATGTCAGTATATTAATATTTAAATTTTTTAACCCAGATGAACCTGCAATATATATATATATATATATATGTAATATGAAATTTATAATTGCAGTTTGTAATGTTATAATTGACTATTTATTAGTCTGCATTCAGAATAGATTATATTTACCTGTTTAAAGAGGTTTATTTACATTTTTTTGAATCGATAATTTCAATCTCTTTGGTCAAGTTACAATCTTTAGTGTCTATTTAAGTATATTGGACCATTAATAAAGGTGGATTTCACCTTTATTGTTAATGGAGGTTGCCTTGACTATAGTTTGAAATTGTTGAATGGTATCTATTGGGATTGTCTAAGTATTTACTGTTTTTTAATGATATATATATTTAAAGTCGATTACACAAATATTGTTAGTTTTAAATTATATTTCTTATGAATGTGTTTCTTTTATGGATGCAAATCAAAATATTTATGTATATTATTTCTTTTATATAAATATTTATTTTAATAATAAAAAAAAGGAAAGAATGTTTAAGCACACACAACTAGAAAGATGAACAATCTCTCCTGTTGTTAGATTGTTTAAAAAGAAATGTTGGCCTTGCTTAAACTATCTATTCTGAATATATGTGTAAAAAGGTAATAACTATATCATTTAAAATGCTTGATATTCACAACAGAAAATTATAAAAAAATTAATTTGTGATTTTAAAGGAAAAGAAAAATTTTAAGAGATTATTATTTCTAAATTAAGACTTATACAAACAGCAATTGAATAAATTTGTATGCATATGGAAGAATCCTGTGCAAACTGATATTTAAAGATAAAGATTATATTATTATTGTGAATCTTAATTAAATATTATTTAATGTAATTCGAGCAAATTAATCAGTTGGTGTTAATAATGTGACTGGAGTGTTTATTTATAATGCTGATAGTTTATTTTAAATTCATACGTGAAAACACAAATTATATCTATATGCGCGTTTTTGAATGGGTATATTATTGTGAGTTTTATATAAGTAAGATGTTATTATGATGATAAGTATTACTATTTAATATTTAAAGTATTAATAAAATATTTGTGTGATGCTTATATTCCTTAGTTAAGAAGTTTTTCTAGGTGAATAAAAATAATTACGTTGAATCAATGAAGGTTTTCATATAATGATTTATGTAAATATATATGTCAAATAGTATTAAAAGTTGATTATAATTTTCCAACTTAAATAAACATGAAGATCCAGTAGTAGTTTATAAGTTATTTTTATTGATCTTCGGTCTGGAATGACATATTCATTCCAACATGAGGGTTTTGGATATAAAAATAGAAAGTATTCACGTATTTTGCAGTCTCCTTATTGGCACATTATGACCATTCTAATATATTGTTTGCTATTTAAGGGTAACGAATTAATGTGTATAATAAAGATTATGAAAATTTCCATACTTGCCTAGGATAGAATGTCATCATGTTTAAAATGCTTAATGATGTAGCTTTAATGGGAGTTATCATAGGATAGTTCAGATGTATAAATGTTGAGATATATCAAATTCTGTCAGCACATACACAGTTTATACAACAGTTAATGATAAGATCTGAATTAAAATGAAAGATAATATAGAAGCAATAAAAAGACAATTTAAAATATTGATATCGAAAATGGAGCTATATTTAAATAATAAAACTTATTCGCTTGTGAATAGATTATAAATGAGCTTGTTTGAATTATATGTACTGTTTTAATATTCACTTACTGATAAATTAATTCATATTTAATCTATTTTGATTAGTTTACTATTCTAGGGGTTAACTTGAGATGAGGTGACCATCTACATGATAACTAAGAAATTAACACCAGCCTAAAATAAAATATATATTGTGTGGATATATAACTGTTTCTTTAAAATCCACACACCATCAGTCATTTTCTTTATTAACTTATTTACCTGATGTTATTAAAACGGGCAAAACTCTCCACACAATAGTGCCACTCAGTGGAAGCCAGAGTAATCAATGGATGCACTAAGTGGCGCTACTGTATGGAGAGTTTTGCCTGTTCTAATAACAGTTATAAGCAAGCATAAGAAATGGTGATCAAGCTATGTTTAGTGTTTTTTACCTGATGTTGATGGGTTAGCAAGTCAATCTCTTACATATACATATCTTATATAGAAATTGTTGTTACATTCAGACAAAATCACTAATAAATATTGTATTGTTTTTCTGATGGTTAATGATGATGGTATATTAGATGTGATAATTGTGTTGGACTATTTCTATCATCTATCATTAAATATTGAAAGTATTAAAAATATTGAACTTTATTTAAACTTTTCAAATAAAACAACTATTAGTAATAACACACAAAGAAACAACACAGACATTCAACATTTAATGATAGATGATGGAAATAGTCCTACATATTATCACGTTATATTAATTGTTGTTTAAGACTTTTTTTAGTAAATGAAAGAATAGCACATTTGTTTTCAATATAGAATGATTCAAAATTCAATCTCCTTTTTTATATAATTAAATAAAAGGGTAAAGAAAGTGGGGGGGGGGGGATATACAAATTTAAAATTTCATGTAAACTCGATATTTTTAAAAACTCCAGAGTTATTTAATATTAAATATAAATATTGCTTTTATGTTTTATTAATAGGTAATTATATTTTATAAACCACAATTGTTAGGAATTATTGTTAATCTCTTTTATCGCAATGTGTGTTTATTAATTACTTTTTAAAAAATTTATATTGATTGCTTATTTACTAAACAACATATTAACTGAATCATTTGTTCTATTTGAGTTATTTCTGTATGCAAGATGTTCACAGAATAGTTAGGCAAGATGCCTTATGTAAATTTTATAAAGAAAAATGGATATTTTACTGAGGACTTAAGTAATGGATAATCCCTTGTAAGAAGTATTATTTAATTAGCAATGCCATAAGTATTTTATGCAAAACAAGTCCATATGTATTGTAACTTCTAAAAATATCAAAATAATTAAATTATACTATCCACAAGCTTGGGAGGTGGGGGAATGAGAGGAATAATGACTAGTATGTGCTTTTAAACATTTTATAAGTTTTTACTTGTGTGTACTTGGTCTATCAGGGTGCCACTAGGCTATCTAAACCTATACAAAGTTACATTATATACCTACTTATAGATATATCTGGTTTGAACCCGTTTAGTACCTTATTTATAACAGGATGTAGGATTTTGTATTTTAGAACCATATCACTTTTGTACTAACATTAAGGAAGATTAAATATGAACAAAGTGATTATACAGAAGTTATTGGTTTTTGTGCTAGGTTTGAGAAAAGATAAGGGGGGTTTATATATGAAGGTCATGGAGTTGACAAAGATTATGTTGTGGAAATGGGATGGAGCAGATTATGGAAAAACTTAGGGTGGAGAATGGAAAGGGAAGGTAAAGTGGCTAACAGGTTTGTCTGGGCATAGCTACTGAGAGATTCATGACTCCGTTTAAGGAGAAGTCACAGTGCATCGCATCACATCACATGAGAGTAGTCATGAGGTAAAACAGCATAACAAACTTATAAGTTTAATAAACAATCTTGCCAAATAATGACTGTTAGATATTTATTATATGACAAATTGTTGATAATTAATGTAGAATAAGAATTTCAAGTTACTATTAATTTATAATATGTATTCAAATATATAAGTATACAAATATGTCTACTTACAAGATGTATTGTGCCCTGAAATTTTAACAAAAAATAATAAGATCAACCCATAGAACCTTAAGCTCCTTTTGGATCTTCGGTGGTGAGCATACTAGTGTAATAGCCACTTCGGCTGAAGATCTTCAATTGCCTTCTTTCTAGGTCTTTTGATTTTCCATCCAGTTGCTTTGGTAATTGAATTTCCAAACAGGTCAAAAATTATTAAAATTTCAAGGAAGTTTACATTGTCTGCCATTATTGTTTTCTGAAGTCATTAATTACTGGTTTAATTAAAGATGTACTTCTTTCTCTACAATCTCTGAGTTTGACGATTATCATTTTAATTAAAGCTGTACTTCTTAGTGAATTACACAAACCCTGGTTTTGATATCTATCTATATTGGGGTTTATCTAATTTTAGATGTAATTAATTTTAAATTTTTAAACTTAGTTTAATTTAAATGTATACATAATAATTTAAAAGTTTTGTAATTATGCATACACATTTCATGCTATTAACAGAATATTGACAATGTCAATGTTAATAATGAAAATTATTTCTAATTTAATATAATTAATAGGGATCAAGTTTTTTATATGGAATGATGGAACTATTTTTTTTCAAGATTTTTGGTTTGTATCAGTGCATCTTTTTGTGAATTCCACTATTTTACAACTATCCATTTTCAGAGAAAGTCAAACCACTTTCTCATATTTATAGTGGATGTTATTAAGATATCAACATGGCATGATGTTTGATACTTCTAGATTACCTGAAGAGTGAAGGTTCTTTTACAAAATGATGCATAGTGAAAGATGATGATCTAACTTTGTGCATTGGTGAATGGCTGTTATAAAAAGGATTAAAATTGAGGAATGCACTAATAAAGGCCAAAATACTTGAGATTCAATTTTCTTGTTTCTATATTCTGTAAGATTTCTGCTTAATTCATCACTTTTATGTAATTTGAGTTAAACTGATAACCATTAAATTTGTTTATTCTCTGAGTTTTATTTTTAATCTTTTGTTTGGTTTAGTGTAGTGATAGACTATCAGACCCTGGAGTGTGTCCTTTGATTGATTCTACTTTTGGCACTCAATTCTCATGAACTTTCCAGCAATAAAGACTTTTGATTAAGTATATATGGCTTTATGTTTTCAGTTCAAGTATAATAGAGCCAATCACATGCAAGAAATTTATTAGCAACTTTCTCTATATATTATTGTTGCCTAGGCCATAGTAATCAATGGATGCTAGAAGATTTGTACATCAGAATTCTATCTAGTGCCTACTCATCCAATATCCTCATACAAGTTTATATCTTATGGATTTCAGCAATGAGGAGCCTTGGATCTGAGAACAATGCACCTAGATATGCAAGAGATTGAGTGACAAGATCAATTCTAATAAATGTATGTGATATCAGATCCAATGCTTCTTTGGAAAAATAGGCACTAGATGAAATTTTTGATGCACAAAACCTTTTAGCATCCATTTACTGTGATTTGTAGGTGACATTATTGTATAAGGAAAGTTGTTACTGTTTTAACAGATTGTGCAGCCATATGAAATAGTGGTCATGTGATGTTTTAGTGGTTTATGAAAATTTATTTGATTTTATATATAACTCTGTTAAATAAGTTTTACGATGAAATTCATTTCTGAATGTCGAATGTAATTATAAAGCAAAAATTTTTATAATCACAGAAATATTAAATCATTTAGTTACTATTTAATGGCTACATTCTAGCACTTTTAAAACAAATAATTTGTTTCATAATAATCGATTTTCTGGCATTTAGTAGTTTATTTTGTGGAAGTAACATTAAATTGAAAGAATTCATAATGCATTAGATAATGTATTAACTAGTCATATTCATATGGTTTGGAGTTCAAATTTAGAAATATTATTTTAAATAAATGAGTATTCCATTGACAAAATCAGTACTCTTCATGTATTGAAATCATTGTCAATTTACTAGCCACCTGGTACTGATTAAAAAATTAATATTTAGTTCTTATCTGAAAGGTGAAGTTCTGAAATTAATCCAGATTGGTTAAATAAGTGTTGATAATTTGATCATAAAAGTAAAACACAAATATAATAAAATAAAATCTGCACCATTAGTAAAGAAGAAATTATACTATTAGTAAATTTGTAGTTTATTTTACTTTCTGATTTACACCACATAAATGGAAAAATTGTGTAATAAATTATAAATATTATACAATTATTACAAATGATATTACTTCTTATTTAATTAACTATTTAAATATATCTTGTTCTTATCTTAATCAGATATATAGATAGATTTTTTTTCAAGCTTAGATTTTGTATAAAGTTTTAGTCTTAAATTTATATAAATGTTATTGCACTTTGATTTACAAGTGTCAAACTTTTAGTTTCCCCAACTTTGATATTAACCACTTCATATAGATACGTTCATGATTACTAGTAATCATTTCTTAAACTAGTGATTATCCCTAATTCAAGTATAAACTTTAAACATCAGTTAATGATTATCATATCAATTTTTTAATTAAACTTAACCCTATGGTATAACTCATCTTTATTTTTTCTATGTATTTTTTTTTACATATACCTAAAACTTCCTATATACATGCATATATATTAAATCATAAATGCTAATTGTTAACTCTTTCCAAATTCAGATCACTTCACATTAGCCAGAGCTTAAATAAACCAATAGAAAATAAACAATCTATTGCCAAGGCAACCTCAATAGTTGAAATAACTTTACAATTTTTAATTTACCAATATATAAATAAATAACAGCAATAGCTAACTTGTTGACTGCCATCTCCAATAACATTTAAACTTAAAATTTAAAAATTAAAATTCAATGTTCCATTGTGAATAATCAACATTTCATAATTTGTGTATGTTTACCCAATTATATTGCTTATTTAATAAACAATCCATCATATTTATACAATATGACTGAATTTTTCTTATTTTCAAATCATTTTCTACATGCAAAATAAAACATTGTCAAAACTAAAACTTCCATTTCAACTAACTGAATTTTCTGCAAACAGGTTTAAATCTACCCATTAAATAGTATATATTTTCATGAATTCTCATTTTTCGCTTGTACATTTCACCTCATCAATATAATTTGACCTACATTTACACACCACTTTATATTTAACAATCCACTTATTAACTTTATCAATAGAATCCTTTCCATTTACAATTAACCAATTAGTATTTGGTCCTACATTTTTTAACTTATCCTTATACTACCAAATGCTCTATTATTTATATATGTTAGTAAAATCCTTTTTTTCTCTCGATACTTTTCTTTCTCCATTTATGTATAAGATTATATAGCATTTGAAATAGATTTTTTTTTTTTAGTTCCTACATTCAAAAATTCATCAACATATACTTCCATGTCAGATAACTGATCATTTTGAAATTTATATAACTTTATTTTTTTAAAAAAAATGTTCTATATAATGACAATTTGTGCATAACAGGAACCTACTAGTCCGAAATCTTCCAATAAACTGTAATCAAGATTTTATTAATTCAACTGAAAGCATAAATAAGCCAAAAGTCCATCTGAATAAAATAGATTAATATAAATACTAATTCAGTAATATTAATTATAATTATGAATTTAACACAAATATTTAACTTACAGTAAACTTTTAAAGATAGAGTAAAGTATTTAGAAGTTATTTACAAGTTTTATTTGAAGGTTTGCAAAAATCATAAAATTGATCCAAGATAATATTTTGGCAACCCTAGATTCCAATTATGATCTAGAGCTAGAATGGCACTGAATACTGGGGCCAAAGATAACAACTTTCTCTTAAGAATATTTTTATTTGCTAATTTTAATCTGCTTCACTAGAAACAATTAATTATTTGTTATTTTATGGGTCTTTGAATTATTCCTTTTTTTTCCTTGTAAAATTTTTTCTTCTAATTATTATGCAATTCACTTATTTACTATGTATGTTAGCTTATATAAGTTTATTGCGTGTATAGTTTTTAGTTTGTTAATGTGTGTGTGTAGCCCACACGTGCGGACGTATTTACATTATTGTTTTTAACTAAATACACAACAAACCTTTAGAAAGGAATGTAAGGTTACATAAACATTTTATAATTATTCCTATAATATATTTCTCTATATATTTAAATTTAAGATTTTTTTGTTATGTAAATTACTTTCAAAAGTAAAAATTTGTTTTAAGTCATCAATTTAATTGAATTTAATACAAGGTGTTTCATCGTAATTGGTGATATAACAATAAACAAATGCTTAAAATAACTTTTAATACCTAACTGTTTAAACTCTTTCAAAATATTCTTATTACAGTATGCCAACATATAACTACATATAATGAATGAGCTGGAAAATTCATGTACAAGTCTTCTTCCATTTCATATATGCAATTTTCAAAAGTTTTTGTCAATTTTAAATATCAATATCTCTTTAATACACAAGTGTTTAAGTTTTCATATTTTCATATGTATAAGCATTATTAAGTCACTTGAATGGACGTTTTATACCCATACAATTCTATAACAGCCAGTATAAATAATTATCTTCTTCATCCACAATCAATTTATCAAACTTTTTTATAAAATCAAAAAAATATAAAATAATATATTTATCAAATGTCAATTTTTTCTACAAAGGCTTTCAAATGTAAACTGCTTAATAAAATATTCAACTCCCAAAGTCTGATATAAACCTGTTAAGTAAATTTACTTTATGCATTTTTAAATTTTCCAATAATTCTGTGCACAGTAGCAACTGATCAATAAATATTTAAATATATTTTTCTATTAAATTATTCAAATAAGGTCTAAGCATAGAATTAATGCATTTCATTTTTATTGCATCCATAAAATAATTATTCAGTAATGTAAACCTTAATTTTTCATATTGATGCCAAACATCTCTTTGTAGATCTTATATATAAAATGCCTATTTTCTCTGTTGTCTGATTGGTGAATGTATGAATATTTGTCTGATATCATGTATCAAATTCACAGGCAATTAAAAAAAACTGTGAAGGAAGTAATGTCACCATTAAAAAATACTCAGAAAAAAACATCATTTTTAAAATATATTTAGTGAAGGGAGAAATAGTTACTACAGTAACACTGGATTTAGTTTGGTTAATGTATAATTGAAGTTGAAATTATGGCATTTCAGGTGGCTACATTTCTCACATTTAATATATATTAAAATATTTTGTTTAATTTACATTAAATCTTAAAAAAGATTTGTTAAAGCAACCAATTAGAAAAAAGCAATGGACTCTTTAGGCTGAATATGGTCTAATCTTTATATAATAAACATACTCTTTCATGTTTATTCTCTTTAGTGCATTTAATAATATAATCAGAAAAAAACATTATTTTTAAAGTGGCCATCATGCATTATATGAGAAAGTATAAATGCAGATGATTTAGATATTGTTCAAAATCCTCATGTTTCCAAAACAGTTGCAATAATTTCCATTGTACAGCTTTTAACAGTGAGTCCAATAAATTTCATTCCTTTATTCAAAAAAAATTTCCATCATATCCAAAGATCATTTAAATTTACAATATTATAATCTTTTGGAAAAAAATTTCTACTCCAAGGGAAATGTTTATTATATAAAAACTAAAATTACTCATTAACTTCTTATCCTTTTCCATCTTATAATTGTAATATTTATTTTATTTTATTTTTTTCTTCCTAAATTAACTTGTAGAATGTCTCTTTGACGAGATACAGCTTTATATCATTTAAGGTCTTTAAAGACTCTACAGAGCTTTTCTTTAAAGATTATTTTAAACAAATCATTTATTAAGCATACAGGAAGTATATGTAAATACTTTTTAAAATAGGTTATAACCTGTATCAAATGCACCTTGAAATTTATAATAATCAAGCAATATCTTTATTTTGCTGATAGAGGGACCTCTCACAACAAGACCCAAGATAGTCACTTTTATAAAGATAAGAGCAGCCATCTTATCTTTAACCTAACTTTCCACTTATATAGGCCAATCTGAAGCATCTTGATTTGGGAGCATGAAGCTGTTGTTCTCTCCAGTGTTTAAATCCACTATTTCCTATACAAATTAACATTCACAAAATCTTGTGTTGTGGTTTGAGAGGTCTCTCTATTGGAAAAATAAAGATATTGCTTGACTATAATAAATTTCAAGATGCATTTGATACAGGTCTTAAAAAGTATTTAAATAAATCATTGGAATACCAGTTTGACACTTTATATAATATATCAGGAATTTTATCAGTCAAAAAATTATTTATAGTCAATATTTTATATCATTATTTCAATCAATATCATTCCAATATATTATTTCTTTAAAAAAATGTAAAACTAGAAATTCTAAATTTGATTTGTCCACATATCAACGAAACCCACAGTAGACATCAAATATGTTATACAAATCTGGTGTATTTCAATATCTTAATGCAATATTGTCCTGAAAAAATGTACAATATTTCATTAATTAATTTTTGTAGAATGAAATTAATCTTCAAACCTGTGCTGTGAATTTCAATGTATAAATCTATTCATCAGTAAGAGTTTTAAAAGCACACATGAAGCTTATTCTTATATAAGCCAACTTTTATTGACCATGCTCAGCTCAGGGTTTGATCCTATTCTGTGTCTGATATTTTAATTTGTAACTGAAGTGAAACAAATTTAGTTGATATATCACAGAAGAAAGTTTCTCATTTATAACCACCTGCAATTAAGTGTAGAATAGTTTAGAATGTATATAAATTAATAATTTTAGCACTGCATATATATGTAATTACAAAGAAGGAAATCCACACACTAAAATAAGCAGCATAGATTTAAAGGTTAATTTTCTTCTATGTAATTATACATATATACAGAGTAAACTATTAATTTAAAAATATTTCTTTAAATAGATTTAAGAAAACATTAATTTTATTGTTAACTTCAACTAATAATTGAGATAAATTTAATTTTTGATTATAACTGTCTAAATTTCAGTTGTAATCTTATTTGATTTCATTATAAAATGTGTGCAAAATTATAACATTAATTTAACTTTAACTTTAAATCAAATGATTAATAAGAATAAGATAGAATTGCTTTTGTTGAAATCTGAAACATTATGTGTACAATTAAATCATAAAACTAAGACTGTATATATAATTCATTATACTTATAATTATTAATCTTAATATTTAACATATTTTATATATATATATATTATAACGGTCTGATGAAATGTGAGTCTTACCGTATCTGCACTACAGCGCACCACTAGGCATTTGAACCTAGAAAATTTATATAGTAGGCAGATACATAAATTAAAAAAAATTATTTTATATATTTAGACAAATTAAAAAAAATTATTTTATATATTTAGACTATTAGCCCCAGTCATTAGCTCAGCAGATTAGTAGAGATTAATAATAATGATATATATTATCAAAATATATTAATATTTTTAAAAAAAGAATAAATAAGCCACTGCCAGTAATTATACACACAAACATTTATTAACGCAATATAAATTTTGAATCATTTTAGCATTACTTTTACTTTATAATTTAGCTTAATTTTAGAATTTAATTTACATTTTAGCTTTTATAAGTTCACACAAATGAGTTGAATATTTTATTAAAGTGTCAAGTATGAATAGACTACATAGATTGCATTTGAAGAGAAAATATTCTATCCCTTATTTAACCTTAGGCCTAAAGTTTGCAGTCAAACCAACGCCAATCTATCTGATATATCGATGTATTCAATGTAGCATGAATACAACAGCACAAATACCATACTGTCAGAAATGTGCATCTGAACAACATGATTATAGAAGATATTGATTCTCATCTAGACAGGAATGCTACATCTGTCTGACAAAAAGAACAATAAAAAAACTTCATAGGAAGGGACTGCATTTTCTGTCTTACTATCCCATTCCATAGGCAAACAGGGGGTGTGTGGCATATGCTGCAATCCTGCATGTAGTGAATCTCATACTACCTCTACTAATTACACCAATATATCCAATCCATTGACCCAATTTAACTACGAAACAAATAACCTAAGATTAACCCTCCCTTAATTAATTAATATAACTTTACAAATCTATATAGCCATTCATGCCTGACTTAAGTTTAACATTTATATAATTTTGCACAGAGGAATTTTATAAAAGTGTGTTTTTTTAATGTTGAGTATAGATCGGCTACATAGATTACACAGTTAAAAACATTTCAAAATAAACATAAACGATCAAAATATAAAGTCATTGATGGAATTGCAGAGATATTTACAAGAAACCCAATGGCATTCATCATAAGATGCCGCATTGACACCAATAACTTTAAAAGACATCCGAATAAATACATTTAGATACTCACCATAAGGTATCATTATTTACCAACTGTCTAATATTTTAATCAAATATGAAAACAAAAACATAATTAACCATTAACGAATCCATGCAAGCGTCTATACCCAACTTAAATTTAATGCATTTAGGTAATTTATACAATAAATATTAATAAAAATATTTAAAAAAATGGAAATGATTTAAAAAACAAATAAACATTCAATCAAATAATTAATACTGATTACGTTTGGTCAGATTGGAATTTCTATTGCAATTATTTTAAATACTGGGAAAATTTTATACTTAGAATTATTGTTTTGAAAATGTTCATAAAGTTCTTACAGTTTTAAAAAGTTCATCTTTATCCATTGCTTGCCATTTGAATGTGAATTCCCATGCCGTCCTAAAGAGATTGGTATTCTGTTGGCTGTTTTATTGATTCATCTGAAGGTCTTTTACTTTAGCTGGTCCTCAATGTAGAAAACGATTGGTCATTTCTCTTTTTTTTTTAGCAGAACTGAAGGGATTGAAGAATGCATCTTTTCAATCCCTTCTCCTTCAACTCTGCACTAACACATATACCACTGCTATCACACATCTCTCTTTAAATTAATTTGCACTCACTTTTTATGGTAGACTTTCAGATCCAGTGGACATTACATCATGATGATGGTGATGGTCTTTTCACTGAGGTCCGATTCCTGAGTGATTTCTTTTATTGGCCATTCTGTTCCCATTGTTTTTCTCTCCTATCTGACCTTTGATTATATATTATGAAATGCCCAAGGGCTAGTTCACTTGGACTAATTAAAATAATCATTTCCATTTTTCAATAACATTAAATAATTTTTTTTATCTTTAAATCTTTTAAGTCTTTTTCTTAATATTTAGTTTTAAAACTTTTTCTTTTTTTTTTTAAAAAGTTTTCGTTTAATAATTTTTCATCTGTGTGATTTTATATATTAGAGTTTAGATGATTTTTAATTTTCAATTTTTAATTATTAAAAAAGGTTTTATTTGCGAACTTTTATTTTTCATGTCTAATTTAAAAAAGAAATAATGTAAGGTATGTGCCCTATTACAATATATATATATATATATATATATATATATATATATATATATATATATATATATATATATATATATATATATATATATATATATATATATGTTTATTAATGGATATCTTTATATTCATTGAGAAAAATAAATTTTTCTAAGACTATCTATTTTTATCTATAAATTTCAGTTTTTGAAAACATCCATTTATCATCCCCATCATCCTTTTCAACCATTATCAATACACTGTAGAATGTAGGTCTTTCCAAGTTCAATTCATTTTCTCTGATCTCTAGCCTCTCTTCTCCACATTACCCCCACACTCCACTTTATTTCATCCATCCATCTCATATGTGGTCGCTTTCTAGATTTTTTTTTCAATCTCTTGGAATCCAATATATGATGTCAACATTCCATGTATTATCATCTCTTTTAGCAATATATCTAGTACAACTCCACTTTAGCCTCTTAATTCTTTCAATGATGTTAATAACAACTGCTTGTTTTTCATTTATCATTCATCCTTATTTATTAAAAAATTTAATATTTTTCATTTTTTTTCATTAGTACCTTTCATTGTTTTGTTAATCCTTAAATTACAAAAATTTGAATAGACATTATTGCTTTTGCCAATGTTTTTAAAAATTCAATCCTATAAAATAATCAAATATCTTCATTACTCTGGATTTCATAAGGGATCAATACCAGGACATTATGCTCCCTAATCAAATGTTTATCTACCATGTCAAATTTTAATAATATAATTCTATAGTTTATATATTAATGGCAAAGGTCTTATAAGAAATTTAGTCCCTTTAGATTAATTTTAATATAATATTGATAAATCCTGAGCAAAATATAATGAAGACATATGAATTTTAATATGAGCCAATGGCAGGGTGTTGCTTGGCAAATATTTACCTTTTTTATATCTTTATTCGTATGATTAAATTATTTGCCATGAAATAAAAATTTGTAAGTCTATTTAAGATATTTCACATGGAAAGAAATAATGGAATTGAATTAACTATTCCATGTAATTATATCAATTAAAGTTCATAGTATATGTCTAAGCTTAAAATGATATGATAATTTCTAGTTTAATAAATGATCGGTGATAATTAAGATATATATTTGAGGAGGATGATACATAGTTGTGTGTGTAAGAAATTTAAAACTTTTAGATTAATTGTAATTATAGAAAATACTATTGTATAATTAAGTAAGCTTAGAACAAAATTAGTTGTAATTCAATGTGTAATTCAATAATTATTGTTGCGTCGTGTATATATATATATGTCAGTAGATATTTAATATTTGTATTTGTTTTTAAAAAGTAAAATAACTCTTAGTCAAATTAAAATTTTTAAAGCCTAAAAATGTTGATAACAAATAGACTTTGGTACATTATAATGATATTTGTCTGTATGTGTGTAGTGCGCTATTTCTTAGACAGTAAGAGTTTAGCGTTATTTAATCTTAAAGACGTACAGTTATTGATTTGTTGCCACACAAATGGTCTCTGCATGACAAAAACTTGTTAATTTTGAAGCAGATGTCTTGCTTTAATCTAATTTTTTTGACTACAGAGTTCGGATTGTTTATGTAGAGCAATTAATAATTCACAAAGTCATTGATGTTGTATTTTACTTTTATATATATAAACAATCAGAAAAATATTTAACTTCAAGTAATGCGTTTGTAATTAGCATTGCTAATTATCTTTTGCTTGGAAAATTTTAAAATTAGATCTATATTTCAGATTGCCATTAGATAGGATTAAAGGTAAATGCTAAAAAGTCTAAAGTAATGTTTACTAGATTTACTCAGAAGAAGAAAATAAAGATTGTTAATCAGAATTAGAAGTTAACTGCCACAAATATATTAGTCAGATTATTACGACAGATGGAAACGCAATTGTATGAAATTAATCCTAGAATTATATTTGGAATGCTTTTAGTATAAGTAACTTAATATTAATAGAAAATATTTCTAAGTGTTTAAAAGGAAAAAAAATTTTGTATGTGTTTTACCATTTTTTACTTATTATTTGAGACTTAGACATTCAACAGAAAAACAATATGAAGAAGTGTGTGTTGGGAGAATTTTAAGAAGAAATCGAAAAAAAAAAACGTATGAGTGAAAGACCAAACAGGTATTGTTGATATCACTGAAAAATTAAGAGACTGAAATAGAGCAGAGGTATTCTCAGAAAAAAGAATAATAAATGATCAGTTAAATTTTTTTAATTGGATCCCAAGAGATTGTAAAAGACCTCGAAAGAATTCACATGAGAGTGAGGGGTTAAATAAAGATGTTTGGTGCTGTATTTTGGAGAAGAAAGACTAAGGATCAAAGAATTTGAATCAAGCATGGAGAGACTTTCTGCAGTGGATCAATAAAAAGATATGTAGAATTAAGGTCATTTTCAAGCATCCTTCTCTACATTAACATTTACAAACATTAAACAAGCAGGCATTAATAAAATATACAAATTTAGGCTTTCTTTAAAAACTTATCTTCATAAGTAAAAAAAAAAAGTTATAATAGACTGCTCTTATATAAGATATTAACCATGTTGCCAAATTTCTCTGTAAAGAAGAGTGAATAATGGAATCAAAAAGAGAAAAATTCAAATAATGAAAAATATAAGTGGTCATATATCGATGCTATACAAATATACTGAGATCATTAAAATGATCATCTCAGTATTATGTGATGCTATAAGTATATTGAGCATAAATATTATAGTAGTCATATATAATATTAATAAAATGTGTGAACTTTAAAGATCGCAGATCAATAACGTCTGTTATTATAACTCTTAATTCTAGATGTTACTAATAGTAGGTAAGAAAAGACTCTGGTGAATATATGTTTACAAGAATAAAATGGTTGTAATACTTTTTCTAGTATTTAAATAAACTAACTGTAGTATTTCAAAATAATGATTTATAATTTTATTAATTAATTAATAAGAAAAAATGAAAACTATAAAATAAATATTCTCCAATAAAACAAATACATTATGATATTTGATTTTGATTTATCATTAACATATGGATATTAATTATTTAAATATGTTGAAAATAATAAATACAATAATGTTGCTTAAATTGTTTATATATATATATATATATATTGTGCCCTTATCTATAGGTCATAATAAGGTAGAAAGGTCAATTACTAAAAAATTTTAAATTTTAAGTTATATTTGTCTGATATATAAATAATAGTAGGATAATTAAATTTTATAATACAATTTAAAGCTGAAAATACCTGGTATATAAAAATGTAATAGATTATTTTAAAAGAAAACAGTTAAATAAAACTTAATTATATCCGTGCTTATGGTTGTAAAAGCTGGCCATATAAAATAATACAGCTATAAATAGTTAAAAGTATATTAATAATTTGAGTATAATATTTTAAAACTAATAAATTAAATAAATGCTAGATGTAATGTTATAAGTGTATTTAATAATCAAAATTAATAGAGTATATTTTATTATAAACTTTGGGATGGTGAGAATTATATTTAGTTCTACAAGTTTAAATTATTTTCCAAATTTTTTATAAAATATATCAGTTTTGGTAATTTAGACCGAGACGTAAATAAAAAATCATTTGATAAAGTTAGTAAACACGTGACTGTATATTATATACCTTCACACACACGCTTGTTAAAATAATAATAAAGTTTGTGAATTTGAAACTAGATATAATTGCCATCGATCATTAAAGTAAAAGTTAAAATATTAAATATTATTTTAATAATTGTTTTAAAAGTTTAAATAATTTTGATGAAACTAAAATTGAAGTTAAAAATACTAGTCTAAATAATATTTGAGACATTACGTCATCAATTCTTTATTTTAAAAGTCTAATCTGTTATATAACTAAAATGTGTAAATTTGTTCGCGCTAAAAAGTCATTAACCAATCAACAGAGGTAAATTAGCAGACAAAATATAAGAATTATACGAAGCGGGAGAAGGAATGTGTAAGTGAAAGAGAAAGTAACATATTTTGTGGCTGATAACACCGTAGCTGGAAAAGTGATATAAATTTAAAATTTTGTATTGATTTTAAAAGTTCTTCTGTAACATATAATATATTTTGACTGCCTCTACATGGATTGCTAATTTTAAAAGTTATCTTACCAGGGAATTTTATTCAAGTTTAACCAAAAGCCTACAGTAAAATGGAAGTACAAGAAAAATTACCTAAAAATATTACTAAAGGAAAAATATTTGGAAAGTGCCTTAATGCAGATTTATTTATGCTCAACCAGAAACTTATCATTATAACTCAAAGAAATATAATTGGGACGCTGTATGAAAACCTAAAAGAGAAGTTACTTGTCGTCAGGAAAAAATTATGACGCACAATTTATAAGGCTACTTTGAAGTTATTTTATTCTTCTCTATGAAAAATTTTAATCTGCGTTTTTTTTTTTTATTATAAAGAAAATTATGTAAAGTATAATGAAGAAAGAATGTTTGTCTTTTAAAAGAGATATTATAAAAATATAGTACCAGAATTTCAAAGAAAGAAAAAGTTATAGAGTAATATGAAAGAGTTATTGTGTTATATACCAAAAGGAACCGAAGGAAAAACTTTATCTAATAGGAATCAGAAAAATATTATAAAGTATTCAATGAAGGAAATGCTTGATCTGAAAAATATAAAATTAAATTACTTAATGGAAATGGATCCAGGAAAACAGAAAAATTTACTGAATATTTAAATAAAAGTACCCTAAAGATGCATCGGGAAAGTCGCGCGGGAAAATGCTAGCAGACAATATTAGAAGAGAATATGGAGACGTTTTTTTTTTTTCTTTACAGGATTAATTGATATCAAGAATTAATAATAGTATTAATTATTTTAAAACCAAGGATTGTTGTCTATGAAGATTTATCAAACAGAGTAATAATTGTTTTGCCTTAAAATAGAACATTAAGTGACTGAAGAAGAAATAATATATTTTTTTTAGCTTTAATATGAACAGTTCAAGAAAGTTTGATGAAGAAGTATCGTAAATATAATTTAAATATTTTTTTACTAATTTATTTTAAAATATAAAATGCTATGTGAGATTAGGGAAAACATATAAACATAATTTTAGTAATATTGAAAAATTAAATATAATAGCTTAATAGAATGATAGAAATATTGTTTTAAAATAAAGAGTATGTATGGAAATCATATATCTACAAGAATCAATGGGATGGTGAAGCCTACAGAACGCGATCGAGAAGATAAAGATCGTTTTGGTAATTTTGATATTTATTTATAATGCATAATGTATTTTTTTTTAGATCGTCTATTGATTAAGAATGATGTGTGAAAGTTTAAATTATAAGTACACATTTTATACAACATTTACAACATATTATGAGATAGGAGTAATTTTAAATATGCATGCAATAAGTTATTTAAAGTATAATTAATAATATAATATAACAGAACAATTGTGTGATTCTTTTGAACTTTCATGTAATAAAGTATTCAGATATTTTAAAATAGTTTGTATATGATAAATATACGAGAAAAGTAGTAAAAGATTTTCTTAAAGAACAGCGGTATAATTTTTGAAATAAAATGAATTTTATTGTTGTTAGAAATGCAGATAGGAATTTGTCGATGTACTGTATAGAAAAATCTTGAGAAATAAGATCGGATAGTGACTTGGTAGTACTAATGTAGAGGAAACCAAGATGATGTTTTGTTAAGAAATAAGAAAAATAAAGTATTTGGATCATAGTTAGTTTGTGTGATTTCAGTATAGCTAACTAAGCCCTATCACTGAACACATATATTTTGGACAGTGTTTTTTTGCGTATCTTTAAACTGTTTGATGTTATATAAAGCTGAAGAAATAGCTTTAGCATCACTCCTATAATAGAGGTTGGTAGACAGACAAAGGTCACTCCTCTATAGTGTTTTTTAATTCACTGTGCCATTATTGTCAAGGTTTATGACGGATAATATTCTAGTTATAATTTTGATCCTATGCATCTATTTTCGCTATCCTTGTTTCGTGAATCTGCATCGTCAGAAAGATATTTTCAAAGAAATAATGAATAAAATAGAATTGAGGAGATGTTATCATTTATGTAAGAATAATTTATTTGCTGGAATGTTTAGAATTGTGTAATTTTAAAAGTGAAAGTACAAAATATCATAAAGAGAGAAAGAATCATATAATACAGTTTAAAATTAATTCGGAAAAGAATATAAGATTTTTAAAAAGAAATCTAAACAAAGATTTTTATAAAAATGATAATAAAAATTTTAATGTTTTAAATAATATTTAGAAAATAAATATTGCATATTTATTAAGAAAATAATTCAATAGTGTGTAATAAACATATACGTGTGCATGGTATGTTAATGATTGTAATTATATCATCCGAAATAAGGCTTTAATGAGGATATTAGGACTAATAAACATCGGATAATGAACTATAAAACTTAATACCAAATGTAGAAGAATGTCTTTGAATTTATAGGATTCCATACTACTAATATAAAACTAGAATTTTATTATTTTTGTATAAAGTCTACTACGAATGTAATTTTATAAAATTAAAAATATAATTTTAATAATAGTAGGGATACAAAGTGTTAATGATAATCCGATAAGAAATTCATTTTGTAACAAGCGAAACATAATAAGAAATCCAATAATAATAATACTGTATTTTCTTAAGTATTTAAAAGATAAGAGTTAACTAGAAAATAAATAGAAGTTTGATTTTCATTTTATAAACTAGTAAAATAATTTTGTGATAAGAGAGTAAGGATATCCAGTGTACATAATGTAAAATATTGTTATTTGTTTATGTTATTAATAAACTTTGTTGTAAATTTATTTTAAAGTTTTGTGTCCTCGTTGTTATTTCTCCACATGGATACATGATATCACAATACACTTATAATTGAAACAGACATATAGTTTTTGCACAAAAAGGTAAACATAAAAGTGTTATAATCATTTGAGAATTTATTTGTATGTTAAAATTAAAAGATCATAATTATATCATTTATTGGTCATAAGTCGATTGCCACAATATTACATTAAAATATATGCTAATGTTGCCACACGTATTCTGTTGTCAGATTATTAAAATACTACCACATACGTATTTATTTATTTCATTTAGGAAGTAATAAGATTATATTATACTATTGTTGTTATTATTATTATTTAGTATTGTTAGTTACTGCGTAGTGAATTATGACATAAAATTCCCTTTTCATAGTTTACTACCGTAATTTTAAATCAGTTAGAGTACAATTTATGAACCTGAGATTTATGTCATTTTATTTATTTTATTTATTTTCTTCATTTTATTTAATTGAGCTAGATTCTTATTATAAAGCATATTAAGATATGATTATTATTTAATCGTAGTGAAAAGAGCTTAGAAAGTCGTAAGAATACTATAAGTTAGTTATTTAGTATAGTAAAAGGGGGAATAGTGTTCTTATGCCATTGAGATAGTATCATGTGGATAATATCTCAATGTAGTCTATCTCGTTCCCCGTGTCGTCACTCCATGTCTCATGAAAATAGTAAATATTTGTTAATTCATTTTAAAAATATAACGTATTTGTATTTTAAAAATTAGAGCTAGTAATCATTTTAAGTAATGCTGGATATTTTCCTTATTTATTTGTTAAACTGAGCTAGAACCCGTAAATTTCAAATACTATATATAAATTTTTGGAGAGGACGATCGTGACGGTGGGGGGGGGAAGGTTAGAATATATATATATATATATAAGTAGAAGATGGACCTAAATAATTCACTTATACATATACATGTGCAAGTACATGTATCTAATAATAAAAAATATTTCAATTAACAGTTCTAATTTGTTTTTAAATTATAAGCTAAATTATTATTTTAGAGATGTAATCTTCTTCAAACAGAAGTGTGTACATATAGAAAAAGTAAGTATTGATTATTTCTAAATCCATATGTGCACACACATTCATTTTAGAATATAAAATATTTCTATTATTTAATCATTTAAATTTAGGTAAAATATTTTAACAATATATTATCATTTGTGTGCCTCCAAATTAAAAATATTGATTATTATTTCAGAATTTAGATTTTCATTAATCATCTAACACAAAATAATTTTGCAGTAAACACATTTTGACTATTCTGTTAACATTTTACTAAATATAAACTAGTCAATATCTTTTTATAAAAATTTGCACACTAAAATTTAAGAAACCTTTTTATTTACTTTTTTTTTCATGTAGGAATTTAAACTGTCTAAAGTTTTTCATCTTAATTCATTAAGAAATTAGTCAACTATCATTAATTTAAAGTTATTTACCAGTTTCTTTTTAAAACAATTGAAAATTTGCCTTAAACAGATTTTTTTACATTTCCTTAATACTAAACTGTTTTAAATAATATGCACAGCATAGATGTAAACTAATGAATATTTTATTATCAATAGATTTTCATCTGTGCTTCCAAGCATATATAGATTAACCTTCATATATATATAGTCTATATATTCAATGTTTGACTATTAACAATTGGTTATTTTATCAATACTTCTGTACATTTGTAGAGTGGGTTCATATGTAGATGTTGTGTACAGTTTCATATTTATCTAACAGAAGTAAGTTTGTTTTATTTAGGATTTTGTAAGTACATCAATCAGCTGCATATATAGCTAAACTAATAAAAAAAATCTTGATTCACTGAAACAAAGAATTAAACTGCTTATAACTTCAGATACAATAAGTTCCAGCAATGTATAATAGAATTTGCAGTCAGTTCAGAAATCCCCAACAACATAAAGATTTGTCCTTCCTCAAATTTTGGATAGTGTGGGGTTCTACTAGCCACATAACTAATTTTTGATTATAGAAGTTTATAAATTAAAATAATTCTCAGTATTGATATCCATTTATTAAGGAATGTCAGATTGATAAGCAGAAAGTTTTAAGTTAAGTGTTTTTTTCCCTTTATTAATTAATAAAAACAAAGTTTGTAAGCAACTGCTATTTTCTTTATTTTATATTCATCAAATAATGCAGGTTCACTTTTTTTTTAATTTATGGACAAAAATAATTTTAATTATTTATTTTTTCACATTTTAAATGCAAAATTTAACAAAATTAATTTTAATAACTGAATATCTATTAAAATTATATTTTTTTCTATAAAATAATATTTTTCTCTGCCTTGTTACATTAATAATTAGGTTTTAAACAGGCAAAACTCACCATACAGTAGTGCCACTCGGTGCAAGCCAAAGTAATCAATGGTTCCCAGAAAGCTTATGCATAAGACTTCTGGGATCCATTGATTACTCTAGCTGATACTGAGTGGCGCTACTGTTTGGTGAGTTTTTCCTATTTTAGTAACAGTTATGAGCAAGCATAAGAAATGGGGATCATGTGATGTTTAGTGGTGTAATAATTAAGTTTATGGCATTTTTATCAAAATCAAAATAATTTCAAGAATCATAAAAACCTTTTTTATTTAATTGTAAATATTATTTTAAAATAACAATAATATTATTCTTTAATATAATATTTAAGTCATTTTAAACTTGATTTTTATTTGCACACACACTATCCGCATTTCTCATCTGCTTATATGTGCATGAAGATTTTTTTTTTCAATATGTATTATATAATTAAATATTGCACCAGTGATAAAGTGTAGACTAAACTTGTTTAACAAAAATTCAGATTCTCCTCTTTCATTATATTTGTATATTTTAGATATCAATCAATCTTCATCAAGTAATCTAAAGGTGTTTGGACACTGAATTCCACATCTGAATGATAATTGAACCTTTGTATTCATGTACTCCAAATGACTTGTTTTTATAATGTGAATATATTCAATTAACTATTAACGAAACACTGACTATCCATCATGCAATATAAAGCAAATGAAATATAGAAGCATATATTATTCTAGTGATGGATTTGAACCTATTTTGCGTAAGATTTAAAATCTTAAAATGTTTCACTCTGAATAGCATCTGTTTAACTGTTCCACTTATAGTTTATATATATATATGTGTGTGTGTGTGTGTGTGCGCGCGCGTGTGTGTGAGTGTATATATATATAGTTGTTTATGAATTTATTCACACATTAAAAACAAACATAAATATAAATGTTACACTATCATTAGGATGTGTAAATCACCTGTTCATACCTTCACCTTACCTGATGGAGATATAGTCTTATCTGAGGTGCATATGTAGTTAATAAGAGAAAGTAGTCTAAATTTTTATTAGACCATAGTTTATGTGAAACTATTGGATCTAATGAGAAGGATGCTATAAAACTGCATATTTTATTGATTGTATATATACATATATTATTAAAGCTAAATCATATATAATTTCAATGCACACAAAGTAATCTTTACCCTTCACCACTGGCTAAATATGGCTGTTATTCAAAGAAATGTATTTCAGTATACCAATCATTGATACTCTCATGCAATATTAATATATTAGATAAGGAAACATCCCTCATGATTGACTACCGTGATTTATGCACCAAGATGTATAATCTTATCTATAATATCAATCTAAATTCATAATGAAATAATTAACCAAATTGTTTATTATGAAAAATTAATTTTATACATCTGAAAGGAATAAATAATAAAAGTATAGTCATTAACAGATGTTGTTGTGATTAATGCAATTATAAAGGATAAAATGGGAGGGCCATATTAAAAGACATACTATGAGAATACAATCAGATTGCTCCAAAATCAAATCACATACAATCTTCTGAAGGAAAATTTAAGATCCCCAGATTTAACTATGAATTATGTGTTTATATATATATATATATATAAATATATATATATATATATATATATATATATATATATATATATATATATTAGTAGTAGTTTGATGCTGTTTACTTTATACGCAGTATTATTACTCATCAATAATAATTATTATATCAATCTTGACATTTAAAATATTGTTCCCAAATTTTCCCCAGTTCACAATCTATCCTTAATTCACTCAATCAGTAAGTAATTTAAGGTAATAATTTAAGGAAAATTAGTCCGAATGTAAAAACTAAATATTTTTCAATTTAACTCACAAAAATTTCTAACAATAAAGATGTTATGGTAAAAACATATATTAAAATAAAATAACAGTCTGACATTTTTAGAGAGAGGTTTTTTTAATAAGCAATTATTTTTTTCAGTAAGATAAATAAAAAAAATGATACAAATATTATAGTAAGTATAATATTCTGGTGTAGGGCTTACATAATGATGTTATTCATATAGTTAATAATGCTGCCTTCGCACAAATAAAATAAGTAAAGATCTCACAGGTCACATGATGCTTAGTGGTTTAAAGATATTACTTTAATTAATTAAAAAGCCTCATATATACATGCGTATATTATAATATCTAGTTCATACCTGCATACTCTCTTTTATAAAAAATATATAAAAATATAGATGTCAGGAATAATATTTCTTCTTTTATATTTCAGTATTATTATTGTAATAATGCAAGTGTAGTCATAATTACAAATTGGAAATTATAATTTTATATTAAAAATAATATAAAAAACCATTTATCTTTATGTTGAAATGTAATGCTACCATCTTTGGAATCATTGCTTAATCAGTCATATTTTTTTTTAATGTGCTTTAAGTCCCAAGTGCAGTCAAGTATTATTAGAATATTTATTCCAATAAATTCATTTTCATGTCTTAGTTACAGTATTTATTAAGGGTTGATGTACAATTTAAATATCTACATAAAAAACTTAATTTATATTTTTATTATCTTGTTGTTTCTACTTATTTTTATAATTGATTTGCATATTTCATTTTCAATATAATATACCAGCATGTTTTTTTTTCTTTTTTAGATAAATTTCATAATAAAATTAGTGAATTTTGTTGTTGTTCTTTTAAAAAATTATAATGAAGTTCATTAACTACTAAACTGCATGTTTATGTTTATTATTCTATTCTATTGCATATGTAACTTCTTTTCTCAATGATTTTAGGACATGTGATAATTTTTCAAGACATTTTTTGAAGAAAAATTATACATTTTTTTTATAAAAGAATTGTTTCCTCAGAGCCAATGGTGGGGTTTAAATAATTTAAGGTCAGATTCACTATCTTAATGCCTATTTTAAGTATAATAAAACATATCCCAAAATGTTGTTTATTATTTCATACAATTAATACTTAGACAAAAACAGTAAAAGATATCCACAACACTAAATTGTGATAAAGAGTTCTAAAATATTAATGAAAAAATATTAATGTCTGATAAGTGACAGTAAAACTGTTATTTAAGATATTTCTATATTGCTTCTCTATTAGTGTTTTTACTTGCAATTTTTTCCACTTTTATCCTATGGTCAATCTTTTCACTGTAGAAGTATAATCCCATTCCTTTAGAGGTAGGCTGATTAGACTAATAATCATTGCAATAGATATATTAGAAACTGTTAAGGCAACTTCTCTTCTCTGAACAGAATCCTTTTCTACTTCTGCTGTATTTACAGCAATTATTCTGAAAATATTTTTAGCTGAAAAACATTTTTCTCAAAATCTTGATAATCATTCATATCAGTTTGATAATTAAAAATATCATTAAATAAAATAATATGCATTCATACATATTAAAAGAGAAATATCTATGTAAATTCAGGACAATAAAATTATTATTGGTTACTAGAGGAAACGGTTTATCTTAGGGCTGGCAATAATAAATGATAGTTATTTCACAACACATATTTTTCTAGTTAATAACATGAAAATATACCTATTCATTCCTTAGTTTACACATATATATGTACAAAAATGTAAAAACATCTTTATCTGTAAATTTTTTTATGCTTTCCCATTTATAAATAATCATAAACAATAAAATTGACAAATCATTGTATTTTTTTTCTTTTGAATTAAAAAAAACTCTATTCACTCAACAACAATTAATGTGTCACTCAATCTTGAGTATCTTCAGAATTAACTTCAAAAAGAAATTACAAAGAAAACTTGAAAGATTGAAAAAATAATAATTTTATAGATAAAGTTTGCACATTACTATTTTTAATCATTAATATATTTAAATCCTTTTATTCATTACTATAAATCTATTTTCAAATCTTCAAAATATATAAATATACTAGTGTGTATATATATATATATACACACACAAACATATCCATTAATATATTTAAATTTTTTCATTACTCTCTATATATCTATACATAGATATTCAAAATATGTAAACATAGAAATATGGATATAAACATTATATATATGGATATATATATTGTAACGATTCGGAGAAGGTAGACTTACGTAAACTGCACTACAGGGCGCCATCTAGGCATTTGAACCTAGAAAAATTTATAAAGTAGGCAGATACGTAAGTTAAAAAAAAAAAAATTTTTTTTTAAATATTTTGGTTCCGGTCATTAGCCCATGTCACTAGCTCAGTGGAATAGCAGAGATTAAATAATATAATCTAAGAGTATATAAAAAAAGAATAAAATAAGCCACTGCCAGTAATTAACATACAAACATTTATTAACGCACATATATAAGATTTAAAATTATTTTAGCATCAGTTTACCTTTTAAAATTTAACTTACATTTTTAACTTTGATTTTAATTTACATTTTAATTTTTACAATTTTACATTTTAATTTTTTATAAGTTCGCACAGAGTAGTTTATAAAAGTTTGTTTTAAAATGTTGAGTATAGATCGGTTACATAGATTACAATGGTTAAAAACATTTCAAAATAAACATAAACGATCAAAATATAAAATCATTGATACCGACAATTGCAGAGGGAAATTTATAAGTAACCCAATAGTATTCACCATAAGATACTTGCATTGTCACCAATAACTTAAAAGACATCCGAATAAATACATTATAGATACTCACCGTAAGGTATCATTATTTATCGAATGTCTATATATTTTGATAAAATATGAAAACCCAAAACATACTTAATCGATAACCAATCCATGCAAGCGTCTATAAACAACTTAAATTTAATGCATTTTTATTTAGGGTCGAGTATGAATAGATTACATAGATTTGCATTTGAAAATAAAATATTATATCCCTATTTAACCTTAGGCTAAAATTCACAGTCAAACTGGCATCAATTCATCTGATATATCGATGTATTCAATGTAATACGGAATACGGCAGCACCAAAAAGATTAAGAGAAGACATTGACTCTCATCAGATGGGAATATTACATCTATCTAATGAGAAGAACAATAAAAAAAACTCCATAGAAAGGAGCTGCGTTCTCTGTCTTATAATTCCTTCCACAGGCAAACGGGTGAGTGCGGCATATATATAAATGATTCTGCCAGTAGCGAATCTCCGACTACATCTACTAACTACATCAATATATCCAATCCATTGACCCAATTTAACAATGACACAAATAACCTAAGATTACCCTCCCCTAATACAACTTTACAAATCTATACAGCCATTCACGCCCGACTTAAGTTTAACATTTATATAAATTTAACTTAACAGAAAACAGAAATCATAATAAAACTTAAAGAACAAAAAATAAATAAATGGAAATGATTTTAAATAAAGAAAATATCAAATAACATTATTAATATTAATTTACATTGGTCAGATAGGATTCTATTTGTATTTTTTATATATGGAAATTTTTTAATTTAATGTTCATAAATTATAAAGTTCTTACGGTTTTTTAAACAGTTCATCTTTATATGTTCCTTGCCATTTGAACGTGATTTCCCACGCCATCCTAAAAAGATTGGTATCCATTTAGCCATTGTTTTATTTATTCATTCAGAGGTTTTTTTAGTTTAGTTGGTCCTCAATGTAGAAAACAATAGTTCATTTCTCTTTCTTTCTTTGGCAAAACTGAAGGGATTAAAGTGTGCATCTTTTCAATCCCTTCTTCACTTCCGCACTAACACATATCTGTCACATCGTAAATAATCAATCCTTAATAATTTCCAAACTTGTTCTTTTATATTTATTTGAAGGATTGAATTTACATTACATCATCGATGCAATGGTCCTTTCACTGAGGTCCGATTCCATAGGGATTTCTTTTTATTTGCTAAAAGTTTCTATCGTTTTCCTATCTGACCGATGTTTTTATATTTAAATGCCCAAGGCTGGTCTACATTTAACTAATTAAAACAATCATTTCCATTTCTGATTAATTAATGTGTTTTCCAAGATTAAAGATATATTTTTATCTCTAAATCTTTTTAGGTTTTTGTTTTTAAAATACCTTTCTATTTTTAATAAAGTTTTATTTTAATAATTTTTTTTTTATCTGTGCGATTTATATATACGAGTTTAAGATGATATTTAATTTCAATTTTTAATTCTTAAAGAAAATTTTTAAATGCGAACATGTTTAATAATAAAAAAACAATGTAACGTCATCTGTGCTTGTTACAATATATATATACATCCATAAAACATCCCTTTGAAAGACAAAATAACTTTTTAAATAATAATTTCAATATATAAAGTAATTTGCATATATGATATAATAAAAAAAAAAGTAATAACTAACAATAATTACACAAATTATAATTCAAATTTAAAAATTATCTATTATTTATTAATTTATCAAGCAACATAGAACAAACATTATCATTTTAAAATTTTAAGTGTTGCAAATTATTTTTTTTAATCAATAACTCCATTAAATAGCATAATTGAAACTAAATATAAAATTTAAAATTAATTTAAACAATGTAAGTTTTTTCAATTTTTTAATAGGCAATGTTTTATATATATATTTCTAATTATTAACCAACTTCAACATTTTAATATTAACCTTTTTTTGTTTTATATTAATTTTATATATTTTTTTGCCATGTAATATTCTCTAATCTAGTTTTTAATTTATTTTTAATTTCTCTAAATAATCTGTAGTAATTCTCAGGTTTCTACATTCTTGGCATGTAATCATTTAAATTACTCCTATATTATTTAATTTATTACCATTACAATCATTATTATTATTGTTTTACATTTAGCAAAAGAACTAATTGCAAAGAAGGAAATAAACATCCAGTTAAGTACTGCTTGTAAGTGTATATTAAAATTCACCCACCAATAATAATTTAAAAGCATAAGTTAATTCACTTATGCTTAAAGTGTATTTTTATATATGCTAACCATTACTGACCGTGCTTATTTCAGGGCTTGAATGTGTTATATGCATGATGTTCAATTTGACAGTTATTTTGTACAAATTTAGATATTCTATCACAGAAGAGAGATAAAATCTCAATTTTAAACTATTACTGACAGGTAAGTGCACGGAGATTTTAGTATACACTTATAGCTAATGCATGACTGGAAGCTTATTTTCTTCTTTACGATTACAATTATTTCAACGCTTAATGCTAATAGATTTACAAAAGAATTAATATTATTTGTTAAATTTTACTATTATTAAAATTACTATTTAATAAACTTTTTATACTGTTTTTTTTTTTCATTTATAAACAAGTTGACAATTTAAATTACTGTGTTTTTTATTTTGGTTGTGAAAATTTTATTAATAGTAATAATATACGTATATTTATATCCTTTTTTAATTCCTTTTTATCATTATTATTATAATTAATATTTACTATTTTTGAATACTTACTTTTTTATTATTAATAATGTAATCAATGTAACTTATAAGAAAATCTATTTAAATTTTTTATTACTTTTACCTCAAATCTAAACTCTTTTTTTATTAAACCGATATTTTTTGTTCTTCTATTTTATTATCAAAATATTACTTTTATACTTTGTATCAATATTTGAATTTGTAAGACATTTGGGAAATATATATATATGAAATAGAAAATTAGATGTATATTTTATTATATGCAGTGAAATCACCATATCCACAGTAATTGTTTTCCAGATGGTCCCGTAGATAACGTGGTGCCATAGATAATAGACAACGCTATATTTCAAGTGAATAATATATGTAATGGGGAAAAAAATCATGTTATATAATATAGTTAAAACATTTTAAAACGCTCCCACAGATGTGTATATAAAGAATATTGAATGTATATACGCAGTAATTAATATGCAATGAAATAAAATTTCAAAATATCTTTTATTGTACTTAAAAAATTTCAATCTCTTGTATGCGTGTACTTCTAAAAAAGAAAATAGAAATTGTCCGGAAAAATAAAAAAGTCATTTAAATAAATTTTAATTTTCTGCTTAAATTTCTTTAATAAATTTAAGCAATTTCAAACGAAACGAAAAAAGAATTAGAATAAAAAAGGCAAAAATACAGAATATTAAAAAAATGTAATTATTTGTACAATATTATTAAAATAATATCTATATTTGCATACATTAAATTCATATTCAGTAATAAACAGACTTTAATTAAATATAAAACTAATAATACACGTTTAATGTATTAATTATTTGTTGGAAAATTTCCATCTTTGATATTAAGAAGTAAATGTCCTTAGCAAAAATTTAAATTTTTATTTAAACTTTTTATATACATCCAGCTATTAGTAACACCACACAGGTTAGTATTTAACACATCAATTTCAAGCGGTTTTATTAGTATTTCTTCTTCAGGCGTTGCTCACCTGACCAGTGGCAGTATTGGCATGCGACTAGGATCTTTAGATTCTTGAATATTGAATTTTAAGGTAACTCGACAGACCTACACGTATCCACATTACAGCTAGTGTACTATTAATGATATATTTTCTGCATGAGGTAACAACATATGCCATACCTACATAATAAATATGAATATCAATTTAAAGCTAATTGTAAGAAATTCAATCATAGTGATGAAAATCAAGTAATAATAATTTATAAGACACTCTTATAAGAAATGATGATAAGAAGTTTAAACTGTGAATCAATATCATATAATACAATGAAGGGATTGGAGATTTTAAATAACATTATAGCTTTTGATATAACTAAAATTAAATATTCATCATTTTATAATAATTAAATTTGTAAAGCTCATAGTCATTAAGTAAACATATTAAGAACTGGCGCTTGAAAAACGATTGTAGTGACCTCAACAAATCTTAACACAAGATTTATTTAAAAGACAAGTTTGTGCAATTATTATTTAATATTGACAGGAATTGGAAAATGATCAATAAACTTAAATAATCAAATGACTTTCATGTGAAATTCAAATGCAGGTAGTCCAGAACAGGATGCCACTTTGAGGGCTTTATGCTCCAGAATCTGTTTCTCTACCAGTGTATGTAATTATCCAGGGTAAATTATTTGGTACAATAATATCCCTAATTTGCAAACTTATCACATATGATAAGAGAAGATTTAGTAATACAATATATAAATTTTATTCTATTTTTTATAAAGATGATGCAATTATTGTGAATAAATAAATTAATTAATAATTATGAGAACACTTTAATCTTTTATATAAAATCCCTATTCTTCCTTTTGTCTGAATATGGTCTGTAATGCAATTTAATTGGTTGTTTTAACAAATTATGTTTTTTTAATTGGTTGCTTTAATAAATTACAAAAATGACAAATTTGACAGTATCGAGAAAAAATTAATAAATAACAATGTCTATATAAACTGTAATTTACATTACGAAGGATTTTATGTAAAGGAAATAATTCTATCTTTTATATTTAATAATTGGTAATTTTTATTACAAAGCATATATTATATTAAGGAAGTAATTCTGCCATTAGTAAAAAATGCTTGGAAAAAAATCAGTATATGTGCTTTTAACTATAGTACAGAACTGAATAGGTATAACAAAATGTGATTGCAGTATATAAATTTATGTTTGAAATGTGATATTTAATGTGTGGAGGGGGGGTAAATAGATGCTATAGAATTGTATCTACATTTAGTTTTGGTTAGCCTATAACTGAAGTCGTGTTGTTTGATATCGCATAGTTTGTGCTAACTCACCACACTTGCAAAAATGATAGCTGGCTACATTTCTCACATTTATTTCTACAATATACAAATCTTTTGTTTAATTTACATTAAATCTTTATAAAAATTTGTTAAAGCAATCAATTAAAAAAAGATGGCCTTTCCATAGGCCAGGTACATCTTATATTTAAATAATTACTAACAACTTTAATTAAAATTTACAATTGGTAATCATTTGCAAATTATATAAAATTGAAGTTTAACTTTTTTTATTTCTCCCACAGAATTTATTTTGTATTTGTTTTTAGTTTTATTCTTTTTGGTTACATGCAACAGCAACACCAATCATTTGTAATACACATAGTTGTATTTTCTTTTATGCAAACATTATAATATGGTTTATTTGCAAACTGCAAAATTTTAAATGTTATTATAAAAAAAAAAAAAAAAAAAATTCATTTTTCAAGATTTTAATTTAAATAAAGATTGAAGACATCTCATTTCAATACAACAAGAATTTTTATCATTAAATTAACAATGTGAAGATAAACACTTAATGATTAATATTTCTGAAGTGTAAATTTTACCATACCACTTTCATGCAACATAGGAACTAGTTTCTATCCACTTTTAACACCTTTCAGAGAGGTGTGATCATAAAATTATGACAAAAGACATGAAAAAATGTATGATTTCTAAGATTCCATTCTGTGCTGAACCAGCACTCATCAGTTGGCCCAGATCACAATCTCTTACACATTTCTTTATCATTGTTCAGTAAATAAAAATAGCTAATTATTACAGTTTAGTACCATCTTAAAAATAAAACAATTAGTTCTGACTCAATTTTATATTAGTTGTAGGTCCAGGATTAATCTTTTACCATCAAAATTTTTTTATGACATTGATAAAAAAGGTAAAAATTCTTTATCCATTAAAATGAGGTCAATTTTTAATGTGTATTGGTCTCAGATAATTTCTCTCCCAAGGTGAAAATTCTAGCATGTGGATAAACCTTTATCCTTAAATGGCATTTGATGCCTGATATGAGATCAACTTTTATATAATTATATGTTGTGCAATATGACCCTGTTTGGTTTAGTACAGTTATAGAGTATCAGATTCTGAGCATAAAGTCCTCAGTCCCAGTTGTGGAATTTCCAATGCTTAAACTTCTCATAAACTTTCAAGCAATAACACCATTTGGTTATTTTATTTATTTATTTTATTTATTTATTAGATATTAGTTTAGCCTAATATGTTGACTTATAATTAATTGATGAGATGAGAAAAAGTCTATTGTAAATTAAATTTAATTATAAATTAATTTGTTGTACAAAGAAGCCAAATTCTTGTTTAAATTTAACATTTATCTCTTGTTTGTGCATATAGGTGACAGCTCCATTTAGGAATGTCCATGATGGTAGACCTCTTCTTTGACACCAGATCATACTTTAAATCTTTACAAATAAATATTGTAAACATTTTGTTTATATATTTTTAAGATTAAATTATTTTAGGAGTATAAAAAAGGTGTATTGTCATAGACAATTTATTTTTACACCAGTAAGTTAATGTTAAAAATTCTTATTACATTTAATGAATTGCACTAAAGATCACCACAAACCAGGTAGGTCAGAAAAAAAATGTAGTTCCGACCTCCATTTAAATTGAAATTGTGAAAGTGAAGTAGCTTTATAATATCTTTTTAAAGTTTTGCAATTTTCAAATAAACTACAGTATAACAATGTTTACGTAAAAAAAAAAAAAAAAATACTCCATTCTCATCCAAGATAGGAATTGGTTTATATCCGTTTTAACACCTTGTAGAAGGGTGTACCATCATTGCAATATAAGATATATTTTCAAGTTTTTGTTTATATCAGTGCATCTTTCATCTTAATGCAATCTTATCACAATCATCCATCAGCCACAAACGTCAAATTGCATTTTTGAAAAATATCGGTGCTTCAATTTTTTTCAGTTGAATAAAGCATTCAAAGTGCATGACATAATTTTAATTTTATATACACATATTTAGATATATGTATATTTACTGATGTAGGTAAATAGATAGATAAATAGATGATGGATGGATGTATAGATAGATAGATAGATAGATAGATAGATAGATAGATAGATAGATAGATAGATAGATAGATAGATAGATAGATAGATAGATAGATAGATAGATAGATAGATAGATAGATAGATAGATAGATAGATAGATAGATAGATAGATAGATAGATAGATAGATAGATAGATAGATAGATAGGTAGATAGATAGATAGATAGATAGATAGATAGATAGGTAGGTGGTAGGTAGGTAGGTAGGTGGGTGGGTGAGTGGGTGGGTAGGTGGATGGATGGATGGATAGATAGATAGATAGATAGATAGATAGATAGATAGATAGATAGATAGATAGATAGATAGATAGATAGATAGATAGATAGATAGATAGATAGATAGATAGATAGATAGATAGATAGATAGATAGATAGATAGATAGATAGATAGGTAGGTAGGTAGGTAGACAGACAGACAGACAGACTGGCCCTTCGCACAGAGGTGAGAATACCCTTGATAGCAAAACAATCAATAATACCCATAGTCAGATCGAACTATGCAAAGCATAACAAGGACACCTTTCCAGACCATGGTCCACCTAGACTGTTAGATTTAAACCCCTGCCATACAAAGCATCTTATTTGTTTTGAGGATCAACCTCAGGCATCAGCTAACCATAGGTTACATAGTCTGTATGCTTCAGATGACAGGCACACAATCCAGTGCTTGAATTATCCCATGACTAGTTCATACTCTTAAATCAGGTTCCAGCACATTCATTTAACACATAAAACAAAACAATTATACATTTAAATTACTGGTGATACAATGACAAGAGAGAGAGAGAGAATAGACAAACTAACATTAAATAAACAATATTTATTCACACACATACATATCTAGTATAATATAAAATAACACAATATAATATCTTACATAAAAATGAAAATTATTATTTTCAGGTTATAGTTATAATAGTCCTTTATTAAAGTTCATTTCATTTAAAATAAAGAGTCTAAACTGTGATCAGAATATATTTAAAAGTATCTTTACCTAGGTTTTCATTCATTTTATTTTCCAAATGGTTGGTCTTTTGTATCATGGCTTCATGGCTTTCCTTTTAAGTTTTTGTTGAACAATGACAGAGAGAGAGTTTGCAGTAGCTTCTACTTCACAATCTTGGCATTTGTTTCAGGTATTAATTCAGGCAGAATAGTTGATAGATGAGGGCTTGGGGCATGAGGCCCTGTTGACACTTCTATGGCTTATCCTGCTTCTGCATTTTGGAGACTGCAGCAATAATGACTGGTTTACAACTGTGCTAAAACTTCTGAATATCTGCATTCTTCTGCATACTGTATAGCTAGTTTCCAAATTGAATGAATAATAGTGTAATGATTTACAGATTGCAGACCTGACTGTATATCACAAACCTGACTTGAACTGAACTCAAACCGAACTAAATTACAGATTGAATTAGTTCTATAATTTGTTAAAGTTTTGCAATTTTCAAATAAACTACAATATAACAATGTTTACATAAAAAAATACTCCACTCTCATGCAAAGTAGGAATTGGTTTATATCCATTTTAACACCTTGTAGATGGGTGTATCATCATTGCTGTATAAGATATATTTTCAAGTTTTTGTTTATATTAATGCATCTTTCATCTTTAACGTAATCATATCACAACCATCCATCCACCACAAAAGTCAGATCACTATGGATATATTTGAAATATCAGTATTTTACTTTTTTTCAGTTGAATAAAGCATTCAAAGTACATGACATAATTTTAATTTCATATACACATATTTAGATATATGTAGATTTACTGACATGGGTAGGTAGATAGGTGTTTTTTGGATGAATAGGTAGGTAGGTAGGTAGTAGGTAGGTGGGTGAATGGTGGGTGGGTGGGTAGGTAGGTAGGCAGACAGGCAGGTAGATAGGTATGTAGGTTTCAAATTTCTATTTCATCACACCTTCCTGAAATATATGACCAAAGACATGCAAAATATGTCAATGTTCCCATTTTGTAATGAACCAAAACTTGTCAATGGGCCCAGAGATAGAAAATTACTGTAGTTGATGTACAAATATCAAGTTTTCTATACCCACAACTTTGACACAAACCATTTTATAAAAATATATTAATGATTATTGGTGTTATTTTTTAGTCATACAGTTCAGGAATGTGGGATGGAGTAGAAGTTTGAAACTAAAAATATAGGAAGTTAAATGCAAGTAATATCTTTAAAAACTGTGTAATTAAAAAAAGTGAAGTGGGTGTGTCAAAATGCATCCATAGTGAGAGAGGTTGATCTGACTTCTGGACTGAAGGAATGTTGGGATAATAAAATACACACTGATAAAAGCAAAAATATTGAAAATATATATACCGCGAATGTCATTTGTTGCTCCAATATTCAAAAAATACTGAATACATGATTGGCTTATATTATGTAAAATTCTATTTGCTTTGATTTACAGGATGGAAGTATATGTAAAGTTTGCAAAAAAAAAAAATATCTCCAAAGCAATCTTTTGCTATAGCTATTTATTTTGTTCCAACTGTTCAGTCATAAACTCCTGTCACAGTTATTGTGCTAATAACAGTTATTAACTTAGAATAATATGTGTTTTTGACATCTTTTAAAAATTTAAAAGATTAATAATTTTATGCCGCAAAAATTTTTTTTTTATTCTTCACTAGTTCTCTGTTGTTGGAAAACTTGCCCTGAATATAAATTAAGATAACAGTTCAGTTTTTCATTAAAATAAATGATTAATATTCATCAGTATAATCTCTTCTACAAACTTAACATCCATTGTAATTTTTATGAATTTATTATTTGCTTAGAAAAAATGTCCAATATATAATTTGAATATTGAAATAGGTGTGTGTGTATACATTATGCATCTTAATGAAAAGTTGACTGAGAATTGTTTTTTCCCTAAGATGCCTATAATGCCACCTCTGGGGCAACATGTGTATTATGTAATGATGTTGTTTAGCTATTTCCAAAAAAAGCCATATGGCTTTATTGCTTGGGAATTCATAAAATGTTCAAGCACCAGAACTGAAGAATCAATTCTGGGACCTCCTAATCCCAAGTCAGCTGTGCCAAACTATGCAGGACATTATTTACCATAAAAATGTTAATTTTTTAGCCAGTCTGGATCATAAGTTACTACGTAAAATGTTTTCACATTTTATAGACCTTAACCTATGATGAAGCAACATACTAACATTACATTTTTATTTTAAATTAAGCAAAACAGCTACTGAAGTGTTTGAAATAATTTAAACTTGGTATGGCAGTGAAGCCATAGGTCACAAGAATATTTTCAAGTAGTCTTAAGAATTCATGACGGGATGGAAACACAATGTCGCATCTCATATCATAACTGGTGATCTAGATATGCTAGCATCTTAAACATTTTGTGATAAATAGTTAAACTTTAAATCGAGATAAGCATTGATTTAGAGATTGCATGGTAGGCAGCTTGGAGAAAGAACCAGTCACCTTTTACTTCAATAAAAACCTCCAAAAAAGGAGCTATTATAGGTTAGTGAAAAAACTTGTTTAGCCTCAGGAATTGTGAATTAGTAATAATGGATTGTTCTTGGCAACATCAAAAATTAAAAGTTATCTCTGTTTATATGGATATAATCTCATTTCTATTCTTTATTATAACAACAAGCCATGAAAATATTTAATTCAATATATATATGAAATAAATTAACACAATGTAAAATATATAAAGCACTATATATATATTATTTTGTCATCAGTCACTATATAATAGAAAAATAAAATTAATCTCTCTGTAGAATATATGTTTTGGGTCACCTAAATAATAATGCATTCAATCAGACTTACAGACCTGCAATACAATCCTTAGTTTGATATAAATTTTATATAACATATAATTATTATCCAGGATGAAAGTTTACACTAAATATCACTAATTAAATATCTAGTTTGAATATGATTCTTTCAAATGGATTAGTTATTTCAACATCTGATTTTCATATCAAAATAATGATCTGACTGTAATATTTATGTATAGTAGCATCAGGACTTACTTAATCATAAAATCTGAATCAGTTTACAGTCAATTGCAGATATACTTTGATGGCTTATGTGCCATCAAATACACACACAAAAAAGGAGTGTTTTTCAAATCCATGAATCTGCTCATATGCATGCTTTTTACTACATATAAATTTAGAAATACATTTCATGGAACAAAAAAATCAATATGTCACTAAGACAATTAACAAGCCAGATTCCTTTAGAATAATTTCAATAAAACTGTAGGTAATGTTCACCTTTTTCTATATCATTGCCAATCTACTTTGTCTGATAGAAGGTAATCACTTTTACCTCATTTTGAGTTTGTATATAGTGTACCAGTCGAAAAACCCACCAAAAGAATTGCAAGTCGGATCCAAACTCAGCTGAATCAAACTGAATTCAAACCTAACTCACTAGCTCAGATTAGTAGAAATTGACGGCATACTGCTATGCACCAAGAAACTATCTCAACAGTTGGTGAGGATCAGAGACCCCTGAACTGACATTAATATCTGATAATAAACTGACTAAAAATGATTTTAAATCGAATCATATGTATATGTTCGGGTTGCCAACACAGACAGTGAGCATTAACATTAAAATAATTATAAAAGAATTAAGAATGAAGAAACCAAGTGTGTTTAGAAAATATTTAATAATAATAATTTGTTTTGTTTGAATAAAATAACCTCTAGCCTTTAATATATAGTTTAGAATTATAATAAGAGTGGCGGTCATTATTATATACCAATGAATATTACGCAATATTTGAAAGTCTATGTCTATGCCCCCAACAAGAAATAAAAGGCAGATAAAGGTATTCATTAGTAAAGGAAATTATTACTCTAATTTTATTATGACAGAATGTGATATTTATTTTCACATTCGCAAATCCATTCATGAAGAGCAAGATACGTATTTTAGGGCATAACTTTAATCTTTATTGGAAAAATTATTTACTGTGAGATAACGGAGAATTTGTTTGACTTTAATTGAAATCACTTCATCACAAATTATGAGCATCAGAGTGGGATTTACTGGAATGGAAAGGTAATGGTGCTGACGAATTATGAGCTAGAAAATGAAAGATAATTGCTGGTCGGTAGTTTAAGTCTCATGGCAGCTTGTCTTTCACAAGTCTTACTGCCCTTTTGAGATGTGGAACACAAGGGAAACCAAGCCAAGTCATAACTATGAGCCCTTGGTGTTCCAATTATAACATGAACAGGGGAGGAGGTGCTTTCTTCCTCAATTATTTGAAATAACAGAAATATTACTACCGACAAGCATGCAAAACGAACGATAGCCCTACGCCAGCAACGTTGAAGATGATGACTTGACAGTCACCATTTGAAAAATAAAACCCAATTATAGAATGCTTTATGTGATGACTTGATCAAATTAATTAAAGTCAAATGAGCTTTTATATAAAACTATTTCAATGCATTTATAAATTATAGTAATTATGCCCCAAACATCGTGCCCTTCCTGAATCTTAATAGAAAATAACAGAAATCTGAATTTGAATATATTTAGTTGATTCCTTTAAACCCTTTGCAGAATATTTTAACATTTATATATATGAGTAGATAAATATTGGTAAAACGAGAAAATAGCTGGGGCATAGATTAGAAATGGAGCTAATAATTTATTATTAGTTATAAAAATAGTAAACATTTAATAATTTCTTTCGACTTGATGATTAATAGAGCATATAAATTTAGTTCTAATGGGTGAGAATTACTATTAGATTTATTATTATATTATTTGCATAAAGCAAAGAAAACAAAGGAGATCATCGAGTCGAAGGATTATCAGCATATAAATAAATATAAACGACATTAATAAATCACACATTAAATATATATAATATAATAAATGAACCACCATATAAGAAAGGAAAGTTAAAGACTAGAGGTTGAGAGAATAATATATAAGTTTATAGTAGCATGAATAAAAGGTTTTATAAAGATTATTACATTAAAGAATAAAAGAGCTCTAAAGGGAGTGTAAAGTAAAGTTCGAAACTGGCCAGAAAGTTTAAGGTTCATTATGGAAACATATTACCCATTTCTTCCGGGGCTGGTTCTTAGTTTACATGTCTGGGTTGGTAAAAACGTAGGCATGCATTTGATCAATTACTTGAACAGCATTTTAGTGGCTTTTCATAATTTTAGCAGCATGATTGGTCTGGAAAAGATTCAGCAGCTCCATTGAAGATTTTCAGGGGACTTCAGGAACCGATAGCCAGATACCTGATGTTTAGCCCTTTACCATGATTGAAACACTATTTAAGATGCACAGAGTTTACTGTACTTCTCTACAACAAAGATCACTTCCTTTCTCCAAACTTTTCAGAGCTATATATACTGTCCTCTGATGCCTTCAGGCTAGCACTTCTTTGATTATAGTTGTTTTTAGATACACTCCTTCGATTTTAATTAGGAAATCCTTATCTTTTTTTCTAATTAATAAAACTTTAACTGTTTTTTTTGGAAAGGGAAAATCTGAAAGCTTATCTAAAGAATGTAGCTTTTAATCATTAAAGCTTTAACAAATTATTTAAAAATAAAATCAAACATTCCTAACACAATGAAACTTTAAAACAATTATATATATTTAAATATTTACAAATATATACGCACAATCCATGCAGTTATAATATATAAATTCATGAATAATTCTATCATGAATTTATTAATAGAATTGATCAGTTTAAATCTGAAACTAATTAATTTTAATACGCATTTATGAAATAAGTTACTCTTTATGGAAATTAGCATGGATTGAATGTATAAAGCCCCATTGCATCGGAAATTTAAGGTTAGTACTAGGGTTTGAAGTGGGCTTATGGCTAGATGTCATGAAGCTAGGATCAAACTCAGATCCGACTGCTTCAATAGTAATAAAACAAGTTCTGATACTTCAAAAATGCTGAAACATTTTATTTGTGAAGGTTTTTGTTTTTACATTAATCAAGCCAGTTTATTGTTTTAAATATTAATTTAAATGAACTATTATTTATTTTAATGAGCACATAATTTTCCAGCCTTTCAAATATGTAACACAAGGTATATAAATCTACCTCAGACAACTAGATTTCTATAAAATCATTTAAATATTAAAAGATCAGGTAAAAATGAAAAGTACATTGGTGTGATGGTATTATTTACAGGTTTATTTAAATGATTCTATAAAAATATTGCTTTTAAATTGTCTTAGTAATGTATTCAGACTTGTTTATTATGTGAAATAGATTTATATTCTCAGCATTATATATTCGATAAGCCATAAAATTATTTACTTCCTCATTAAAATAATTAGTATTTATGCAAGATAGAAAATATAATAATAGAATATATAACTTAATATCTAATTTTAATAAGCTCAGTATAATTTCACTGTATTAGGATCTTATTCATGATTACAAAACTGTAGTACTTCAACACTGAACATTTAAAAAGTAAGTGCATTGTATATTTATTTGAATAGTCTTAGCTCTCTAATTTGTCATGAATTTTTATTTTGTGCAATAAACTCGATTTTTTTTTCTTTTTGTGCTTTTTTTTCCTTCACAAACCACTTCAATAAGTATAACCACCTATATATCAATATCATAATTTAGTTCATTTTAAGTCTCTAATTTATAATTGCATAGCAAAGACTAGAAAAAGATGGTTCCATCTTTTTCTGACTTGTCATGGATATATATAAACATAGTATATATTTAAACAACCATAAATAAATAGGAAATTTAAATTAACTGAGATATTGTTAAACTCCAAAGTAAACAGTCGAAATTTAAAGTATAAAGCCAGAGTAAACAAGTATTCTTTTTAAGATCTTTTTTAATATATCTCTATCAATAATAGAAAGAATTATAACCATTCATATATCCATTACAAATAAATGGTTTAAAGTTGACCTGAATTATATTATCAATACATGGGTGATTATAATTCTTTGTATATATATTTTTTAGTTTAATATATATATATGTTAATTCTAATATTCTCATGGGTAAAAGATGAATTCATAATATTATTTCTGGGTGCTTTCATGTAGTAAAAATATAGTAGCTAAAATAGTTGATGTCAATATAATTAAAACAGAAATAACTGGACCTGCCACTGATCTGTGTATGTGTAAGCTATATGATAACAGCCCAAGCTTATCTATAATCTTCAATCTGTTATCAACGCAACCTCTATAAGTAAAAGATGTAGGAATTCAGCTTTTCTTTGTAAAGGTTGCCTTGACAACAGATTAAACATTTACGTAGAAGTTAAGGCTTGTGTTGTTATCATGTGATTTACATTTATGCCCTATCTAGTTTTGTGCAAAATTATGAATACTATATATACATGCATTTGTGAAACATAAATTAAGCAATGCTTAATATATATGTAAACAAAGAGAATAAATTACCCTTCTCCAGGTTATGAATTAAAAGCAGTCTAAATGTTGAACAAAGGATCAAAAATAAAATGATTTATATGTTGGACTATTTTCATCTGCTAGAATCTGTTTTTCTAAAGACATTTAACAATTTTAATTGTTAAATGTCTTTAAAGTACTTCAAACTTTATTTAAACTTTTTAAATATTTCAACTGTTAATAATAGCATATAAGTTAGTATATAACAACACTTATCCAAATGAACTAGATGGTTAGAACATTACTTTTAATTTCTTTATTCATGAATCTAAGTTTCGTGGTTTAATTCTCATGCTAATACTATCACTCATATCAGCAGTGTCTCAAAAAATAAAAGGATAATCCCACTTGAAACATTGTATTATATAGCAATTTGTGTGCTGTTACTAACATTTGAGTGAATTAAATTTAAATAAATTTGAATTTTTCTGAAGACATTTTAGAATTAATTCTATATGACACAAACAGTCCAACAAATAATTACAAGGAAAATGTCATAATCACATACTTATACACAAACACATTATATATATATATATATATATATATATATATATATACACACACATGTAAACGCATCCAAAAATTAAGGTCTATGAATCCTATATATTGCTTACAATAGCTCCCCTCATATACACTTTACTGCAAAAATTTTTAATATAATTTCTTTATTTTCATGACAGTTTCGACTGTCCTACAGTCTTTATCAGAGTATAATTTAAAATTTTTGCAATTGAAGTGTATATGAGGGGAGTTATTGTAAGCAATATATATGAATATATGAAGAAATGCAAAGAAAGTAAAAGAGAGGAATAAGTTTATGAATCCTATGATCATGCAAGAAAGAAACTGCTTGATATCATTAATGGAAGCTTTCCTTTTTAAAAAAATGTAATTAAGATATTATTCATTATTCTAAGACTTATGAATAATTATTAAATCTACTAAAAAATATTTGGGAACTTATCAAAATCATCCATTAATTGTGAATATTTTTCAATGTAATATGGTGGTTATTGAACTTGTTTTGGAAAGTAGTTTGATATTATTGGAGATGTTGAATTACTAAGTACATATCTAATTTATAAGATAAGTAACAAACAACAAATAATACATTATTTACCAAGGATTCATGATATTTTTGTAAAAATTATTTTTTCCTTATTTTATTATTCATAGGTAACTAATAATAACAATAGATGATAATTAAAAAATAAAATATATTGATGTTCATTATAAACAAAAAAAATCCTTATAAATAAATATATTCAAATAATGAAAATAGACAACAATGCCTCCAAAATTAGTTATTAATGATTAGAAAATAATTAAAATCATTAGTAGAGATATAAAGCTTTGTTGATTATTTTTATAATCATGTTTGCTGTTCTTTTATAGTTTTTAATGACTATGCCCAGTTTTCTGATTAGTCAAATGTATTGTAATATATATATATAGTCGCGTGCCTGGTTTTCAAATATTTATATACTTAACACCTATATTTCACTATCTATTCTTGAAACATAAATAGGCATCTAAAAAACACAAATCTCTTTCAAGATGCATTTTATACTAAATCAATTCTTTTCTGTTGGATCAGATCACAATCTATATCACATGACTTCATCATTTGTTCAGTATATATAAAGACCAAGTTATTACACTTTGATGTATATGTATCAAATATGTCATGTGTTTATGTTTAATTTCAAAAAAACATATATTAATTATTAACTGAGATTTAAAGTTTATATCTGGACTTAGGATAATCTCTCGTTTAATAAATGATTAATAATAATCTTTAATGTATTTATCTGAAATAGTTGGTGTCAAAGTTGTCTGCGCAAAATATTTCATTCATAAAAATCAAAATGTAGTAATATATATATAATTTCTATTAACACTGCGTGTTATAAATTCATAATTTGTATTGACTGCAAGGAAATCCTAATTTTTCAAACTTTAATTGACCAATATGGTGATGTGAAAGATTCATCTACTTGCAACTTACTATTCTGCTAATCTTTTATCTTATCTGAAAATTATGGATTACAAAAGAGTTTATAATCTGAAGAGAGTTTATATTAATAAATTACACCAAAAGTTAAAGATAATTGTTTGTTTTTTAAAATTTCAACAATGTTCATCGATTTTTATTTCAGCTTTAAACTAATATTTATTGATTTTGCTAAGAACAAAAACAAGTTATATAAATACCTAGTTTTTCATATGGAATTAAAAAAAACGCATATATCTTTCTTTCTGAAGTTTGAGCGCTAGAATTCTGATACGTCTCAATCCCATGGCAGGTGCTCAACAACTTCGCCAAACCGCACATATTAAGTATAGGCTAAATAATATTAATATCTGTTGAAATGTATAAATCAATTTTTATTTTACTCTGTACACTTAAAAATTGTTTCTCTATAAATTGTACATAGAGCACCTGTGGTTATTACACTACACATGTATTAATTAAAATAATTGTTTTTACCTCCTTCCATTTAATATGAATTTGGTGGAATGAAAATGAGAAAAAATAAATGCAAATAATACCGTTATCATAACAAATTTTGATAAAACGTGACAATTGGAAAATTAAAAATGTTTTTAAAATATTTTTGAAAATTATAAATACTTATTATATAATATATTATATTAAGTGTGTAGTAAGCAATGGTAAACTATCATTATAGATAGTCAAGTGTTATTACGTTGCCTAGCAACATCAATCTGCCTTCAGCAAAAAAGTTATATATATATATATTACATTACCGTGTATATATATGTACACACATATAGTGCGCATACAAAAATCAATAATATTTCATTCTATTGATATGTAATAAGTAATTCACTAGTATTAATGTAAAACAGGCAAAACTCACTATGCGTATTGCCACACACAGCAAGCTAGAATAATCAATGGATGCCAGAAGGCTTGTGCATAAAATCCCCAGTCTAGTGCCTACTCATCCAATATCCCCAGACTAGGATCTGGCTTATGGCCTTCGTCAGTGAGGAGCCTTGGATCTGAGAGCACTGCACCTAGATCTTAGGATCTAGCTTGCTGTGTGTGGCAATACGTATAGTGAGTTTTGCCTGTTTTAACAACAGTTATACACAAGCATAAGAGGTGGTGGTCATGTGATGTTTATTAATATTAATGTAAACAGAAAAGGGTACATATATATATATGATTATGTGTGTGTATTTAAAAGCAAAAATAAAACTATCTAAATAGCTAATATGTGTAAATCAACTTTTCTTTTATACTGAGGACTTGTAACTTGTTTCTCTATAAATTGTACATTTGAAAACATTCTAGCTCATAAGTTATCTTTAGTGGTTGTTATCTCTACCATTTTTCCACTTTATTTGGTGAATATTGTTGTTTAAGTAGCGATGTTTTTTTATAAATTATAATAACAATGTAACTTAAACCACAGGCACATGTGCTTTACTGATGGAACGGTATTTATAATGAATAGCGTTTCATCTGTAAAGCGCATGCGCCGTGGTTTAAGCTACATTGTTATTATAATTTATGTAAAAAAAAATCACGCTATATAAATAACAATATTTACAAATGTTTAAGTTTTTATCTGATAATGACGTATTGTAAATTGTGAAAATTTTGCAATCGTCATTAAATAAAATCATATAATAAGTAATTTAAAGTGATAATTAAAATCTTCAAGCTCTCAGTTTCAAATGCTTTAGATTGGGCCATACATATAGCTTAGGTGATAAAGGATAGAGTGAATTTATTCTATCTTTTAAAAAGACTTTATCTTGTGTTTGGAAAGGAGAGTATTCATTATAAATATTGTTCCATCTGTAAAGCGCATGTGCCATGGTTTAAGCTACATTTTTATTATAATTTATTTGGTGAATTAAAAACTGTAGGGAAATGTGTGGATATAAGTATAAACCTCACACAACCCAGTATAATAAAATGTGACCATTGGAAAGTTAGAAGTGTTTTAAAGATATGCCATGAGTTTGCAACATGACACCAAAAGCATATTTTAAAAGGTAAACACTTTGTTTAACACATTAATATATATATATTAAAATCATCTAAATTCAGCAACACTACTTGTAAACAAATACAAAATCTTAATAAAGCAGTGCTTTGAAGATGTTAAGTAAATTGAAAGCCACACTAGTTTCGACAGGAAGTATGACCCTAAATTAGCTTATTTATACCTTAGTAGCTAATAAATGAACATATTTCATGTTATTTATACAAAGCAAGATTGATCAATAATCATTTTAAGCTTTGAAAAAAAAACTCCCAAATACATATATTTGAATTTCATCTAGTGTTGTGCAAATGATTTTCTTTTAAATATATATATTGAAATGTAAATATAGGGGATTTGAACTCAGACTTTCAAGAACCCTTAAACTATTCACACTATCTCATACAACTGATACACATGACCACACACATGTAGAAAAGATAAATAATCACCAATATATGTATTTTGTGCTAAACAAGCACTCATCATTTGGTCCAGATTACCATCTCCTGCACATATATATAATCAGTGCTCAGTTTATATCAAATCTTCACACTTTAATGGACAGGCTTCAATCTACTCCAACCTCCAACTTTTCAGCCATCCATATCATTGAAAATCTGATGATGAAAACCCAAATCCCTTCCTGATGCCAATATTATTGCCATGCCCATGTTACCCTGAAGTCACTCTGACCCCTCATGTATAGGACCTTATCCATTTAAATACATAGAAGAGGAATAGGCAGGATACAAGCTTCATGTGTAAATATTTGAAAACCAGGTCCAGGTTGATTTGAAATTATATATTTATTGGTGTGTAAATTAAGATAATGTATAGAAAAGAAATTTTATTTAATTTTAAAATGTGACATTATTAATATGTTTAAAATATTTTATTAATAATAATAAAACTGTTTATTCTTTTATAAATAAAAGATTATTTATTTAAATTATAATTTAAAAAGAAAGTCAATATTTTTATAATTGTATAAAATATTATTTTGTATTGAAGTCAGTTGTTGAATTTAAAATATTAACTCTCCTGCAGAATCACTTGCTGTTCTGTTGGCTCTTTGCCAAGAATGATTTCTGGTAAAAAAAAAAAAAAACTTTTATCACATAAATAGGAGAGATGTAGCCATGCTTTTAAAAAAAAAAAAAAGAAAAACACTGAATTTTAAAACTTCTAAAACGAATTTTTAAATAAATAGTTTTTGTCTCAGGACTGGAAACCCAAAACTCAAATGGATAATCTATTCCTCTATATCTTCATCTAGAATGAACAGGAATACTTTACAACAATCAACTGCTGTGAAAAATATGATTTTCTACAACTTTTTTCAGACCTGTCTTCTGTCTACATATCAAATGAAGTGCCATAATGGAAACAAATCATTTGTTAAGATCTTTAAATTTGCAGAAGGAAAATAGAAATTTTTATTGTTAAATAAATAGCAATAACTAAACAATTTACAAATCTTTATATATGAATATGTCAATACTAGTGATTCATAACTTATCAGTTTTTAAACATTGTACAAATTCATTTATCTATTTATAAAATCTGTATTCAAATTAATATTTCAAAATATTTTATTGCAATGTTAAAAAAATTAAAACTATTATGATAAATGATAATTCATTCTTATTCTATTGATGTCATATTTTAGTACAGATTATAAAAAATATAATCCGTGTTATTTAAAAGTAACTATTTATAATTTTAAATTTATGATTGCTTAATTGCTAATAAATATTTATTTTCAATGCCAATATAGTACACACTCAATGCCATTTTGAATTTATAATCAACCAAAATCCCTTCTGACACATTCAAGCAATAAATGACATCAATTATCAACATATGGTTTCAAAAAAGACAGTTACAAAATCACAAATAATTGTCATCAAGTATTTAAAATCAAAATCTTAATTTTGATCAATATTTAACATTTAATAAAAAATCAAAATCAAATAATGTGAATAAATCCTTTGCATTAACATATATTATCACAATTTACATAAATTTTTCAAAAATCAATGCAATTTAAGATGTGATATGTTGGACTATTTTCATCATTTATGAGTGAATGTTGAATGTATAGAAAATTTTAAACTTTATTTAAATTTTCCAAATACAAACAACTTGTTAGTAATAACACACAAATAGACAATACAGGTTAGTAATTACATAATATTTCATAGTATTATTCTCCAATCTTCTTCAGGTGTTTCTGGCCTTTATGCATAGTGACAATATTTGCTATTAAGTTGAACTCACACCTTTAGATTCTTGAATATCGAATTTAAGGCAAACACTCTACCAACTGAGCTATTCGGTCAAAGGGTAACATATAGTAGAAATTTGATATATTTATATATGAGGTTTGGTCAAATTTGATATATTTATATATGAGGTTTGGTTCAAATCCTCCTAGGTCCTTCAATTTTTTTTAATGAGTCTAATTATTTTTTTTCCTAAGAGCAAGATTAATTAGAGGCTTCCATACATTGCATATTGCCACACTGGGTTGACTTATAGGATTATTTACAATTGTCATATGAGCAGCTTCCATGAATTTTTTTCTATGCATTTTTTCCTCTTTATCCAATATCTTTGTATTTTCCCACTTAAACATATGGCCATTAGTACATACATGATCTGTTATGGTAGACATATCTGTTTTTTCTCTTTCAACCATTAGTTTATGCTCCTTCAATCACTGTTCAACAGGGTGACAGGTCTCACCAATGTATTTCTTTCCACAGTCACATGATATTTCATAGATGCAGTTTTTGTTCTTCAGCATTTCCAGTTTAGGTTTAGTAGAAGTAAGCATTCCTCAAAGTGTGGTATGACTTTGGAAAGCAGTTCTAATGTTATATTGACTGCAGATTTTCTTTAACTTGTCCCATATTCCTGGTATGTATGGATATACTACCGTACCAATAACTGTTTTCTTTTTTGGAGTCTCTTTGTGTTGTCTATTGAAGATTTTTCTGATTACTGCTGATGGATAAACCATTCTTTATAAGCATTTGTTCTATGTGAATCTTTTCTTTTTCTAAATCACTGGTCTTTTGAACAAACCTCCTTTGCTCTGTTCCATAGTGATAGTACAATTCCTTGTTTAGTGCTTCTTGTATGATTGGATGTATATGCCAAGTATTTGCCAGTGTGTGTTGGTTTCCTATACACTGTTGTTTTTACTTTGTCCTGAGGGAGTCTTGTCACAAGAACATCTAAGAATGCCAATTTTTGTTCTTGTTCTGATTCCATCATGAATTTAATTGTAGGAGATATGTTGTTAATGTGCATGCAGAATGACTGTAATTTTACTTTGCCATGTGGCCATACCACAAATGTATCATCAACATATCGAAGCCACACTTTAGATAGACATGGAGTAGTATTTATGGCTAAGGCTTCAAGTTCTTCCATGTAAATGTTGCTGAGCGAGGGTGACAGTGATGATCCCAGGACCATTCCTTGATTTTGTTGGAAGAATTTTGAGTTATATTGAAAGTATGTTGTTGTTACACAGAATGTTAATAATTCCATTATACTATCAATAGGTAGAGCTGTTCTAGTTTGTAGACTATTATCATCATATAATCTTTTCCTTACAATAGACAATGCCTCATCACATGGTACATATGTCAGTTCTTTCCATTTTCATGTTCCTGACTAATTCTACAAAGTGCTTAGAATCCCTGATGAAAGACTGTGCCCTATATGCCAATGGACTAAGAACTTTGAGAAGAAGTCTTGACAAATTTTGACATGGTGAATTTCTAGAACTAACAATAGGTTTTAATGGAACATTGTTTTTATGGATTTTAGGCAGTCCATACAGGTGAGGTGTAACAACAACATATTTTCAATAGAACTTATAATAATTAATAAAACAAGTCACAGATTGTGCAACTTGCTTTTAAGCTTGTGCTTATATTTTAGTATAAAATATATAGCTTGGTAGAACTAATTAAAATTTCTCTTTATCTTCTTATAGGTGACTTGGCATTTGTATCCAAATTATTATTTTTTGCCTTACTTATTGTATACTTTTTTGGCTATAGTTTTGCTCTAATGCCAAACCCTAAGTTAGGTAAACTGTGCTTAACCTGAAAGTGAAAACCAACAGCATTTTACATCAAGTTTAATAAGATAAAGAAAAACAAATTATTATTATTATTTGTTTTTTTTTCTCTTCAATTCAAATAATCTCAGAGATTATTTTGGTTTAATTAAAAGATTTATTTAATTTCTTTTGAATTAGTTTATAAAATATGATAAAATAAATGCATTTTTTTCTTTTTCATTTTCATTTTAACAGACATGTAAATGAGAAGAAATTTAATTGGCTAAAAAATAAAATAAAAAAGCAAGGGTGGAAAAAAAAAGTAAAAAATTTTTCTTGATTATTTTTTTTACTGTTGAACATATAATGAAAATGAAAACTTCTCTTTAAAAAAAGAGAATTTAAAGACAAAAAGGGAAGTTAAATTAAAATTTTTCTTTAATAATTTAAATTGTAGTATTATCAAGTATTATTACAAAATATATAGCTAAGTCTTAACAGATCTGTTCAGGTCTTCCAACCATGAGTCTAATTGCTAATAATTTTCCAAATGTCTACAATTGAGCTACACTGGAATTATTGTTAACAGTGATAACAGGATTGGCAGTATTAAAGATCAATCTACTTGAAAATTCATATTGCTTACAGACTATATTTTAACCTTGGATAAAATGCTTTACTTTCATAACTTTAACACATATTGTAGCTATGTATGTGCAAAATGAAATATAATTAACCCTGGATAAAATGTTTTACTTTCATGAACTTTAATGCATATAGTAGTGTTGTATATGTGCAGAATGAAGTATTATATTTAATCTTGGATAAAGCTTTGCTCTCATGACTTTAACACCTAAAATAGTGTTGTATATGTGCAGAATAAAATATTGTTTTAATATTTTTGTTTGCCAGTGTCTGAACAACTAAGAATTAATTATAGTCCCACTTTGGACTTATGTTAGAAACAATATTGTAAGTTATCTTATTATTAAAATTACAATCCAGTTATGGAAAGAAATAACAGATAACTGGGAAACCATTTTGGCTGTTATAGTACTTGTGGGATAATTATTTGCCTGAGCAACCATTCTGTCCTCAACACTGATAAATTAACCTAATAAATATTTCAATTTTGGAATCACACCTAAAATAAAGAAATACAATTTCATTAACTTTTGAGAATAATTTGATTAAGATTATACATATCTTACCTCTCAAATATTTTGGATTTTCAGAACTTACATGTAGATCAACTAATTTATAGATATTCCTTCAAATGGAGATAAAGAAGCAAGATAAAGAAGCATACAATCAAATTTTAAGATTCTATATTATAATTAAACAAATATATTTGATTTATATTTGTAATTAAGGTTGAGAAATGTGCTATTAATTGATTGGGTAATAGCCAATAGATATAAATAATATGTATTTGAATCCAGTGTAGTAATTTAATGAGCATGCATTTTATATTTTTATTTGTGTTTTATATTCTGTTATGGGTATGTTAAATTCAAGGCATATAATTATTTGTGTATTAAATAATTACTTGTTCACTTAGATATAGGGATTAAAGAGAGTCAATTTAGAGAACAGTGCCTGTGTAAGTATTTAATGATTAATCCAACATATCTATAATGCATTATCACCACACAGCCTCATCCTGTATGTTTTTTCAGGGTAATCATAGTATAATATTAGGTAATATTCTTTCATACCATCTGCTCTATGGTTAGCCATTATCTCAATTGTTTCCTGTAATATAGTTTTCTTACATCTTTTGGGCTTAGTTTGTGCTTGTAAAACTGCTGATGCCTTCCAATTTAGCAGATTGATTAGGGTAATTTATTTCATAGTGAGTGTTAATAGTATTTTAATGTTATATGATTTTTTCTGTGCTGGTGATTAATCCATAGAATTGTTTGCCATTATTTTGTGTTTCCTTTAGTGTTTTTCCATACTGGTGGTTAATCCACTGAACATTCTGTAGTTATGCTAGTTGCGTTAAAAAAACCCACAGGGTGCTTACTGTTCATTATTCCTTTGTGCAGATGAGTACATCCATAGGCTTTGTTATGTAAATGTATGTTTGAGCAGAGTCTCCATGCATTATTATGCGTACATTGTTTCCCTCATTTTAATATTTGCCTCATGTGTTCTGTCATCAGCTATAAAGGGGAATTCAAGTGAATTATTGTCATAATTTATTATAGGTCAATTATATGATATTCCAGCTGAATTGGAGTTTAAATTCCCTCTTTGATTTCATATCTTATCATAGTCAATTTTTATATGTTTATTAATAATTGTCAGTATTATTATAATTTTGAAGTATAGATGCATTGTTTCTGGTTTTGATGTATTGGATTTGCCATTGACTGGGTATTGGAATCTATTCTCATTTCTATAAAGACCTAAGTCAGTACATTTGTAATAAAATCTTAGATTATATTATGTGAAACTAGTGCACATATCCATGTACAGAACTAAGTACATGTGATGATATTTTATTTTATTTTTTATTTAATTAATGTACATTAACCATGTAGAACTACATGTGATGATATTTTTTAAGTTATGTATCGTTTATTTAATTTATGAATATTATTAACTAATTACCATTTAAACATTTATTAAGTCTTGTTAATTTATAATTTAACCTATGTGTGCTATTGCTATTTGTCACACATAGAGTCAGAAATCCAACATAGTAAATAGATAATAAATATTAGAGCACATATTGTCTTGATGATGTAGGCAAGATCTACTGAAACAATCAGAGAATATTTTAATGCTTTGTTCTGGGGTAATAAAATCCCATTTACCTTCTGCATCACCTCTGCTTTGCTTTGTTAATTTTGGAATATAATCCAGAATATGTTAGCTCTATTAATATTTATGACCTTGATAAATTAATGATAAATGTGCTAGCCAGTTTAACAATTGAACCTATTCTCTAATACTATAGCAGGTATTTTATTTATTCCACTAAGTATATCATTGCTGTAGATTTGATATGATATTTGAGTTAACAAATAGAGAACTTAAAGTTCATATTGCTCACCTTCCATTGCAAAGCATTATCTTATAGAACATTTCTGTACTTAGAGCATGAGTGTATCACAATTACAGCTAGTCATATTATGAAGCTGATTATAATTATTGCTATCTTGTCAAATGGCTCATATTTACTATATAATCTTTAGCAGTTTTAGAGATTATACTATCTGGTCTATGGTCAGCCATGGAGTGTCAAGTAAATAAAATCATAAATTAAAGGTCTGAGTGTAGTTTTTAAGGCATAGTCATTGAAGAGAATAATTATAAATCATAAATTAAGATTCAGGAGTGTAGTTTTAAAATCCATTCTTTAAGGAGAATAGTTAATTAAAAGAGTCTTATAATTTATTTTAGGTGATTTATGTATCTTCATGTAATGCTGCAATAGATCTTTGTGATGTACCCTGGCCATAACCAGATTATATAGTAACAGCTTTGTACTGATGATAGTGCATCTGTCTGCTATATTCTTAACCATGTTTCAAAACCACAGTGAGTAAAGTTGATTGCTTTTTCAACAGGCTTAATATTTTTTTAATATAGCTAGGCCATAACCAACTCAACTAACTATCCAATGTTGATCAATCAGTAGATGTCTAAATGAGAATAAAAGAAAAATCAATTAATAATAATTAGTAAATCTAGTGGCTACTGCTATTTTCTTTATTGTTCTCTGGGCTAGTTATTAGAGAGGCCTATATTCTGCAATGGAGTATTTAATGATTGTTTTTATTTTTATTTCTTTTTTAAATCTTTATATGATGTCTGATTTTTTTTTAATTTTATGGTAAGAGAAGAAATTTGTTTGTTTGTTTTTTTGGCTAGTCAGTGGAAATTTTTGCAGTATATAATAAACTTTTTTAAAAATTTTATAATTATAGATATTATATTTCCCCCATGTAGATGACTTGCAGCTAGCATTGCATTGCATTAAAAAATGAGATGGGGGGGGGGATTAATATTTAGATATCAAGAGAACAAACTGATGTAGCTTCCGTAAATATTAAAACAAAATATAAATAATCTCCACACTGCCATCCATTCTTTTGAAATCATAGAATAAAGATACAATAAAAGATAAATGACTCCCAATGTGTATTTCATGCTGAAAAAGCACTCATCAGTTGGCCCAGATCACCATCTTTCAAATACATCTTTATTATATGTACAATATTTATCAGTAGTAATTATGGTTAGTCAGACCAGAATGGTAAAAATGACTTTAAGTTACTACTATTGACATGAAGAAAACATATCATGTTTACTTATTTTGTTGATGTAATTTTCACGTTTTATTATTATTGTCAACGAAGAAATTTGCAATTTATTCTGATTTCTGACCAAAAAAATTTTCATTTTTAAAAATACTATATCATTTTCTCAAATCATTTTAAAAACTAAACTATCATAATCGTAGATAATTTTTATAGTGTTAAGAGAACAACAAATTATCATTAAGGAGATTAATTTAACTGCATGTTGTTCAGCACATGTCTAGCTGAAGATACTATCATTACCCTTGGGGGGGAGGGGGACACAGAATAAAACAGACAGATTTTAAAATACAAAAAAAATCAAAACAGTTTAACTTGCACAATTAAAGGAACCAAAAAAAAGCAATGGGTAAAAAAACTAACGCATTTGATTGCTTTTTTTTTAAAAAAAAAATTTTGTTGTTTTTTATCATTTTAATTTGTTGCATCTTTTATTTGATTCTGCTGTATGGCAAATAAATTAATATGTGCAAATATTTGTGTGTATATATATACATACATAGAGCTTTACCTGGAAAAAATAACGTTATAAATTTTATTGTTTCAAAAATAAAAATAGGTTAAATCAAGTTATATTTGTTTTTTAAAATGATTTTTTTGGCGTCACATAATTGATTTTATGAATTCACTTTTAACTTAAGTCTAAATTTATTTAATAAAATATAAAATGTATATAGCAACATTGATATTATTAAAATCTACTTAAATATGTTTTAATCATCTAAAATAAAAAAAGAATTCTAATATTATGTAAAATTATTTATATATTGTTTGATATAAAAAACTGACACATTTAAAAAAATCATTAAAAAAACTAAAAAGAAAGAGAAATGAAAAAAAAGCATGGCATAATAAAGAGATTATATAAATGTGAAAAATATTCGGCACTTCCTAATAAAAATTAAACTTTAGTATATTTTGAACGGTAATGATATTGCCCGATAATTAATGTAAAATAAATTCTTATACTACTTATACATTTAATTTTCAATGTAAATTCGCCAAACATGCAATTGTTCTAATACTTCTTCATTACACCAATCCAAGAATCAATCCATATATATATATCTGACTTCATGCGATATATTTTATTTTAAAGTGTGAACAATTAACGCATATATCACAATTTTAAATTGTATTTAAATTAGTCGGGTAACATTTAACATTAAATATTTGTTTTGTAAAGCAGAGGTAATTATAGTCTCAAATCAATCTTTACATAAATTGGAAATTATTATAAATGCTAAATTAAATATAAAGTAGATATATATGTATGAATTGTCTGTTATATTAGCAGTGGTGAGCAGTTATTTCGGACTTCAGCATATTTAACAAATAGAAGTTGTAAGATGAAATCTACATGGAATATAAAAGTTTAATCTATTTATTTTACATTCCATGTAGTAATCAAAATTTTTACAGAAAGTAATCGAAAGCGAAATACATGGGTAAGGGAACAAACAGATGTTACTGACATCGTTGAAAGAATTAAGAGACTGATGTTGGGCTAAATATAGTGCTAGAAGAGATGGGACAATTAAAATCTTAAACTGGATTCCAAGAGATTGTAAAAGACCTAGAAAGATTTCGCATGTGAGATGGATGAATGAAATAAGGAAGTGTTACGTGGAAAAAGAGGCTTGGGATTGGAAAAGATGGATTGAACTTGGAGAGACCTTCATCCTGCAGTGGATCGATAATGGTTGAAAATAATAATGATGAATATGAATCAACACAAATCTTTGAATATATTTTTAAAAAAAACACTCTGAAGATAAACTAAATATATTGAAAAGTTGAAATTTCACCAAATTAAAAATTTCAGTGAATTTAAATAAAAGAATATTAAAATCAAAAAAAGTGCATATGATAATCTACTTATATTAACCCATTAGGGCTAACACCTAATTAATTATATGTAAATTATATTTATCACAGCCTTTATGCTTAAATAAACTAACAGAATCTCAGCAATCTGTAGTCAAAACAGAATATTTAATTAATAAGTCAGATTCCATTTATTGCGTAATTGGTATACTTTGATACAAAAGCTATGGTGATGTGTTTTACATATATAATTTGTTACAAAAGAAGCTTATCTTAATCCAAGGCTTAAATTTTGTGTTGCTAATCTTTCAGTATTAATGCATAAAAAACTGGCAAAACTCTTCATACAGTAGTCCCACTCAGTGCAAGCCAGAGTAATCAATGGATGCCAGAAGGTTTGTGCATAAAATCTCTATCTAGTGCCTACTCATCCAATATCCCCAGACTAGTTCTTAGCTTGTGGCTTTCATCAGTGAAGAGCCTTGGATCTGATAGAACTATACCATGCAGTCCTCTCAGATCCAAAGCTCTTCACTAATGACAGCCACAAGCTAAAAACTAGTCTGTGGATATTAGATGAGTAGGCACTAGATAAGGATTTTATGCACATATCTTCTGGAATCCATTGATTACTCTGGCTTGCACTGAGTGGCACTACTCTATGAAGAGTTTTGCCTGTTTTAACAGCTTGAGCTAGCATAAGAAATAATGATCATGTGATGTTTAATGGTTTACATAACTGTTTATATAATGTCTAAGAAATTTTTACAACCATATTAAATTTGTAATTGTATTAAATAAAAACTTGTAGTGTAAAGATATCAAGTTCTGAAGCAAATAAAAATTACATCATCATTAGAATAGTGCTTCAGTCATTACATATTATGCAAAAAAATATATAAGTTTTAAACTATTGAAGAATATATAATATAATTAAATAGTGTTTTCCCAGTATCATATGCAATTTCTGGGTTTGAACAATCAACCAAGCTTTATTAATAAACTTTTCACCATCCGTGAACTGTCTAAATGCATTAACCACTTCAGATATGTGAAGAGATTAACAGATCTGGTGAACTTTCAAATAAGAGTGAGATTCTTTCACATTCCAGATGTAAACACCACCTCATTTATATATAATTTGGTCTACTTGCTCTGGTAGAGTTCATTTCTTACACATAAATAATTTTAAGCCAGATATTTGCAATATAAATAATTACATTTTATATCAAATATTCTGTTTTGACTAATCAGTCAAATTGCTCTTCTGTATTTTCTAGGTTGATATGTAAATGGTGTCCATTTGTCCTAGGTGTATATAGAGAAATTTACAAAAAAATCAAGTCAGATGTCACATGACGTAGTTTAATAAGCTTGTATTTACAAATATTATATATAGAGATAATGTGCTAGGCCTGTCCTGGTATTTTTAATCTAATGCTTGAATATCCTAGCACCTCACCAATAATGCCAGTAGCAGAAACCGGTCTGGGGTTGGGTGATATTCGCAAAGCTTGTTAAGAGCTTATTTTGCAAGCTCTATATATAACATTTGTAAATATATCTGACTTGATTATTTTTATAATTTTATTTTTTTCTATTAAGGCTTTGGCAATTTTATATTTCTGAAGCTATTACTATATGGTGTATCTGAACTTAGTTCAGTCCCGTATGGCTATTTAAGTTAAATAGCTGTATTGGAAGACATATGGATGTCTGAAAATTTTAGATTTTCTACTTAATAGTTATACATTAGATAAAATGCTGGGCTTGTCCTGGTATTTTTAATTTAATGCTTGAATATCCTAGCACCTCACTGATGATGCCAGTAGCAGAAACTGATCTGGGGTTGGGAGATATTCTGCAAAGCTTATTAAAAGTTTATTTTGCAAGCTCTATATATAATAATAGAGAAATTACATATAATGTTGGGAAAACACTGTATTTAATTATAAAATTAAATATTCAACTTAAAATTTTTCACTTGTATGGGTATTAAAAGTTAATAAGAAATGAATTCTTTCATGAAAGATAAACTAATGTACAAATAAATGAGGTTTTTGTGTACATCTGTGTTGTAATGAATTTAAACCTAGTTTGGAAACTTGCTAGATCTGTTAATTTATATATACATCTAGGACAGCTAATGCAAATAGACATTTTGCATTGGCATAGCTATTCAAGAAAAAATTAGGAGCTAAAAAATTATAAGAGCATTTGCTTAATTGGTCAAAACTAGATATAATGTTGTATTTTATTATATTGCAAATATTTGACCTAAAATACATTATTTTCATGGGTATTATATATATATAATTTTTCATAAATGTTGCATCAAGTTATAAACATGGGACTGTGTTTACAACTTGAATGTCATGGAATTTACCTTTGTATGAAAGCTCTATTTCTACTAATATAGATGGCCATTTTGTATTGGCATGGTGATATAGCATTTAGAGCCCCTAAAAAGTTTATTAACAGCATTTTATTGATAAATATATATATATAAAAATATTTATTAAATGGAGTTTTCTTTTTTATATTTTTTAGTTAAGAATACAGTCACATTTTTTATTTAAGACAGCATTCAATCAGATTTATCTATCTAAGACTGAGAATACATTGCAATCAAATTAGAATTATTCGTTAACTTATGCTGTTCCAGTCTTTTATACGGCAGAAAATTTGTACCTCAAGCACATACAAATTTGCCAGATTTGGAAATGCCAATCTTTATGTAATAGTAAATATTTATCTGAAAAACACTCTATAATAATCTAACTCTCTATTATGCAACCAAATTTTATATAAATGGAGTACCTAAAGGATCTTCCAAATAGGGGTATTAATATGGTCAAATTTTTCTTTCCCTATTACAAACATTGTCTTTATTTATATAATAATTCATAATGGAATGTTGCCTGGTGATAGTATCATGCACCTATAATTTTACAATATTGATAAAATTTCAGACTTGGGGGAAACTCAAATTCTCAACCGAACAAAACATCAAAGATTAAGTAGAGGAAAAACAATTTCTTTTAATAAGGAAATATAAATTTGTTAATAGAAATTAAATTGCGAAGTATATGTGATATTCCTTTAAGTAAACGTATACTATGCATGGTAATTAAACTATGTAAACCATAAATAACACAAGTAAATGATTTTTTTTAATAAAAAAAAGCAAAATTAAATATATTACACTTTGTCACTATTTAATACTTTTAAAATCTTTTCTATTGATAAATATCAGCTTACATTGTAATTTTTCTTATTGTTAGTAGCATTATTTCAATATATTCTTTTTTTCTCTATAAGCAACAACAAGAAGAAAAAACACCAAACTAATATTAATCAATATAATAACCAAATAATTAAGGACAATTCTAGGAATTTTGTTGCCCTATGCAATAACATTTTGCCACCCCTTCTAACAAGTTTTAAATGTCATCTTAAATGCCATGAGAATAATTTAGGCTTCAATATTTTGCTAATGAATTCTAAATAATAGAAGTAGTTAATAAAAATTTGTATGATAATGAAAAATAATCATAAACTATATATTTTAACACTAAGAGAGATAGACCTAATAAACAACATGGAAGTTGAGTTAAAAATATATATTTAATTTAATTATATGTGCAATCTTCAGTTTAAATCATGTTGGTAGAAAAATTTAATTATTTTCTCTCACAAGCACTATATTAAATGTTTATAAAATTATTAAAAATATCTAACATCTTAAAAATTGCTAAATTTTAGTAATATATGTAGAAATAATAAACATTATATTAATTTACTTTTTTATATAACTTTTATCATGTGAGTTTTTGAATTCTTAAAAAATATTAGTAATTGAAAATTTTGAAAATATTTATTAATAAAAATATTCAGTATTCATATATTAGACCTGCTGTGATAAAAGTCAATGGCACCAAAAAATGTCTAAATAAAGACTGAGTTAAAAATATATACAATGTTCTAAAAAGAAAAGAAAATAATTTTTTCTGTAAATATTAGAATTGCATGGTTAAAAATATGTGCGTGTATATATATATATTGGTTACCACTTGTAATAAATGTAGGATGCTAAAAGTCTACTTATTAGAAGATCATTTTTCACATAAATGTGTGTTTGTTTCATTTTCACTAAATAAACTTATAGTGAACTAAAAAAAAACCTGGTACTTACATATTAGTCCTGTGACTTGGAGGATGTATTAGACCTGCTGCACCTATTCACATACATATCAATCCACTGATAACTTTGTAGTCTTGTGATCTGACCAAAATATATGTGTACATGGATCTTATACCTGATATTTTTGCAAAAATTTAACGAAAATAACATGTATATGGATCTTTTGTACATGATATTTTCCCAAAAGATTTACAAACTCATCGGCAGGTTGAATACGTATGTCAATAGATGCAGCATGTCTAATACATGCTCCATATCACAGGACTAATACTATTTTCACATAAAATATGTAAACGATTTTGAGCATAATTTACCAAAAAAAAAAAAAAAACAGAAATATATATATATATATATATACGACATTTACAAAAAAAAGTAAAACGATATTAAAGATATAAATTTTAGCACAAAAAAAAAATTATCAATCTTAAAAACTACATTTATACAACTTTTTACAAAAAAAAAAGTTAAAGCATGTTGAGGAATATACATTTATAACAATACTAAATGATATTAAACAGACATATATACGACAGGTAGATGCAAAAGTATACAATTTATAACAATTCTAAAGATATGAATTTCAGCAAAAAAAATTAGAGATGCCATTATGGATCAAAAAACACTACTTTCACACAAAAAATATAAACAATTTGGAGTGTAATTTACCAAAAAAAAAAACTGATTTTTAAAATTACACATTTAACAGTAGTTAATAGTTGAGACACAATTATACAAAAAAAATCGTTATTTTGCCATACAGAAATATATACAACATTCTTACAGAAAAAATATAAAATATGGTGCAGAATATAATTAATAACAGTACTAAACATATAAAATTTGCCCCAAAAATAGCAATTCAACAGTAAATTTTTAAGCAATCAATACAAGATGCCATTATACAAAAAGTCACAAATGTTATTTTGCCACACAAAAATATATATGACTTTCAAAGCAAAAAATTTAATTTATAGTGTGGAACAGACATTTTTATAACAATACTAAAGATGTGAAAATCGCTAAATTACAAAAACTGAAAATATTATTTAAAAAGGCATAAAATATATGTACAATATTTATATAAAATATATACAACATTTAGATGAAAAATTATAAAATAACAATACTAAAGATATGAATTTCAATTGCTAAATTACAAAAAGTTGCCTACAATATTATTTTAAAAAGCATAAAATATACACATACATTACTTACCATGCAATATATAACAATGAATAAATGGAAGTGGTCATTTAGCTTTATTATGATCAAATATTCGGGAGAAAATGGCACTTTCAAGTAAAAAATTTTCACTTTTTCCCTCTGAAATGATCACACAATTATGCAGTATTTCACCTGAAATGGGATTTGGTTGAAAAACGATAATAAATAAATCTTTTTTTTTTTTTTAAAGTAAAACCAAAAAAAAAAATTATTTTTTTTCACAAAATAAAAATTAAAAATTTATGTTGGTGGCCTATTATTTTTTATTTCATTCATTATGCAAATGAATTTGGCCAAATATGGATCCAGGTGTTGCCATCATGTTTGATGCTGTTGCCTATTACACCATTTCACTAAACCCCAAAAGTTTTTTGATGTTTTGGGAAAATACAGTTATTTACTCATTTAAAATCAAATAAATTAAGCAACATTGAAATTGAAAATGGACAATAACTACATAGAAAAAATGCAATGCAATTGAAATCAAGCTGTTGTCAGAAAATAAAATCTTGACCAAAAACTGTGCAAAACAAAAAAAGGTTTTTGTAAAAAAAAGAAAAACTGTTTTCTTACCAGATCGGATAACAAAAACATGCAAAAAAATACAATGCAATGGAAATCAAGCTGAGGTCAGAATGAAATTTTAAAAACTATGCAAAAAAATTGATTTTGGAAAAAAGATTGGAGATCGCAAATAAAAACATGTTTTCATGTGAGATCACATTTACTTGGATTTACTTGACCTAATTGCAATGTTACACATTTATCATGGATGTGAAATGGTGCAGCAGGTCTAATACATGCTGTGTCACAGGATTAATACATAAGTACCAAAAATCAGTATAAGTTTATATGGTGGAAGATAATTTTTCACATAAACTTAAATGCTTGTTTGTAAATGTTTGTGTCATTTCCAGTAAATAAAGTTATGAGTCATCATTTTTCCAAACAAATCATTAATCGATCAATTAAGTTGGCCGGAAGCTACTGTGTAAACATTATTTTCTGAGCTCACAAAGTTAGAAAGTTTATCACCAGACTAATACATATGTGATATTTCACAGCAGTTCTAATGTGTAAGTACTTATTATTGAAATAAATGAAATTATATTTCAATTTATTTTTTAAATTTTCAAACTAAATAAAAATGTATTTTTTGTCTCAACAACCAAAACACAAAAATTCCTACTGTAATGTGAAATGAGTGACTGCATAAAAAATTATTGTTATTGTCTGTTTACATCTGCAATTTAGTTGCAAAAATGAAAACTAAAGCATAGACCAATTCATATTAAACTGTTAAAGAGGAGAAATCTTAAGGTATGATTTAGTAATACCAAGTCAATTTAGTCCTATTGATAAATAGTACCTAAGCCAATACAGATAATAATTCATGGTCTATAATCAAATTTATACTTGGAAATGTTTCAAAAAAGAAATAATACAAGATATTACTATTAACTTAAATATATTGCTTATTATAATGTATAGAATGAAGATGTGCCAAATCATAATTATATAACAAAGGTAAATATAATTTTTTGTAAGATTTTGGAACATATTATGTCTGAACACAAGTTGATTCACATTTTCTTTGCTAAAATGTAAAGTCATTGTTTAAATGATATTTCTTCTGATTTTATATTCACAAAATCACAAAGAAAGCTAGTGTTGTTTAATTTCTGAGTAATTTCACATTCAACCGAAATCACAAGATCTTCTAATTGGAATCCAGCTATTGTAAAAAATAAATGTTTTAATAAGCTTTAGTTTTGAAACACTATTTTTAGTGCTTACAATTGTTACCAGTAATGACAAATTTAAAATGAGTTCAATCACTGAAATTATATATTCAATCTAATCTTGTAATTCTACATTTCTTTATACAGTATAATAACTTATCTTTCTTATTGCATTGCCAAATTCATATAATATTAATATCATTTATATTCTTTATTACTTTTTACAATGCTTTTTTACAAGCCACTATTGATGGTTTTGATTACCCCTGCAATCTTTTTCAGAACTTCTACTTAAGATTTGGAATATATGTAGAAGTTCTGAAGAAGATTGCTGGGCAATCGAAACCATTAATAGTGAGTTGTAAAAAAGCATTGTAAACAGTATTACAGAACATATGTATTAATATTATAGTTCTACATTTTTTGAAAAAAATATTACTAGACTTTCATTAATACACTGTACAGGCTTACACACACCTGCATATATATAATGTAATATATAAGGGATTTGAACTCGGACTTTCACACGACCCTCAACTCTCCATGCCATCCCATATTGCTGACCCACCTGATCATACACATGTTAAAAGATAAATAATCATCAATAAACATATTTCATGCTAATCCACAATCATCAGTTGGTCCAGATTACTATCTCCACACATATATACAATCAGTGCTCAGCTTTATATTAAGATAGCCAATCTTCATACTTTAATGGACAGGCTTCAAACTGCTCCAACCCCACAACTCAATTCTGATAAATACACATATAAGTTTAGATTATGTAACAATGGAAGCAGAAATAACTGCAAGATAGTTATTGGGCCATCATTATGTTATATTAACACTGATCATGTGATATTGAATGTACCAAAATGCTACATATTTTAAACTATTTTTTTTAGAAATGTACAGTCTAATAAATTTTTAATATGTGAAAATTTAATTTGTATCTGGTTTCAGTGGAGAAAAAATAAAAAATATTTATATTACTTATTTTTCATAGTTCAGGACAATTTTGCCAGCCTGTGCAAGTTAGTAGAGTTGGCCCTGGTTGTAACAAAAATAATCCTTATTACTACTTAAAATTTAAATAAATAAATGCTGATTTCTGAACGCAATAAAAAATCAGCATATTGAATCACAAATACATAGTTAAAATTAGATAAATAATTCAATTTAAATTTATGCATACTTAAACTAGCAAATATTCACCAAATTGTTGCTGTCAACTTAATATTACTATCCGTGTGAATTTAATTTTTCTTTCAATGGATAAAGTAAATAAATATAGTTCATCTTTATTCATTATTCAAGGAGCTTATCTTTTGCTGTTTGATGTAGTTGGTGAGGCGGTACTAGGATCGACTCTGGTTCTAACTTTTTATGATCTGAGTTATAAAGCCATATGAATTTTTTTGTTTTTTTTTGTATTATTGATAATTCTCAAGTTAAAATTATTTTTTTTAGGTTGAAATTTTTTTTGCCTCAAAGACTTATAATTTAAACACTGCACAGGCTTACACACACCTGCACATATAATGTAATATATAAAGGTATCGAACTCAGACTTTCACACAACCCTCACCTCTCCATGCCATCTCATATTGCTGACCCATCTGATCACACACATGTTGAAAAGATAAATTTATCTACATGTGTGTGATCAGGTGAGTCAGCAATATGAGATGGCATAGAGAGTTGAGGGTCGTGTCAAAGATTTATAATAAAATTATTATTTTTCCATTTTGGAATAAGATATAATTGATAGTGTAAAAGCTGAAATGAAAAATATGAAAGCAAATTGCAGCGAAACTATTGTCATTTGTTTACAATCGTACAACATTCAGCTTAGCCGTTAATCTCCCCCACCCCCATTTCCTTATTTAGATCAACAATTTTAAATATATATAAAGTAAATACGTACACATCAAACATATTGTATTAAACTTTTGTTTGTGGAAAATTGTTGAAATCAAAACAATGCCATTATAATTAAAAATAATATTAAAATATTTTGACAAGTGAAAAGAGAAAATATTCTCGCTTATAATTTATTAATTATACTGGATATATAAAAAGTTTATTATTAGCTGAAAAGACATTCTTTGACTTTTCTATGAGGGTTTAAAAACTGACTAGGATAAATTATCCAGTATATACTGTAATGGCATAAATCGATAAAACAATAATTTATTTACAAACATATATTATAATAATAATAATATTCTTATTATTATTATTATTATTATTGTTATTATTATACTGGTTAATGAATATTAATTAATTTGATAGTCTGTATTATTAAAATTCTATAGCTTACACTGCCAAAAAGAAAATATTTGTTAATCATTACCAAAAATAAATATATAAAATATTAAATAATCTAGTCTATTTGTGTTTGTTTTTCAATCTTTTTTACCACTGTAAAAAAATGCTTAATTTAGATACAATTATTGTTTTATAAATACACAAATTATTATTATTATACTTTTTTAAATCCAGAATTAAATAACGAAACAAACAAAAACATAATTTAAACAAGGCAAAACTCTCCATACAATAGTGTCACCCTGTGCCAACCAGAGTAATCAATGGATGTCAGAAGGCTTGTGCATAAAATCCCTTTCTAGTGCCTCCTCATCCAATATCCCAGACTAGTTTCTGGCTTGTGGCCTTTGTCAGTGAGGAGCTTTGGATCTGAGAGCACTGCACCTAGATCTTAGGATCTAATGCAACACTCCAGCATCAACCTTTTAACTCTACTTAACTATAAAACTATGAGAATGAAATTGAAAAACACAATTATATTTTCAATCTAAACTCAATAGTGTATATAGTCATTTGGATCTGAACTCAGTTCAGCACCCATACATTTTGGTGTCTTTGGCTCTTTAGCAACCATAGCTACCACTATCCTATTAGGCAGGATTGGTGTTAAACCACTAAACATCACATGATCACCCTCTCTTATACTAGCACATAATTGTTATTAAACAAGGCAAAACTCTCCATACAGTAGTATCACCCTGTGCCAACCAGAGTAATCAATGAATGCCAGAAGGTTTGTGCAGAAAATTCCTATCATATAGCACCTACTCATCCAATCTCCCCAGACTAGTTTCTGGCTTGTGGCCTTCGTCGGTGAGGAGCCTTGGATCTGAGAGCACTGCACCTAGATCTTAGGATCCATTGATTACTCTGGTTGGCACCAGGGTGACACTACTGTATGATGAGTTTTGCCTTGTTTAATAACAATTATGTGCTAGTATAAGAGATAATGATCATGTAATGTTTAGTGGTTTAACACCAATCCTACCTAACAAGTTAGTGGTGGCTCAAAATCTATGAGTGCTGAACTAAGTTCAGACCCATATGACTATATAAGCTATTGAGCTTAGATTAAAAATATTGTTGTGTTATCAATTTCATTCTCATAGTTTTGTAGTTAAGTAGAGTTAAAATGTGGCTGCTGGAGGGTTGCATTAGATCCTAAGATCTGGGTGCAGTGCTCTCAGATCCAAGGCTTCTCACTGATGAAGGCCACAAGCCAGAAACTAGTCTGGGGATATTGGATAAATAGGCATTAGATAGGGATTTTATACACAAGCCTTCTGGCATCCATTGATTACTCTGGTTGGCACAGGATGGAACTACTGTATGGAGAGTTTTGTCTTGTTTAATAACAATTATGTGCTAGTATAAGAGATAGTGATCATGTGATGTTTAGTGGTTTAAAAACATATCTTCAAAATATTATAAAATTTATGTTAAATTTTAATAAAATATTCAAGGGTTTATTTTAAATTTGTCTATTTTTCTTCTAGATTAATTTTATCTACATATTTCATGTAAGACACACAACCTAAACAGATATAACTAAATGTAATAAATATGGGTGATTTGAGCCTGGACTTTCAAGCATCCTTCAACTATCCACATTATCTCATGCCACTGATACACATGACAACACATATGTAGAAAAGATAAATAATCACCAATATACATATTTCATGCTGAAGCAGCACTCATCAGTTGGGCCAGATCATCATCTCACACACTTATATATAATATTACACATTAAGCCTGCATTCTGCCCATCCCTCTTCTATACATTTAAATATATAAGATCTTATACATGAGGGTCAGAGTGACTTGAGGTCAACATGGGTATAACAATAATATTGGCAACAGCATGGGATTTGTGTCATTCCATCATCAGACTTTCAATGGTATGGATGGCTGAAGAGGTAGAGGTTGGAATTGAAAATTTGCTATCTTAATATAAACTGAGCACTGATTATATATGTGTGTGTGAGATGATGATCTAGACCAACTGATGCATGCTGATTCAGCATGAAATATGTATATTGGTGATTATGCATATTTTCTATATATGTGTGGTCATGTGTATCAGTGGTATGAGATAGTGTGGATAGTGGAAGGGTGCTTGATAATCTGTGTTCAAATCCCCTGTATTTACAATTAAGTTCCAGGCATATGAAGAAGCTTGTATTTCTAAATGTAATAAGTAAAATATACGACCTGAATTATTTCCAAAAATTGTTTGTATCCTTAAATAGATTATTTGTACCAACACATTTTAATAATATAATAATAAAAATATATTACAATATTGTCTATAATTTGAAATTATAATTCTTCTTATCAAATTTTGATGTGAAGTAAATTTGGGATGTAAAATATATTTAAAGTTTTACCTCAGTTCCAAAGATGTAATTGACAACTATAATATTATAATAAATCCTGGAAAAATATTAGCATTTTTTATTGTTATATAAAATAAGCATTATTTTATTCTTTCCAATACATAAAATCTTTTACAGTAATTCCAATTATCCATTTTAGTTCCTGTTCATTTATTTAAGGTATACAATAAATATATTAATAATTCTATTATAAAGCATTGCATAACTTTCTTCCATTTTATTGCATAAATACTCCAGGATAATTTCATTCTGTTACAAAACCTCATGCAAGACCTTTGTCTATCAGGTCTAACATTTATTTTTAATATAGCTTTCCATTTCTAGCCTTTACTTTATTACTAATTTATATGTGTGTGTGATCCTTTTTTTAAAATTTTGCTTATAAAAATGCAGAACAAATATCAGAACAAGAAAGAAGACCCCAGTTCTAAAACAGAGGCATTTTATATGATTTTTTCAATAATGCAATATTGATGTCATCAACCTGGATACAGTATCTAATGATCAGCTCAATTTTATAGCTTTTGACTAAAAAGAGTTATTATTTCACTTGATAAAGAGTTCATTCAGATACACCAGCATTCCTGAACAAAATGTAAAAAATAAATACTTTCAAACAAAAATATTAACACAATAAATTCATAATTCTTTTAAAGTCGTAAATAAAAATAAATGAACACATTTTGTATACTTATTTATTTAATCTTTTAATTACATATTTAAAAAATCTTTATTATAAAATAATAATAATAATAATATTTTTAAAATACATACACTCAAAATTATTAAATATTTCCCAATTAGCAGAGAACAAATAAATCAATGAATTTTTTTTTTTTAAATATAACAATTCTAATTTTGAACCTAACTACAGATTATACAATACAGGTAAACCCTTGTATACCACAGTCGATATGTTCTTAAAAATGCCATGTTATGCTAATTTGTGTTACATGAAACACAAGGAATTAATACAAAAAAATTGGGTTAGATTCCAAAAGTTAGAAAAAAACTATACTATTTGCATCTTATAACTAAGAGAAATATGTTTAGCAAAACAATAATTGATCAAAAGTATTACATATTAATTAATTATTACATAATGTTTTCTTTATCATCACTACTAATCAGCGTTAAACAAAAGTTTACATACACGCTTTGAATTACAAATATCCAAAGAGATGGTGTTTTCTCTTAAAAACTCTCATTACGTCCCTTGCAGGTAGTTCCTTAATTGTCAAAACTTGCATAAATGTTGTGTTATAGTGAAAGTTTATCTAATTCTTGAACTGTGTTAGAACAAAGTAGTATTGTTTTAATGCCATGTTATAAGGTTTTTTCCTCATTCTTGAACCATGTTAGAATAAAACCATGATCTAAGAATGCCATGTTATAGTAGGGTAGATTGTTTCCAGAGTAAATGAACCTAACTGAGCTGCTCTCCAACAATCATCAGTCAGGTTGTTGAATTTACTGGTCTTTTTCTATCCAAATATGACAATATGGGAAGGTCTGTATGTCTCATCTCTAAGCCTGAAGAAGGTCCAATGAAAAAATTTAAAGTCTAAAATGAAGATATGAATGACAATAAATAGATAACCGAAGTCTTAGAATAGATCCCAATAAATTGTAAGAGATCTAGAAAAAGATCATATAGATTATATAGATGGATAGAATGATATTAAGAAGAGAGGGTATAGATTGGAAAAAGTAGGTTAAATGTGGAGAAAACTTTATTATGATATACTTAGACATTAGTTGAAAATGACTGTAGTGATTATTTATTTATTAAATCAATACAACTTAATCTGGTTATTCCATTTAGCTTCTAAACTAAACCCTCAACTTCATTATTTTTCTAGGTAAGCATCAAAATTTATTTGACCAGATTGCTTGTATAAATCATCTGGAATACGAAGACATTTTATTACTTACATAATTACTACCATAATTATTACTTGAAGCATATTTATTATCTATTTTATAAAGCAGATTTGAGTAAATCCAGCTAAATATCTGTAGGCATAGAAGAAAACTGAATAAATTTATAAAATTAATAAATTAATAAAAATAAATTAATAAAATCATATACAACAGCTACATAAATATATATATTAATAATAATTACACTTAAAAATCTTTTTCGGAAATTAGTTATGTCCACTTCATGTTAATGTGATGTGATGTGATGTATTATGGCTTCTCCTTAAACGAAGTCAAGAATATCTCAACAATTATGCCCAGATAAACCTGTTAGCCACTTTATTTTACATCCCCCCACTCTAAATTTACCCATAATCTGCTCCATCCCATTTCCACAACATAATCTTTGTCAACTCTATAACCTTTATATCTAAATCCCCTTTATCTTTTCCCAAACCCAGCATAAAAACCAATAATTCACTTTTTGTATAATCACTTTTTTCATATTTATTCTTCCATAACTTCATTATATGTACCCTTTCTGTTTTCAAGCATTTACATTCAATTAACAAATGCCTAATATTTTCTATTCCTTCTTTACATAATTTACAAAATAAATCACCAATTTTTTTGCATTTACATGTATATTCTCTTAGCTAAAGATCCCATTCGAGCCTTAAATAATAAACTACTTTCCTTACTATTATCATATATTAACTCACACCTAATATTCTGTTTATTTCTATATATATTTAAACTCTTTTTACTCTCCATACTATTTCTCCATCTCTATAACTCCCTATTCTTTATTAATAAATCTATTCTTTTATCCCATTCCTTACTACTACAACACTCAACAATTCTCTTAATACAATCATCCCATCTTTTGTACAAATATACTGATATAAATTCTTTATCCAAATCTTTTGCATACCGCATTACCTTTCTCACCCATCTTGTTACCTGCCCTTTACTCATAACCCAATTAAATACTATTTTAGCTATTCTTTTATTATCCATAAACTGCAATCTACCAAACATTTTCATTTTACTTTTTGCATCTCTCATATGAAAACTTGACCATACATTTCTCCTTGAATTGCTTCTCTTGCTGTCCATACATCTGCATCCAATGCATGTCTTCCTACTTCCCTTTGAACTTTTTCTAAGTAATTTAATACCTCTTTACTAACATATAATGCATAATTACCATATGTTAACCCTGCTACTGCAACTCCTTTCCATATAATTCTAGCTACATCATATTTATTATATGAAAACACTGTTAATTTCTTTATCAATTCCTTTCTTTTCTTTGCTTCATTTATCAATTTTTTCTCCCATTCATCCAAATAATTTTTCTGATTACTTAAAATAATCCCCAAATAACTATATCTATTCACCACACTTAACTTAATATATCCCAATAAAAATTCTACATCTTCTCTTTCCCCAGTATTAACCATCATTATATTTGATTTTTCTTCACTAAATTTAATCCCCATCTCTTTACCAACCCTTGCACATGTCCTCAACATAACTTCCATATCTTCTCTTCTTTCTGCACACAAAAATATATCATTTGCAAAAAACCTGACAAAATATATACTCCCTTACTACCTATTAACGGTATCTCTATCCCTCTTCCTAATCTTTCTATTGCTCTTTCCATTTCACTCAAATACAACACAAACAAAATAGGTGACATAGGGCATCCTTGCCTTAGCCCCATTCCATTTTTAACTTTAACTGATTCTATATTCCCTAATTGATATATATAATAATTATTTTCATATAATTTCTTAATAATATCTATTAAAGCTTCATCCATTCCCAAATTTGCTAAACTTATCCATAATCTATTTCTATCTACTCTATCATATGCCTTCTCTATATCTATAAAACTCATATATACCAATTATTGCAGATAAAACATCATCTAGTATCTATTATGGAAGTAAAATAACAATAAAACAAAACATCATACTCAATTTTTTGAAGTAATATTAGATATTTATATAAACGTTTTATTTTATTTTACTGATATTTTATTTTGTTATTGTTGTTATTTTATTCTATTGTAGTACACTAGATGGTGTTCCATTGCAATAATTGATGAGAGATTCTTGACTTCGTTTAAGGAGAAGCTACAGTATATCACATCACATCAACATTAAAATAGATTATCAACATTTGAAAAGGGCATAAAACCATGTGTTGAAAAAAAATTTTTAGGTGTAATTATTATTAATATATATGTATAGCTGTTGTATATGATTTTTACTATTTATTATAATTTATCTGAAAGAGGAGATTAATTAATTGTATTAATTTCCATTTTTGATAATATTGTGATTACAAGACTTCGGTGTCTGATAAATAACCAAATGTTACATAAAATTGCTACTACAAAGTTTTTTTATTATTAAATTTTGTAATTTCGTGCGTTAATTATTTTAATTATAAATTAAGTTTTTATTTTATATTTTCAAATTGTTTTTTACCTGTAAGCAATGATTTTGTCAAAAGATTTTTAATCTGAAAGATTAATTATCTTCTGTTATATTAAATAAAATTAATTTTATTGTTGTTGAATTTTTAATGTAAAATATTTTATAATAAAAAAACATAAGCAACATCTGCTTGTTTTTAATCAATAATTTTGAAAGATATATAAAAAGAAATACTAATTCTTAATGGGTTGAGTTTTCATTTAGAAGAGAAAAGGAGATTGCAAAAAGAAGATTAACTGGTATGTGGTAAGGTTTCTGCAAAGTCTTATATATCAATGAACTTAATATTCATGCCATAGACATGATATTGTAGATATGGGTGAACAGTTATTTTAAATAATGTATGAATAACACAAGTTTTCCTGGACCAGCTGCAAAAGATGTTCTCTCTGGATTGCCATCTACAGTCTCAATAAAATTATATATCCTGTTAAATTTACCATGCGAAAACTATAGCAAAATTTAAATACAGATTTGTTTAAAAAATTAATAATTCACTGATTGAAATAAGAAAAACTTCTATCAACTATCTGCTTTTATATGATTTTATTTAACTTATTAAGTCTGTATCTCTGAATAACATTTTGCAACTCAATTTTCGACCATTCTCAATTTTTGCTCTAGTTGAAATTTTGCACATATATGTATTTTTACAAGATAATACATTCTTTTAAAGTTTGAAAACAATTTTAGCAAAACATTAATGAAAATTTTAAATTTTTAATAATATGTCTGATGTTGATGCTAGTGGCACCTGGTGGTGTTTGATAGCATTTCTTATAATTTAATACCAAATGATTTATTGAAAACTGTATCTATTGACTTTTGTCTGTTTAACATATTTTGTTTTTTAATTTTTCTGTCTAAATAAAATTTAATTTAAATAAATTTGCCTTATTTCAATAATTCAGAATGTAAAAAAGGTACCAAAGCACTTTTTTCATAAGTGCACTAAAATGTAAAAAATATTTTTTTCTCTTTTCACAAATAAAATTATGCAGTGTATTTTACATAAATAAAAATCAGATATATATTTTTTATATACTTAGTAGCAAAATGTCAAAGAATATTAATTTTAAAATGTTAAATTGAAACACATATAAAAAAAACTTATAAAAGTTGATAGAAAGTGGAATTATTTCTAAACATAAATACTTTTCTTTATAAAAGCTGGAAAAAAAATTTTTTTAGTTTTTAGTGTATTTATATGTATAAAAATATTTTTTTTTTAAATTTTTAGTAGTTTAATTCAATTCTTAATTGTGCTAGAATATGTGAATATAGCTGTCATCTCCAAAATATATTCAAAGGAAAAAAATTAAAGACAAGAAAGAAAAAATAAATAAATGGACATATAATCAGGCTGACAGAATAAGTTTTAAATAATTTTAAATTATTAATTATTATTTATTTATTTCTATGTATTTAGTGATTTATCTTTATTCAAAATTCTGTGAAGTATGTAATTGCTATCAATATGGTTTCATTATTTTATTTTTTTACAATATGATATTTAAATAAGAGATTCCTTTTATTCCTGCATAAATACTATATCTTGTATTGGTGAGAAAGTATTCATTTATTATTAACACTTGCAAAGCTTATGTACAATTAGCATGAAAGGCTGATATTTGACTGTAATATGATATTTAGGTTAATTGTCTTTAACTTTATAGTTATTAAAATCTTTAATCATAACGTAAAAGTTTAAGCAAACTTTATAAAGATTATTATTATTAATTTGTTAAGTGCATACTCATTACGTAAATAATATATATATATATATATATTAAGGCTATCACCTTAAGACTATGTGCCTGAAATTCGATAGTAGGGACCTCTAAAAATCTTTAGCACAAGATTATTATATGAATAGTGAGCTAGTTTTTGTGGAAAGATTTAACATTCATTGAATATTATCATTTCCAAACATTATTGGTCCAGTGCGGGATTACAGGTCTCTGCATGTTAAATTCAGTTTCTCTAATTGCTAGCTACTCTTGTCTATAATAGACCTTCAAACTTCTTTATTTTATCCATCCATCTCACATGTAGTCACCTTCTAGGTCTTTTGTAATCTCTTTAGATCCAAATTATAACTTCAACTGTGCATCTTTTACCATTCTTTATAGAAATATACCCAAATCAAGTTTATAGTTTCATAATTTTTTTGATATCAATGATATCTCTTAGTTCCCTTATCCATGAATTTCATTTTCAATCTCTTCTTGTTTCTCCTAATAAATATCTCCTCATATTTTATTCAGTAATCTGATATGTCTGTATTGCTGTTTTATTAAGTATTTAAATTTCAGATACATAAGTAAGAACTGGTAAACATACCTATTAAAAACCTTCCTTTTCATGCTCATAAACATATTTCCTTTTAATATTAGAACATTTATGACAAAAATCCTTTGTACAAGTTTAATTCTATGTTTAATTTGATGTATTATGTTCCTTATGCATTAATAATCTGAGCATTGGTGGCCTAGTGGTTAGCATAGCTGCCTTCCAAGCAGCTGGCCTGGGTTCACTTCCCTGTCAATGCTTAGACATATATATATATATATATATATTAAAAAGTATTTGTACCTGTTATATATATATATATATATTAAAAAGTATTTGTACCTGTTAACTTCTTGTAATTCATGATTATCAATTTTTGCTTTCTTTGTCTGAGAAAATTCACTGAATAATGCTTTAGACTTTTCATAATAGCATTATAACTACTGCTATATTTAGTTATTAATAAAATCTTCAATAATTATTTAAAAATTAAGCATATTTTACAAAGATTAGTGTTTGGATAATGGTCCAATTTTGTGAAGAGTTATTCTAATATTCATTATGATTCTTGATTAAAAATGTTTTTTTTTTTTTCTGTTATATAATTCAAATTAATAGCAATAACAAAGCATTTAGCTCATCAACTCACGCAATATAATAAAATTACAGAATTTCTCTATTCTAGTGCCAACTGGTAATCACTGATTACTCAAGCTTACACTAGATGGCAGAAGGGTGTAAAGTTGCTTTTGATAATCACATCACAATGCATCACATCACATCATCACATGATTTATATATATAATTCAAATTGTTTGCTAAATAGTCAAATTATATATTCACTGTTAATGTTATTTTGGTGGTTAATTAACTATCTTTTTTTTTATTTTTTTTTTTGGTATTTCTTTTATTTTCCACACTTGATTACTTCCTTAATCATTGTATTTTCATATTTCTATGTTGAGAAATTACAGAAATATTATTGGTTTGTTATTGTTATTTTATTTATGTTACCGATTATCTTTATCATGCTGTGGCATCTATAAAGCAGATTATGTTATTTCTGATTAATGAAATTAAGTTAATGATAATATTAATGAAAAGAGACAATAGGCCAACACTTAATTTGGTGATGCCAAATAATAATTGACCATATATATAATATCAAATAATATAAGTATAATAAAATAATTCATTAGAATAAAACTACAAAAAAATTTTAAAAATGCCTATATAAAATTAAAGATTAAAATTCTTTGCTATAGTCAGCTTCAGAATACACCGAAGCTGACTATAGCAAAGAATTTTAATCTTTAATTTTATATAGGCTTTTTTTTTTTAATTTTGTAGTTTTATTCTAGTGAATTGTTTATATAATAACATTACAATACTAGCCGAAAAAAAACTAAATTTTACTAAAACCATAGTTTCATCTATTAACAAATAGTCCTTTTCAAGTGAAATTCAACTGAACATATTACTTATATATACCAAACAAAATAGCCTTCTCATCAATTACTTCAAAACTCAACTTTCTTTAACATCAAAGAATGTCTTCATGAGATTGGTGGCCTCAGATTCAAAATATTTTATCATCAAAGTTTCTTTTAATCTTCTTTTCAATTCACTATTCTTATATAAAAAATAACCTCTGCATTATCAAATAATGTTTTATGACCTGTGTTCTTTTCATGAATATACAAAGCTGAGTTATTATATTTATTTTACACTCTATTCTTATGAATTTTAACTCTTTTATTAAGACTTAATTTACTCTGCCCTATATAAATTTTATGACAACTTCAATGAATCTTATAAACTACTCCAGTCATAGATTTGCAATCAATTAACTGGTTTGATCTATTAGTAATGAATTTAAATTCAGGCCTTTCTTCCAAATCACTTTCATACCACCAATTAAAATTGTTTGAATCTGCAGCCATCAATCTCAGGAAGATATCCTTTGATGTTAAAGGAAGTTGGGTTTTGAAGGAATGATGGGAAGGCTATTTTGTTTTGTATATATACATTGTATGTATACTGCTGAATTTTACTTGAAAAGGTCTATTTGTTAATAGATGAAACCATGGGTGTGGAAGAATTTTAGTAAAATTTAGATTTTTTTGCCTAGTGTTGTAATGATATTTAAATTTTATTTTATTTATAATTATTAGTATAGCATTGGGCAGTATTTAATTTTTATACAATAAATATTCACATTAACTAATCTCCCAGTGAGCTATATAAATGTCAATGAACTATGAAAAAATAGAATAGATTAGTATTATTCGAGCAGATTAATAAAAGAATTCATTTTAAACTCTCTTTAGCCATATTTATTACTTATTTGTTTATTACAGATGAATTGTAATCAGTTAATAAAGATTGTGTATGTAATTGATAAAAGACTGATCAGTCTATAATTTCTAATATCTTCTATACTGCATTTTTCAAATATTTAATACATCCTTATTATTCAGACATTTGGTACGTAATTTTGCCAACAAGTTTTTTACTTCTTCATCTGATTCTTTTAAAATATTGATTATAATTTCATCATTTTCTAGAGCATTTACTTTCTTCATAGATTTAATTGTATATCTCACTTCTTTATTTAAAATGCTGGACAATTATGATATAATAACTGTAGAGGATAGTTTTATTGATATTTATTACTATATAACTTTTTCTAGAACAGTTTCATATGATTCATGAAGTCATTTTGCTTTTTAATAATAATTTCACTCTTTTGTTTCGTTTTATACCTTTCTCTACCAATTTACAATTATATTTTCATATATTATTATTGTCTTTTTTGTATCATATTACAAACCTCTTTGTATATTTCCATATTCTTATTTTTCTTCATATTTTATCTTCTTTCAATAAAAATTCCATTGGTAAATCACTGTTTTTTGTCTCAACTATATTTTTAACAGTTCTTAATATATTTTTAACAATTCTTAATAGTATATCAGTTGTCTTCTTGTTGATTTCATTCAAATCTGAATTATCTTCGAAATGTGTTAATATTTTAAAATGATGTGTCAAATTCTAATTTAAATTCATTGGAATATTTCTGCAGATTAGAAATATCAACTATTAAGTTTTTTTTTAATAATTTTTGTTTTTAGTTTTGCATTAACATATCTATTTCATTTCATTAACTGATGATCACTTCCTGTGTTAAATCTATTTAGAACATTACAATCTTGAAATACATACTTTTGGTTAATCAAAACATAATCTACTTCTGGATTTACTATCATCTGTATGCTTCCATGTCCATTTTCTTTTAGCACTTTCCTCAAATAAATAATTTGTAATATACGGCTTTTTTCTTTAAATTCCATAAGCCTGTATAATCAAATTTACCCAAAATAGTCATATCTCAATAGTTTATCAATTCTAGCATTTAAGGTTTTTCATGACAATTTTCAAATGTTTTTTGGTCTGATCAAAAGCATTTTATACATCCACATAAAAATCCTCTACTTTTTCATCACAATGAGAACTTGTTGGGTCATAAATCTGAATTATCTACATTTAATGCCTTTCATTAAATGGAATACCTAATCTTCCCACTCTGTTTGGTATACTATCACTTGCCATAATGTTCTTCAATATGAATACATCAAGACAAGAAAATAATATAAGGTAAAAGTAGGAAAGATATAGTTTTAATACATAGATGAATATTGGGATTCCATCTTTATTGTTAAAAGAATGTTGCCTTGACAACAGTTTGAAATTGTTGATTGTTATTGATATTGGGATTGTCTAAGTGTTGGCTGGTTTTTAATAATAGATGAATATGTATAAAATCTCTCAGCCCCATATAGCTATTTGAGTTGGATAGCTGGGTTTGAAGACATGTAGGTGTCTGAAATTTTCAGATTTTCCACTCAATAGATAACTTTTAGTTAAATGCTGGCTTTGGTTTGGTGTTTTTAGATATAGTGTCTGAGCCTAACCTAGCACTTCCCTGAGGAGTGCCAGAGCACAAAATCATAGTTAGAGATTTGGGGGAGGGGATCCTGACAGAGATATTTAAAATGCTTTTTCTAGCTAAGCATTTATCACAATGCTTGTTGAGGAATTGGCAATCCTCATTGTTTAGTAAAATGTATGTTTGATTTTTTTTTAATTTTTTAATTATTTGAATACTGCACTAATGTGAGATCCAAAGAACATTCTAAATACTTAAAAGCATTTAACACTTAAATAATACCTATATCAATAACAATCAACAATCTCAATTTGTTGTCACAGCAATCTCCATTTAACAATAAAAGTGGGAATCCATCTTTATCTGTGGTATAATAGGTTTATATAGACACTAAAGATTGCAACTTCATTACAGAGAATGAAATTATTAATACAAAAAAGTTTAAATGTATCTAATTAAGCAGGTAAATATAACCTGTTCTGAAAGTGGATTAATAAATATGCAATCATAACTTTCAAACTGCATTCCAACTACGTATTTCTTGGCTAATATTCTCTACAGTTATCTTTCAATTATTTTATTCTCTTTTTTTTTGCTTAGTTATTTTCTTTTAATCAAAGTACCTCTAATCCCTCCTTTTGTATACAGTGAATTACCTCAAATAAAATTAAACTATAACTAACTTGATATACTTATTGTAAAATTAATAATTTCAAAAAGAAAAAAAGCTATTATTGTCAAGCGTTGGTGGTCGAGAGGGCAGCACTGCCGCCTTACAAGCAGTCATCCCGGGTTTGCGGGTTCGCTTCCCGGCTGATGCTTTGACACATGAAAAAAAAAGCTATTATAAAAGTTAAAATATTTGAGTTTGTAGTAGAGGTTATCGATAATACAAATAATTGATTGTTCATTTATGACAAATAATCTTTTAATTCATGGTTAAACTGACTTTCTAATAATTATCTGTTTTATATATTTTTTTCTAATTTGTTTTAATTTCTCGCTGAGATAAAGCGGAGAAATTTTTACTTTAATTCTTGTATGAAAAAATGTATGTTTGTAGTACTGAAAAGAATCAATTAAATAAACGCCATCCTGCGGCTTTTTAATCTTTAGCTTTGATAGTAAGAAGCTTAAAATGCATTACAGCAATTAAAACAGTTGAAAAACCTAATGACTTTTGAATTATAATTATATAATATGACTTATTAATGACATTTTTTTTAACGTAGCGTATAAATGAAATGATAGCTACATTATTGATTTTATATACATAAAAGCTTTTTTGTATATTACCTTGACAATAAATAAACGCTGTCGAAGTTATATAACAATTTATTGGGAAAAAATATTAATATAGGAGAATATTTTTTTATCTTATTATAATTAAATATATATTTAAAATGATAGTAAATAACTGGATCATGTTTTATACCCTTATTTATATAGGATCATTATTTGGAATTATCGTATTTTACACATATATCACGCATACGCGTTTAACGCTCGCCGATTTTTTTTATTAAAAAAATTCTACACCTATTTAACGCCTGCATCCCATTTTTTTATTCTAATTTTTTTTAAACGGTGCGAATTATGAATTAAAATACATATCTAATATTTAAATCAGAAGAATATATGTAAATTATGTAGTAACATCATTTCAGAAATGACAGTGTTGCCCGTAAAAATTATTTACATCATGAAATAATATAATGTTCCAAATTTTTAAATAGAGACTATATTAAAATCAATGATGCATCCATAAATAATGATTATTACATCAATATCTAGATATGGCTTCCCAAATCAGGCATTTTCGTAATCTTATTTTACATATGGCAAAAAGTTTGGTGATAATCAGATATAAATCTTTCCAGTAGTTTTGTATGATGTAAACAATGATTTGTCTAATCATGTGACATACGTTAATATAATATTCATATCAGAAACTAATTATTTTGAAACGTTAGTTGCATTTTTTGAATATCATCCTTTGTAATGATCATTGATTCTTCTCATTAATTATTAATTAGCTGTAGCAAGTTTTATTCTTTTCTATTTTATTGTTATCCTTGAATCTATAAATAGTGAACAGTTCAGCAATTTCTGGTATCAACACTTGAATAATTTGGCTTTGTTTTAATGCAGACAAATTTAGTATTTTTGAAAGTGATAAACATTCTAACAAATACATCATATAACTTTTTTATGATTCTATTTATAAATATGTATTTTCATTTCTATGGTGTATTATGATAAAAATATTATATTAAAATCACAGCTGCTTCATTATAACAGATTGATATTTTTCACTTAATTTTTATATTTTGTTCAATCAACACCAACTCATAGTGATCTCATGCTATCATAGATTTAATTCTTTAGCCTTTGATGTCCATTTCATGAATAATTAATTACTCTTATATCCTTTTATCTTTAATCTTTTGAAATATTAACTCTAACTTAACAAATAATTAGTAAATTGAGTGGTGTCAAAGTTGTAAATGGTAAATTTGACACTTGTAAATCAAATTGTAATAACATAGCTCCAATGAATTAAAAACATTTAAATTTGTAAATTTATTCAATTTTTTGAATCTGCAGTGAGGTCAAAGTCGTAAATGGTAAGTTTGACACTTGTAAATCAAATTGAAGTAAAATAGTTCCAATGAGCTAAAAAATATTTATATTGGTAAATTCACTCAGTTCTGTCAATCTGCAGTGATGTCAAAGGTGTAAATTGTAAATTTGACACTTGTAAATCAAATTGTAATAATATAGTTCCAATGAGCTAAAAACATTCAAATTTGTAAATTTACTCAATTCTGTGAATCTGAAATGATGTCAAAATAGTAAATGGTAAGTTTGGCACTTGTAAATCAAATTGTAAAAATACAGTTCCCATGAATTAAAATTATTTATATTTGTAAATTGACTCAATTTTGTACAATTGCAGTGGTGCTGAAGTTGTAAATGGTAAGTTTGACACTTGTAAATCAAATTATATTAATACAGTTTCAATGAACTAAAAACATTTAAATTTGTAAATTTAGTGAATTTTGTGAATCTGCATTACTTGTGATATGGTGGCAGCTATTTTACTCACCTTGGAGCATTCTAAGTAAATCTAACATTTGTTAACAATGCTTTTCTTCAAAAGTTGAAAGTATGTGCATTTGTTTCTTCACTTTTTTTTTTTTTACAAAAGTTTGATATAGCACAATATTTAATTGAATAAAATGTTTTTTTAAGCATAAAGCTAGCAATTTTACAAAATGTAAAAGAATTCATCAATAAAATGAAAGATATCACTTTAGTAGTCAAAAGAAAAAATATGATCCAAAGTGAGCTGTGTGTTCAAAATAACTGAAATATCTATTAGAGAAATCATGAAGAAAAAAAGGCACATTTGAGCTACTATTTTTTTTGCTTACTATAAAATGGCTAAAATTGTAACCCTTTTAAAAGATAATATTTTGGTAAAGGAAATACATTGAATTTATAGATAAAAAATATGAACCAGAACAACCTTTCTGTAAATAGTCATGAATAGAAGTTGAAAGTTTAAAGTCTGTATGAAGAATTTAGTCCAGAATTTAAAATGGGTAATTCCATACTATTTATGTCAAGTAGGAGGTGATATAATCTTAAAAACATCAAAATAACTGGAATAACTGTGTTTCCTGATAATGAAGATGCTACTTCATTTTTTTCAAAAATTATTTTTAAAAAAATCACATATTTCCAGAACAAATTTTTAATTGTGATAAAATTGGGGTTTTTTTGTTACACTAATAGCTTCAGAAAAACAGTAGTCTGCCATTTGTTATCTATTTTAGAAAATTTATAAATACAAGTACAATAATAATAAAGCAATAGTTATTTAGTTTCAAACTTTTGTATTTTATTAAATAATTTAGAGATTTTATAATTTTAGTTTAAAGGGGCAAAATAGATTATTGAGTTGTTAAATCTAAGATATATTAGCAGATAGATAGTCTGAAATGAATTGTTACCTTTTCATTTACCATTGTCAATCTTCCTCCACTCACAACTTTGACACCATCCATTTCAGATAAATACACTAATGATTATTACTAATCATTTTCGAAACTAGAGATTATCTCTAACACAGATATAAACTTTAAACCTCAGTTAAAGATTAATATATCTGTTTTTTTAATTACACACACGGAGTTATTCACCTTTCTCTGTCCATATATAATATCTTTATAGATTTAATAAACATCTCCATAATTCCCCATTCTTTTTAAATACATATAAATAAAGATATAATAAAAGACAAATGACCCCCAAGATGCATTTTGTGCTGAACCAGCACTCATCAGTTGGCCCAGGTCAAAGTTGTGAATGGAGGAAGTTTGACAATGGTAAATGAAAATGTAACAATTTATTAAATACTTTGCATATAATAAAGATATATATGAGAGATTGTGACCTGGGCCAACTGATGAGTGCTGGTTCAGCACAAAATGAATCTTGGGGCTCATTTTTCTTTTATTATATCTGTATTTATATGTATTTAAAAAGAATGGGTAAGTATGGACATGTTTATTAAATCTGAAATGAATGTGTGAGTTAATGATAATAGCTTTTGCAAATCTCACTAACATATATATTTACATTTTTTGTGTTGTATAATTTTTTGACTTGTAAAAAAAAAAAAAAAGAAATAATTATCAGAAAGAGGAGTGATCTTGACATAGGAGAAAAGATTTTTTTATTACTTAAAAAAAGCCAGTAAAGTTTTATCAGTTCCAAGTTTTTTGTTTTTTTTTTAAATCATAGCAATTTGTTTAAAAAGGTCATTAGCTGATTAATGGAGATACTTTAACATATAATCTTTACACAGCTGCAGATAAATTATGAAAATTATGAATTAAAAATGGCTGAGTCAAAAAAAATTGGCTTATTATTTTTAAGTTCTAGTAAGTGAAAGAAAAAGATCAGAGAATAAAGAAAAGTTTAAAATATTATCAGGTGAAAAAACAAATTTTAAATACCATCGGGAGAAAAGAGATTTTCAAGGAGAAAATGTTGAAGTATTATTTTATATGAAATAGCCTGAGGTGTGTTGATAAATGAATAATATTGCATTTGAGTTATGAAAGGAAGTAATATATATACCAGAGTTATGAGAAGAGTTTTAAAAAAGAGAAAGAAACTTAGTGAAAGAAATAAAGGAGTTTTTATTGTGATCAATAAAGATCCAACCAAAGGAGAACCAAAAGTAAAGTGGCCTTATAAGAAGAATATATAAGTTGTTGCTTCAAAGAAAAATGGACTTGGTATTTATATATATATATATTCTCAGCAGTTAGAAAAGAAATAATGCATTGTTAGTCACATTCAATTTTGTCCCAAGATCAAAACCACCATGAGTTGAGCATTTGACTGCACACTTATTCAAGTATTAGGCCAGGAGAATAGCTGTATTCCTGGTTAACCATGCAAGAACCACATTTTGTCTTGGAGACTTAATTCACATCCCATGGTTTATTAAAGAATTACCATCATTTTTAAAGAGAAGAAAAAGAAAAAAAAAGAAAAGAAAGAAGTTATATATAATCCTCACATCAAACTTCAACTAATCTACTAAGCAATTTTTAAAAGTTTTCTTTTATTTTCATTAGAAGTGCCAAGAAAGTCAAAAATATTTAATTGATCTATACAAAGTTCTCAAGAGATCCACAAATGGGAGGAACTTTATCCAGTTTTAATTTTGTCTTATGAAAATTATAAAAAAAAGAAAATGTGAAGTGCCAGAAATCAGCCTGAAAATAAAGATAAAGAGAAGTCTATTGTCTCAGCTTAGACATTATCATAAACTAAAAAATGGATCAGTAACTTTGAAAATTTATTAATGATTGTTTTTTACTAATTTAAAAGTAGTCATTTAAATCTTCTATGAATTAAACCTCATTTCTTTTTTATTATTATTTTGATACATACACATTAAAAGTTTTTATTATTATTTATTATTAATATGCATAACAACATTGGCAAATATATTTTTGAAATCAGTAGCTTTAATTTTATTATTTTGAATATTTTTTGCTATAAATAAATATGTTTTTATTTATTATTGTCATTTATTGGTTTACCTAGCCATTAATAGGATAACCAAAATACTTTAGCAATCTGTCAGTAAATATTTTATGTTTTTTTTAATTATTTGTATATTTAAGTTGAATATAAATGTTGCTTTGCTCAAGATTTAAATAAAAAAAATGTTTTATTTATATATGATTCATTTGTAATATAATAATGTGAAGGGAAAAGTGTTTTAACATTATATATGTCAAAATATCACAGAATGACTGCATATACAAATATAAGTCAATTAGGATAAATTAGAATAGGTTATACTAAAATCTTAATGCTTAAGAGGTTTAAGTGAGCAAATTAGTAGAGCATGGATGTACATGTGTGAAAGTGTGCACACACATACCATGCAAATGATTTTTTTTTGCATTTAACAACATACATAGTAATGCTGGAATTATAAATTTATTTAAACACACAGTGATTATGTAAGTAATATTTACTAAGGTTGTAACCTCAAGAATATGCACGTTAAAATGTGATAATAGGAACCCCCTGGGTGTCCCTCTTTTCTTCCAAAATGTAAGCTTGTGGTTAAGACCTGTAGAGGTCCCTATTATTGCATTTTTACACACATATTCTTGAGGTAACTGCCTTAGTAAATATTACTTAGTAACGCTGGAAGAAAATATTAAATAAGTATAAATAGGATGTTTTTCTTTGTTATTGGAATATTGCATTTTAAACCATCTTATCATAAGTGGATATGAGCATACATATTTAATTTTCTTATTTGGTTACAACTTTAGTAATTTGTATTTATGTATTATTGTGATTAATAGAAATTGAAGTTAATTAGATGATCAAAAAAAATTTATTTTGTCAAAAGAAAGGAATCTTAATAAACACAATTATATAATATTTTTTGCTTTAGTGTTATTATTATTATTTAGTTTTATTATTTAATTAATTAATAACAAGTATACCTAGTCGTCATCAGGAAAGTGGTTGATTGCAATTGCCATCAATCTAATTTAGTATCTATAGTTAATAGTGATCAAAGTATACATGCCTGGTTAAATTGATAGATATGAATTGTGTTAGTTGGTCATAATTTATTTATCATCATAACTGAGGATTGTAAAAGGTCTTTATATGAATAATATGGTTATGATGGTCATAACATTATTAAGTGATTATAGAGATATATAGAAGAGTTATCATCGATTAGCCCCTGCACAGTGCCTGATGTCACTGTTGCTAGTCAAAAACCAATATATATAACATTATTGGGCTGATTTACAATTTACTTTTTTTACACTACTACATGTCAGCATGTAGCGCTGAAACTTTCAGGGAGGGGGATTTGATGTTTTTGCCAATCCGAAGGATCATCTGTCACATGTGAGACAATTTTTAAAACATTATCCATCTCAGCATATAGCACTGGAATTGGCAGGGAGAGGGGATCTGATGTTTTTGATGATCTAAAGGATCATCCATCACAAGAGACATTAAAAACAAAATTATTTAATAAAATCTAATATTTCCTTTTATCAATCAACGTCTGATCAAAAAAAAAAACAATTTTTAACACTATTTTAAAACAATTTATGAAACACAATTTGATTTGAAAATTCCCCTCTGATCAAGCCAAGCTTATGCTTTGAAAGTCTTGTAGCTGTCCCTGTGCAAAATACATTTTACACATGATTTCTATATAATGCTGGAACATACACTTTTGAAATTAATTTAACCTTAAAAATATGTGTATGGAAGCACGTCTTTTGTCTTACAATTAATATTATTTAAAACTACATCAGGTTGTATAAAAAATAAGTACTTTGAATGCACATGCAAAGATTTAGGACAACTTGAATTCTACATACCCTCACATCATACTGTAGTGATCTGTGAAGTGTGCGATAGTACCACGAAGCACAAAAGCTGCTTAGCGGCCAATATGAACAGAACTGTTCTTTAGGCCATGTGAGCAGTTTATTTCTGTGGTTTTGCATGGAAACAGTGACATCAGGTGGTGTGTAGGGGCTAATCAATGAAAACCTATAGAAGTAATCCCTCTTCCCTAGTTAAATTGGATATACACCTGTAACTTGTATAAGTTGCTTGATTATTGAGGATGACTTATAGGGCTTAAAGTATTTAATAGGTTTCCCTTATGTCTCTGTAAAAGGATTTACTCACTTACCTTAAATTTACTTGAAATTATTGATGTATGGGCAAACAGTTACCTAGATGTTGATGATGATCGTGGATATTTTCTTTAGAGTATAAGAGGTTTTAGTAATTTAATGAAATGGTTATTTCAACTAAATCAGTATAGCAATTAGATTTGTACAGTCATAAGTCTGGATGGAATGGAGGTATTAATAGGAGTAAGATACAGTATATTACCATTTGGGAATATGTTGACTTAAACAACAAATCCCATGAGCTAGTCCTAGCTGACAGATACTCCACCTGGATAGGTTTTATTTTTTTAGTTGAAATTAAAATAGCTATCTGGCTGATACCATGTAATGATGATGGTAAGAGACATTGTGAACCCTTCCATGGTAATAATCAAATGGATGAACCAGAAAAATGTTTTTTATATCTGCAACCCATGAAAACATTCATATATATATATATATATATATATATGATTTATAAAATATCTTTGTTTATGAGAAAATTCATTTCAATATATATATATATATCAGATGCTTTATGTATATAATATGCATATATAAATTAAGATTATAATGTAAACAAAATTTTGAAAGAATAATAATGTTATTAATAATAAATTTGGAAAGCACATTTTTATATTTCACTATAATTAATACCTATTCCAGATGTATTTTTTTTCAATAATTGTTTACATTCTAATGAAAACTGTAGCAGCATTGTGAATGGCAGATACAGTTTTATTGGTTTAAGATTGTAATGGTTTTAGAATCTATACAACTATCCATATTTGCAGTGAATAGCTTGGAATTGTGGGATCCAGATTCTCAGCTAAATACTTCATAGCTATTTAAGATTTTCTGTCACAATATAAGATTGTCAATATAGATTTAAGGCTTTTCCCATCTTAATCAAAAATTATTCCAACAACTTTAGCTATTACAGAGGCATAGTGATAATAGCACAAATATGCATTCATTGATATAAAGTTTTTATACTGTATGTCACTCAAAAACAAAATATAAAATTAAAAATTATCTCTCTTCTCACTTTTTTTCTTCTCTTACTCTTTATTTCTCTTTTTTTTTCTCTTTCTTCTAACATAACTTACTCCAAATTGGCAGCTAACTTATATATTGTGATCTATGGTCTGTTTTTTAATCATATTTCTAGTAACAACTATTACACTGTCTGCAATATCCATCTGATAGTGAATACATTTCAGATAATATTTACATCTATTATTATCTATGATTTTTTTAATATGCATATAGAGTATCAAAATATTTTTATCTTATAAAAATAAGCCTGAAATATATTTTGCTGAATGAAATTATTGAAATGATGTAAGTAATAAAATGACCAATGAAGTTTTTGAAAGAATTGAGGAAATGAAAGAAAAATTGGGTTAGAGAAATACTAAGAATAATTAAGAATGTTTTGGAGGAAATGGTGAATGGAAACAAAAAGAAAGAATGAAGAATATTGAGCTTGATGGATGACTTAAGAGATGGAGAATGATGTATGTAATTTGAAATCTGGGCAATGAACAGAACCAAATGAAGAAATGGATGAGTTATTTGTGTCATTGCACTTTGGATATATCCATAGGACAGAGCAATATTGATTGAGTGATAAGTAATTAATCTCTTTATAATATCAGATAATATAAATTCTTGAAAAAGATAGTCACCGATACATTCTATGATGATTAGAAGAATGGAAAAAATAAATTAAAGCATATATCTGATAGAAAACCTTGAAAATATTAAATACAACTTTAATGCATTTAGGTGCTGAACACCAGGGTCAAAGGCAATGATTAATTCAGTTCATATAAGGCATTGAGGTTGTATTTAATATTTTCAAGGTTTATCCCAAAGAACAACAGAAAGAAAAATTTAGCAAAATTGTTGAAACTTATTTGACAAAATCACTTCATTAGAACTAATAAGCAGGAATAGATTGCAAATATACTAGAGCATGGTAATTGAATATTATATCCATTTATTGTACTTTTTTGCTCCAAAAAAAAATTAAATTAAATGGCATTTACCTGTATTTTTATTGTATCATACCCCCAAAATTCTATAAATGCCATCACTAGTATATATGAATAATATATTTCAAATGGTCCATAGCTATAATGTTTCTGCTATTCTCTCCCTTTTTCAAACCATTACCTTTTCAATGGGGTGCATAAATTCACTCTTTTCTTTATTTAAAGGAGCAGTGTGGCTGAAACATTAGGAGCTATGAGGCATTTCAATTATTTTATATAGATTTCAGATAGTGTTATGCATGGTTTATATATATAATGTCTTTTTTGTGTGTGATTTAGAAGATTAAAATCAGAGAACCTAGATAAAATAAGTAAACTGATATAGTAATATAATTTTTTTAAATTTATATAATCACTAGAATTTTCATTTAAATTGTTTGATAAATATTCATAAACTGTATAAAACTTATGTTTGTTTATTTTTTATCAAATTTTATTCTCATTTATTTTATATAATTCTGTTAATTGATTGCATTTGATAGTTACATAAATATCACCGAAACCAAATATTTGTAAATTTTTTAGTAAAGTCATCGTCATTTTCAATATCCAACTACTTCAGGATATCTCTCAAAATTTAATGTACTTTTTCCAATCCTTAGGATTTTTTCTACATACTTCAGCAAATATCCTTTTCTTATTTATTTATCTTACAATTATGTCCCTGAACTCAGTTTAAAATATCAATTACCCATCTGTTATTTTTTCTAGAAACATGGTCACCCAAATTTTCGTCTTAGTTTTTTCAATGAATGTCAGTCATAGATTATTTTTTCATTCATACATTTTACTTTTAAGCTTTTTTTGTTATTCACAATGTGCATGACTGTAAGCTTTTCTCATAATTTATTAGCTTTATCCTAGAATTGTGTGAAAGTCTGAGTTCGAATCCCAACACATTAATCATATATTTACATCTATTAATAATATTTGTCTAAATCGCATGTTAGTTAATAAATTGGTACTAATTGAAAGTTTGCTAGTCTTTCACATGCACGATTATCTCTCAGACAGCCAATCAGATTTTAAACAGCTGTCTTAAGACGATCAGGCTGCAACACACGACAGAGATTTTGATAAGAAAAGGATGATACACCTTTTCTTAACTTAACTTTTTATGTAATATAAGCCAGTCTTAAGCATCTTGGCCTGAAAGCTTGAATATATAAACATATACACTTATCATTCATTGTGTTATTAATTTAAGATTATATTAACATCTAGAAAATTGCGGTGTAGTAAATCTGAGATTTCGCGCCGTAATATCTTAAATTAATAACACAGTGAATGATAAGTGTATATGTTTATATATTCAAGCTTTCAGGCCAAGATGCTTAAAACTGGCTTATATATATATAAAGTTAAGTTGAGAAAAGGTATATCATCATTTACATCTATTAATGTAAATCTATTGTTGTAATTTTCTTGTTAATTCACTACAGAATATAGATCTCTTCAAGATTAATCCACTTTTTCTATACTTAGCTGTTTCCCCACACCAGTCCAGAGAATATTTTAATCTTTGCAAGAAAATAAAGTCATAATCACGTGACTTAATTTAATAAGCTTTTACTGCAAATGTTATATGAGAGTGAACCAGCTTTTCCATATCCTTATCCCCAGATCGGTGTCTAGGTATCTAATGTCTGAATATCCTTGTGCCTCTCTGATAACAAACAACAGCTAAAAACCAGTCTGGGGATAAGGATATTTATAAAAGATTGTTAAGAGTTATTCACGCTCATTATATAATATTTTTATCCTATTTATTCACCTTATAATTATCTCTTTAAATTCATTTTAAAACATCAATTGCCCATCTATTGTTATTTCTTTTAGAGAAATGGTCAGCCAAACTTTCCTATTATTTTTTTCAATGTCAGTGATATTTTATTTTCTTACTCGTACATTTTAAAATTCTTAATCTCTTCTTTTGTATTCACAATGTACATGTGTGTATGTTTCTCTGTGAGATATAAAACTCTGTATTGTCTTCTATTAAATATCCAAATTCCTAATTTAAAGTAAGCACTGGTAAGCTATTTGTTAAAAACCTTCCTTTTGAATACGCAGATGTATTTCTTTTTAATATTATGTTATTTTACTAATAGTATTCCTTATAAGCTTAATTCTATGATTTATTTCATTTATTTATGTTTTCAACTGTACTAATAATCTTTCAAGATTTTTGTAGTAGCTCATTCATTTTCTCTTTTTTTTGAAAAACCATTGAACATTATTTTATGTTTTTTTTTTTTTTTTAAAAAAGTATTTTATGTTATATTTTTATTTTCATCTGATAATTCCAGCAACATATTTTGAAGCCCTAAGCATTATTTTCAAAAACAGTAATATCATTTGTAAAATCTAGAGGTCAAAAATATTTTTTTTTTCATAAATACTTTTATAGGTTATATTGAATGTTAATATAATGAATAATAATAATAATAATAATGTAAAATATAAATATATAATGTTAGAGTTAAATATTTAAAAAATCAATAAGAATAAAATAAAAAATAAATGAAATAAAAATAATATATATATATATATATAATCTTGTAATTGAATATTAATAAATACAGTAACCAAATATATGTAAAGTACAACTTTAAAAAAAACTTTTAGCCACTTAGGAGCGATTTTGACTATCTTCATAGTCTTTGTCAACTAACATTTTCAAAGGCTAACTTTTTCCCACAATTCCATGATTTTTACGTTTGTTGCCTGTCTGTTTATTAAGTCTTGCTTATATTTATATATTAATATAGTTTCCTTTATTTTCCTTTTATTGTTTTTTTTTAAGTTGTACTTTACATATATTTGTTTACTGTATTTATTAATATTCAATTACAAGATTACATATATAACTTTGATGAAATACAGACATCGAATAAGAATATCATTATATATATACACCTGGGTCTCTTTTTATATGGACTTATTTAACACAATTTTGAAGTTGCGTGATTCGTGTTTCACCGGAAGTGGATTTCCGATAATGCGCTATTACTTTAAATAATAAATTTTGCGCACTTACATTATATTGAAAGTAATAGCACATTATTGGAATTCGACTTTCATCTTAGTAATTTCAATATTTTCAGTGCTTTATAATAGTAAGATTTTATGCAATAATGAAATTAAAATCATGATTTCCACATTTTATGTATACACACATTAAATTTTACAAGATTATAATGTAAATTTGTTCAAACATTGTGCGTGTTAATTTTGCATTTTAAATCACATTCTGTTTTTGCTTTTTAAAAAAGAACGTAATCAATTATTATTTTCTTATTAATGACACTAATCATTAACGGGCTCTTAAATTCCAATGAGAGCTAAATGGTTGTGTCTGGATATCGCGAGCTTTGTAAACAATTAATAAAATCATCATCTCAAAGATTGTCACCAGAAAATCATAATAATTAAAATGTGTATAAAAAAATGTAAATTACTGTACTGTAAATTATGCATAAAAATATATTATTTTGAATAAAATTAAATATTATAGTTAAAAAAAGTTTGTCTTGTATCAATTTTTTTCAAATTTGAAATTTTTTATTAGTCATATTTTATTTCCTTATTTTTTTTTTTTTTGCGTGAATTTTAAAGTAATTTTACATTGGTGCTTTGCTTTTATGCAAATTTTGAAAAATCACAGACTGCATCCCCCCTTTTTCAATGTAAGTTATGTCTATTTTTGCACAATTTCATTTGCGCATGTTTTCTGAGGAACCTATCTATAAAGTAAAACGAGACCCAGGTGTATATGATTATAGCAAGTATTGATTGATAAATATAGAATATAAAAAAAGATTAAAATTTATAATATATAAAAAGGTAATATATAGAGACATATAAAGATTTATGTAGGTCTATAAATAATTATTATAAAATGAACTATATATATATATATATATATATATATATATATATATAAAATGTAAAATTATATGTCCATGTATATTTATATTCATTTATTTGTATTGTGTTTGTTATAGTTCTGAAAAAGATTGTTGAGGCAATGAAACTGTCAATAGTGGGTTGTAAAAGGCATTGTAAAAGTAATAACATAAATGATATTAATATTTTCATTTTTTTTATTTTCTCATTTTAATCTATATACTATTTTCCATAAAACTGTTGTACCTCTGGATATGTCCTTATCAGTGTTAATCTTCTAAATGTTACCATGCACTTTGGTGCATTTTGAAAAAATAGTCTTCCGATTTTGATATTGAATCTATATCTGGTTGTTCCAAAGTTTTAATCACATCAAAATTCTTATACAATTAATTACCTGTATGCAAGTTATTAATTCCAAAGCATAATGACAATTCATATCCATTGGTTTTTTCTATATATTTTTATTAGTTCTACTGCTACAACCAATTCCAAATCCATCTTTTTTCTTTGTTTCTTTGGTTTGAATATAATGTTTCTGAAGAGAAATTGGCATGAACATAATAAAGAACTTGTACAAAATTTAAAAGAAGTCTGAAAACGTTATTATATTTTTATTTTTCTTAAATAACAATATTACTATTGTATTCTTTTAATCAGCTGGTGCATTTTTATATAGGTACTTCTCATATGGTTTCTCCAATAATTTCTCTATTTTTTTTCCTCCTACTTCTTTTAAAATATCAATGACAGATTCATATTTGTTTATGCTTTTCAATTTTAGTAGACTTAATTCTAAATTTCATTTCTTTGCTTAAAATATTTGAAATTTTAAAATAACTATTAAAGTAGTCGGTTTAATGCATCTTGAATTAGCTCCAATCATTGTGAATAATGCATTTTTACTATTTTTACTTTTTCTCATCACATTTACGCCAACTAGTGTAAGTTTTGGTAATTAATAGAGACTTATAAGCAGTACAATCTACTATCTCTTGCTTATTAAACCTTACAAATATAGGGAATTTGAACTCAGATTTTCAAGCACCCTTCAACTATCCACACTATCTCATACAACTGATACACATGATCACACACGTGTAGAAAAGATAAATAATCACCAATATACGTATTTCATTCTAAAACAGCACTCATCAGTTGGTCCAGATTATCATCTCCCACACATATATATAATCAGTGCTTAGTTTATATTAAGATAGCAAATCCTCATACTTTAATGGACAGGCTTCAATCTACTCCAACCTCCAACTTTTCAGCCATCCATATCATTGAAAATCTGGACCAACTGATGGGTGCTGGTTTAGCATGAAATACATATATTGGTTATTATTTATCTTTTCTGCATGTGTGTGGTCATGTGTATCTGTTGTATGAGATAGTGTGAATAGTTGAAGAGTTTTTGAAAATCTGAGTTCAAATCCTCTATACTTACAATTAAGCTCCCAGGTTTGTGAAGAGTGCCTGGTTTTCAAATATTTAAACCTTACAAAGTAATATAAATCTGATGAGAAAAAAATAATTTACTGCTAAATAGTATTGTGTAAATAGGTGTCATGTGATGTGACACTTTATTTTATTACAGCAGCCATATGCATAAAAAAGCAAGTACTTGCCTTTCTGCAATAATGTATTCTATCAACTACCTTGGAACACATAACCCTCCAACTTACATTAATACTGCAACAATAATGAATTTGTTGATAAAATGTAAATTTTTGGAGTGTAAATATTTAGGGCTATCATTACTTATTATCAATTAACTCATTCCAACATAATTATATATTAATGAAGACAGAATTAGAGATTTATACAATAAAAAACTTTAATTAAAAAAAATCATCATGAAATAAATAGACTAAAGTACATTGAATTTGATGTAAATAAATTTGAAGAGATATAAACTCCAATCACTATACATAATGTTCTTTTATGTAATATGGCAGCCATAGAAAAAAAAAGTATTGTGTACAATGATTGCAGCTGCCAATATTTAAAATTTATTTATGGGAGTGTTTTGTACAATTTTAATACACTTTACGATATCTCCCATCTTTTTTAATAATATACTATTTTTTCTTATAAAATAATCTGCTTTTATTACTAAGATTTTCTTTTTTCTTGTCATTTCACAATTATATTTCCTTAGTTTATTAACGTTTTTCCATATCGTTTTACTAAATTCCAAATATTCAATTCTTTCTAAATGAATTGTTTTTAAATCTTTATGCATTCCTTCCAGTGTTTATACATTTCCTTGACTCAGGTGAGAATTTGCTAGAGATATTGCTGCTTTTTGTGCCACCTATCTGTATAACTGATTTTAGAAAAGTCTGTTATCTTATTAAATTTCTTCAAGTATGAGAAAAATCTGTTAATAAATAGTTAAATCTGTTAATATTTTGAAATTATTTGCAAGTTTTAATTTAAATTCATTAGAGAATTTATAAAGATTAAGAATATTAATTATTAATAGTGTCCTTGTTACTACTTTCTGTCTCTCCAACTTTCTCTATGTTATCACATATTTTACATGTCATCACATTCTGTGTTAAATCTATTAGGCATATTTTACATGTCATCACATTTTGTGTTGAATCTATTAGGCATAATTCAGTCATAAAATACCAATTTCTTGTTAATCAAAATGTAATCTATTTTTTATACCTTTATTTGAATGCTTCTTTGTCCGTTATTATTTAGCTTTTTTTTTCCAAAAAAGAAATTTAGAATGTCAATTTTTCTTTCACAGAAAATTTTACACATTAATGCAATCTCTCCTTTGTCTTTCTATGAGCAAATTTACTCATATTTCATTTTTCAATCATTTTTTAATTCTGGCATTAAAATCTTTCATGATAATTTTAAAATGCTGTTTTCTTCTTATCAAAAATATTTTTTGTATTTAAATAAAAGATGTCTGTTTTATCAGAATGTGAATTTCTGGGTGCCTAAACCTGAAGATTTTAATTAAATTGAATGACTATCTTATTGTTGAGTCAGATATATCACCAATCTTCATAATGTTATGCTTTAATCTTTTATTTTGAATAAATCACATTCCATTTGTATTTACAATATTTGTGGCTTTCTATGTAAAATACATCTTTCAAATCAGTTGATTTTTCCTCTCATAATCTCATTTCACAAAATCTGACAATTTATTTATTATTGACAGGTTTTTTTATCAGTTTATAAAATTTTTCTTCTATTGAAGAGTGATCTATAGTTTGAAGTATGTAAATAAAAGATTGGCATCATATATATGGCAGCCTAGTTTTATAAACCAGGGGGACCTTAAGATCGTCAACTAATACCTTGGAAATTAATATGATTTATCTGCAAACCTATAAGGTGCCCTCATTTAAAAATAATCAACAGTTTGTCTTTTTAATTTCAACTGGTGTCCTTGCTTAACTTTAAAGTACTAAACTGTAATATATTCTGCCTCAATGTTTCCACATTGTAATATGGTATTTTACTTTACATTTTGTATTTTTATATTATTGTCATAGCATATATTTTTAAACTATGTAAGTTTAAAAAATAGTTTTCTTATTACTGCTGCAATGTGATTGTAAGTTCTGTCTAAGTAAGAGCAGATTGAGTTCTATTTCTTTTTTTGCAGCTGATGAATAGTATCGTTTTTCATAATCATTTTTAAAGCAATGAAGGAACTTTATTTCAATATATTCTCAAATGATTTGATTTAACTGAACCCTTTTGCCTATGATGAAGATTCATTTTCAAACTCAGTATGGTGCCTGATTGGAAAGGAAATAATGTGGCTTTAAATCTTTTGATATTTATGTGCTGTGAAATACTGTAGAAAACTATTTACTTTTGACATTTTGAGTGGGAGAATGGTTTAACTAGAGTTAGTCTTAATTCCTACCTAAAGAAAACTAAATTCTTATTTACATTTGACTTTAAGAACAATAAACTTCACATGATCACCATTTCTTATGCTTGCTTATAACTGTTATTAAAACAGACAAAAAATCTCCATACATATTGCCACTTAGTGCAAGCCAGAGTAATCAAGATCTAGTTGCAGTGCTCTCATATCCAAGGCTTTTCACTGATGAAGGACACAAGTCAGAAACTAGTCTGGAGATATTGGATGAGTATGCACTAGATAGGGATTTTATGCACAAGACTTCTGCATCCATTGATTACTCTGGCTTGCACTGGGTGGCAATATGTATAGATAGTTTTGCCTGATTTAATACATTTAACTTTCTTTTATGTATGCAATATCTGTTGGAGGAATATGTTAAAATTTTATAAATAATTGTTTTAATCAGATTGTTTATGTGTTTACCATTATAATATCTGTTTAAAAGTGTAAATAATTATTTTTAATAAATTTGCTGATTTTTAAAAATAAATAATCATCAGCTTCTATATTTTCCAAATATTGGCTGTTTCATTAATTAATATATCACCATTATCACTCATTATTAGTCGATTACAGGATGGTTTCTCCAAGTTTAACCCAGATTCTTAATCTATAACCTCTTTTCTCATCTCACAATAAACTTCCTTATTTCATCCATCCATTTCACATGTAATCTCTTTTTAGAACTTTTACAATATCTTGAGATATATATTAAGGCTATAACCTTAAGAGTATGTGCCTAAAATGCGACCGTATGGACCTCTACAAATCTAAGCCCAATATTAACAACTTTTGTAGAGGTCCCTACTGTTGCATTTTAGGCCCATAGTCTTAAGGTTATAACCTTAATATATATTACTTATGTAATGAATATTCACTTTACAAATTATTAATTACAATTTCTTGAAAGCTAATTTTAACACTTCATTTGTCTATCGATTATTACCTCTTCTAGCAATATGACCACCCCAACTTCATTTTAGTCTTTTAATTCTTTTAATAAATGATATTAGTAATTGTTTATTCTCTCATCCAAGCATTTTATTTTCAATTTCTTCTAACATACACCTTTTCATACTTTATAGAATGATCTTAAATCTGTAAATTGTTCTGTTCAGTGTCCAAGTCTCAGGCCCGTAGTTAAGGACTGTTAATCATATCTATTATTGGTTTTTTCAAACACGTAAGCATATTTCTTTTTAATATTAAATTATTTCTATCAAAAATACTCCATCCAAACTTAATTCTAAGATTAATTTCCTCCATTAAGTTTTTCAACTATACGTTAACGTGTATAACACTATGATTTAAAAAGTTGAAATCAGTTTAATAATTTTAAACTACTTACATTGAATTAAAAATCTAGAAATAATGATATGATTTAGTGTTAAGTTTATCTCTAAAGCAATTCATTTATTATGATCATAAATATTACTTTTTTTCTATCAAACCATAAATTGTAACAGCTAATAATTCTTAATTTATGTTATGAACGTATTTATGGAAATTAAAAAGGATAATTGTTTTAAGTTCTCGCTTTTTCAAAAACTTACTCTGAATGTAAATTAACATGTAGCTATTCTTAAATTAAAACATCAAAATTATTAATATTCACCAATGTAATCTCTTCTACAAACTCAATCTTCATTATTCTTTTTAGCAATTTAATAATTTCTTATGTGTACGTGATATGTAATTTCGAATTTTGAAGTATTTATCTGTGTGTAAAGTTTATAATGGAACTCTTGATACTCAGATATTAAAATAATATCTCAGAGAGACTTGGTAGATTTTTGTTATTATTATTAATCTGTTTAGTTTTTTCAAACAATTTCTAATATAAGATTAACTTAAAATACACATGTACGTATGAGTGTATATATATATTCAAAGAATGTTATACATATAATACAGATATGATCAATATCACATAACATTACAATATTTCGTCAGCATTGTGAAACAAGCATAAATATTAAAAAAAGTAGCAAAAGTAAAAGATAACCCGAGGCTAAATTCTCCATACAGTAGTGCCACTCAGTGCCAGCCAGAGTAATCAATGAATGTAGGAAGATTTGTGCATAAAATTCCCATCTAGTACCTACTCATCCAATATCCCCAGACTAATTTCTAGCTTGTGGTGTTCATCAGTGAGGAGCCTTGAATCTGAAAGCACTGCACCTAAATCTTAGGATCTAATGCAACCTTCCAGCAGTCACCTTTTATCTTATTGGCTAACTTTAAAGCTTTGAGTGCAAAATGAAAACACAAAAATGTTTTCCAATTCAAGCTCAGTTAACTTGTATAGTTGTATAGATCTTAACTCAGTTCAGCATCCACAAGCTAAAAACTAGTTTGGGAATATTGGATGAGTAGGCCCTAGATAAGGATTTTATGCACAAATTTTCTTGCATCCATTGATTACTCTGGCTTGCACTGAGTAGTAATGATGTATGAAGAGTTTAGCCTCCATGTAAACAGCTTGTGTAAGCATAAAAAATGGTGATCATGTGATGCTTAGTGATTTTAAAAGATAACCTCTTACTTATGTTACCTATATTAAAATTCATACTAATGTAAGAAACGAGAAGTAGGAAACAAAATCAGCCAAAATCTTAGTTAATAAACAAACATATTTTAAATTACATAAACAAAAATATATTAATACAATAATCATTTTAAACTTTAAAAATTCCCCAAATATATCATGCAAGTGGTTCTATTATATATATGAAAAACAAAAACAAGTTATAAATCACGTAACTTGCTATCGCTTGCATTTATGATCAATAGATGGAGCTTTACCAAAACCTCAGAACAAGCGATTTTTGTTTACATAAACGTCAAAGAGTCAGAATTCACTATCTCTTTCGATAGCTCCACCTTCAGATCAGCTGATTTCAAGCTAATTTGCTATCATTTGTGAAGGGTAGAAGCCAGAAACTAGATCTAAACACTAACTCCAAGTGTTTATGCAACAAGTTCCTATCAGTTTGCAAGCATGAATTTTACAGACACGTAATGACTTCAAACCCAGCCTAACAAGCCAGATAGCTACATGGGTCTGATATCAGTTGTTTCACCACATAGTCAAAGCCTCTGCAATATATATCATTGCAAAAACCTTTAAAGGTACATTTATGAAAAAGAAAAACAAGTTATAAATCACATAACTTGCTATCGCTTGCATTTATGATCAATAGATGGAGCTTTACCAAAACCTCCGAACAAGCGACTTTTGTTTACATAAATGTCAAAAGAGTCAAAATTCACTATCTCTTTCATTAGCTCCACCTTCAGATCTGCTGATTTCAAGCTAATTTGCTATCATCAGTGAAGGGTAGAAGCCAGAAAACTAGATCTAAACACTAACTCCAAGTGATAAATGCAAGCGATAGCAAGCTACATGATTTATAACTTGTTTTTGTTTTTCATAAATGTACCTTTAAAGGTTTTTGCAATGATATATATTGCAGAGGCTTTGACTATGTGGTAAAACTGAACTGATATCCGACCCATGTAGCTATCTGGCTTGTTAGGCTCGGTTTGAAGACAGTACATTTCTGTAAAATTCATGCTTGCAAACTTATAGGAACTTGTTGCATAAATGCTTAGAGTTAGTGTTTAGATCTAGTTTCTGGCTTCTACCCTTCACTGATGATAGCAAATTAGCTTGAAATCAGCTGATCTGAAGGTGGAGCTAACGAAATCGATAGTGAATTCTGATTCTTTTGACGTTTTTGTAAACAAAAATCGCTTGTTCGAAGGTTTTGGTAAAGCTCCATCTATTGATCATACATATATAATGTGTGCATTGATTCAAAAATGACTCTGTAAGCAGAAGTCATATTTTGCATTAGCCCACACTGTACGTGTGTATGTGTTGATTTCAGAAAGTCAAATTCTTTCTCTGATAAATTTGGTGCATCAGTAATCAAGTTAAAAGTATTATTTCTTAACCTTGAGAATATCAAACCAATCACTTACTATTTCTACAGTAATGCTGAACCAGTTTTATATATAAAGGAAGATTCAATAATCAATTTTGGAAAACTTAGTATCATAAAGATTAGGATTTATAACTTGGAATCATGCTACTATTATTTATAAGTTATAGAAATCTCCCTGTATTACTTTTCCACAATTTACTCTACTTAAAGTATAATTAAGCCTTAGTGAATGTCATCAAACTATGTAAATGGAGATACTATTTGATGCTATATATATATATATATATATATATATATATATATATATATATATATATATATATATATATATATATATATATATATATATATATATTGTGCCCTTATCTATAGGTCATAATAAGGTAGAATGGTCAATTACTAAAAAATTTTAAATTTTAAGATATGTTTGTATGATATATAAATAATAGTAGGATAATTAGATTTTATAGTACAATTTAAGGCTGAAAATACCTGGTATATAAAAGTGTAATGGATTATTTAAAAGGAACAGTTAAATAAAGATTAAAGATATCCTTGCTTATGGTTGTAAAAGCTGGCCATATAAAATAACACAGCTATAAATAGTTAAAAGTATATTAATAATTCGAGTATAATATTTTAAAACTAATAAATTAAATAAAAACGATATGTAATATTATAATTATATTTAATAGTCAAAATTAATCTAATATATTTTAAAAATAAACTTTAGGATGGTGAGAATTATATTTGGTTCTACATTTTTAAATTATTTTCCAAATTTTTATAAAATATATCAGTTTTGGTAATTTAGACTGAGACTTAAATTAAAAAATCATCTGTTAAAGTTAGTAATCATGTGACTGTATATTATATACCTTCACACACACGCTTGTTAGAATAATAATAAAGTTTGTGAATTATGAAACTAAATATAATTGCTATCGATCCGTAAAGTAAAAGTTGAAATATTAAATATTGTTTTAATAATTATTTTAAAGTTTAAATGATTTTGATAAAACTATAATTGAATTTAAAAATACTATTATAAGTAATATTTAAGACATGATGTCATAAATTCTTTGTTTTAAGAGGCTTAATCTATTATAAAACTAAAATGTGTAAATTTGTTCGTGCTAAAAAAGTCATTAACCAATCAACGGGGGTATTTTAGCAGAAAAAATATAAGAATTAGACGAAGCGGGAGAAAGTAATGTGTAAGTGAAGGAGGAAGTAACATATTTTTTAGCTGAATAAGACCGTAAGCTAGAAAAGTGATATAATTTTAAAATTTTGTATTTAATTTAAAAGTTTTTTTTAACATATAATATTTTGACTGCCTTTACATGAAGGGCTAATTTTTAAAAGTTTTCTTGCCAGTGATTTTATTCAAGTTTAGCCAAAACCTTACAGTAAAAATGGAAGTACTAAAGGAAAAAAATACCTAAAAATATTGCTAAAGGAAAAATATTTGTAAAGTGCCTCGATACAGCTTTATTTATGCTCAACCAAAAACTTATTATTGTAACTCAGAGGGATATAATTAGGACGCTATACGGAAAACTTAAAAGAGAAGTTATTTTCCGTCAGGAAAAATTATGACGCACAAATTTATAAGGCTACTCTAAAGTTTTTTTTTATTCTTCTCTATGGGAAAATTAAGATGCTGTATATTATAAAGAATTATGTAAAAGTTATAATGAGAAAAAAAAAATGTTTGTCCTTTTTAAAGGAAACATTACAAAGTATATAGTTACCAGAACTTTAAAAGAAAGGAAAATTTACCGAAAAATAATATGAAAGAGTCATTATTTTTTTTATGAAAAAAGAACAGAAAAACTTTCTCTAAGAGAAATTGGAAAATATAAATCTAATATACTTAATAAAATGGATCCATGGATACAGAAAAAATTTACTGAATATTTAAATAAAAGTACCTAGAAGATGCATCATAAAAAGTCGCGCGGGAAAATCTTAGCAGAAAATATTAGAAGAGAATATGTAGACATTTTCTTTACGGGATTAACTAATATCATAATTAATAATTGTATTAAATATTATGAAAACCAAGGATTGTCGTCTATGAATATTTATTAAACAGAGCAATAATTGTTTTGTCTTAAAATTGAACAAGAAGTGACTGAAGAAGAAATAATAAACATTTTTTTTTAGCTTTAATATGAACGGTTTTCAAGAAAGTTTGATAAAGAAGTACAGTAAATATAGTTTAAATATTTTACTAAGTTATTTTAAAAATATAAAATGCTATGTGAGATTAGGGAAAACATATAAACATAAATTTAGTAATATTGAGATTTAAATATAATAGCTTGATAAAATTATAGAAATATTGTTTAAAAATAAAGTGTATGTATGTGAGTCTTATATCTACAAGAATCAAATGGTTGGTGAAGCCTACGGAACGCGATCGAGAAGATAAAGATCGTTTGGTAATTTTGATATTTATTTATAATGCATAATGTATTTTTTTAGATCATCTATTGATTAAGAATGAAGTGTGAAAGTTTAAATTATATGTACACATTTTATACAACATTTTTTAACATATAATGAGATAGAAGTAATTCGGAATATGCATGCAATAATTTATTTAAATTATATTGATAATATAATTTGACAGAACAATTGTGTGATTCTTTTGAACTTTCATGTGATAAAGTATTCAGATATTTAAATAGTTGTATATGATTAAATATACAAGGAAAGTAGTAAAAAGATTTTCTTATAGAACAGTGGAATAGTTTTGAAATAAATGAATTTTATTATTGTTAGAAATGCAGATATGTATTTGTCGATGTACAGTATAGAAAAAATCTTGAGAAATAAGATCGGATAGTGACTTGGAAGTACTAGTGGAGAGGAAACCAAGATGATGTTTTTTTTAAAAAATAGGAAAAATAAAGGATTTGGATCATATTTAGTTTTGTGTGATTTCAGTATAGTTAACTAAGCCCTATAACTGAACACATATGGTTTGGACAGTGTTTTGCATATTTTTAAACTTTTTGATGTTATAATAAAGCTGAAGAAATAGCTTTAGCATCGTTCCTATAATAGAGGTTGGTAGACAGGTAAAGGTCACTCCTCTATAGTGTCTTTTAATTCACTGTGCCATGATTGTCAAGGTTTATGACGAGTAATATTCTAGTTATATTTTGATCCTATGCATCTATTTTCGCTATCCTTATTTTGTGAATCTGCATCGGCCAGAAAGATATTTTCTAAGAAATAATGAATAAAATAGAACTGAAGATATGTTATCGTTTGTGTAAGAATAGTTTATTTGCTGGAATGTATAAAATTGTGTAACTTTAAAATTGAAAGTCCAAAATATCATAAAGAGAGAAAGAATCATATAATGCATTGTAAAATTAATTCGGAAATGAATATAAGATTTTTTGAAAAGAAATCTAAACCAAGTATTTAAAAGTGATAATAAAATTTGAATGAATTTTTTTGTTAAAATAATATTTAGAAAATAAGTATTGCATATTTATTAAGAAAATAGTTCAATAAGATATAATAAATATATACTTGTGCATGGTATGTTAATAGTTGTAATTATATCATCTGAAGTAAGGCTTAAATGAGAATATTAGGATTAATAAACATCGGATAATGAACAATAAAAAACCTAATACCGAATGTAGAACAATGTTTTGACTTTGTAAGATTCCATACAACCAATATAAAACTAGAATTTTATTGTTTTGTAGAATTTTTTACTACGAATGTAAATTTTGTAAAAAATATAATTTTAATAATATTAGGGATGCAAAGTGTTTGTGATAAGCATATACAAAAATGCATTTTGTAGCAAGCTAACCATAATAATAAATCAAGTAATAATACTGTATTTTCTTAAGTGTTAAAAAGATAAGATTTAACTAGGAAAAATAAATAGTATTTTGGTTTCATTTTATAAACTAATAAACTAAGTTGAGATAGGAGAGTAAGGGATATCCAATGTATATAGTGTAAAAATATTGTTAATTTATTTATGTTGTTAATAAACTTTGTTTTAAATTTATTTTAAAGTTTTGTGTCCGCGTTGTTATTTCTCCACATGGATGCATGAAATCACGATACATTTATAATTGAAACAGACATATAGATTTTGCACAAAAGGTAAACATAAAAGTGTTATAATAATTTTGAGAATTTATTGGTATGTTAAAATCAAAAGATCATAATTTTATATTATTTATTGGTCATAAGTCGGTTGCCACAATATTACATTAAATTATATGCTAATGTTGCCACACGTATTCTGTTATCAGATTATTAAATTACTACCACGTACGTATTTATTTATTTCATTTCAGGAAGAAATAAGATTATATTATATTATTATTGTTATTATTATTTTTATTATTGTTAGTTGCTGTGTAGTAGATTATGACATAAAATTCCCTTTTCATATTTTACTACCGTAATTTTAAATCAGTTAGAATACAATTTATGAACCTGAGATTTTATTTTATTTTACTTCATTTTATTTAATTGAGCTAGATTCTTGTTATAAAGAAGATTAAGATATGATTATTATTTTAATCGTATTGAATAGAGCTCAGAAAGTCGTAAGAATACTATGAGTTAGTTATTTGGTATAGTAAAAAGGGGGAATAGTGTTCTTATGCCATTGAGGTAGTATCGTGTGGATAATGTCTCAATGTAGTCTATCTCGTTCCCCGTATTGTCACTCCATGTCTCATGAAAATAGTAAATATTTGTTAATTCATTTTAAAATTGAATCGAATTTGTATTTTAAAATTAGAGCTAGTAATCATTTTAATTAATGCTGAATATTTCATTTATTTATTTGTTAACTGAGCTAGAACCCGTAATATTCGTAATAAACAGTATATTTTGGGGTGAGGACGCGCGGGGGGAGGTTAGATTGTGATCGCCCAACGTGTTGCACGATGTGTAGTTGGAACTACAATCGATAGGTTGGATTCAACTAACAGAAGGTTAAATTTTGTTCTTCCAATGAGACTGCACGATGTGTAGTGGAATTACATATAGTTTAGTATTTGAATTTGTTCATGTAAATCGGGAGATTGTCAATAGACATATTTTACAGAAGTAGATAATTTCATATTTGATTATAGAAATAATTATTAGGATTTAGTTATTAAAGTAAACCAAGTATTTGTTATTAAAATAATTTCAATTTTATGTGGTAGATAATCTGATTGTTTAAAAAAAAAAAAAAAATCGTACTATACTATTGTGGGTCAATTGACAAACAAAATTTAAAATATGCATATGTGGCTAACGATTATTGGTATTTAATATGACCATGTCAATTATTGAAGTATTATTGAAAATATATTTGAAAGTGTTTTAATTTGTGCAAAATATTTGTGAATCATGCATGTGGGAAGTGATGTTGTGACACATATAATTTTAATTGTTATTGTTATTATAATTAGTTAGATAGTATAGGGTATATAGAAGGTATTGTCTATAGTTATTGTGGGTGATGGTTGGATGAGATAAAAGAACTGGTAAGAAACTATTTTATGAGAAGTTAATAGTAACATATTATTGGGATATTAAATTTTGAGAAAAAAGTATTATAAAAAAAAAAAAAAATGGATAATCAAGATAACAGTTCAGTAGAGGAAATATCTGAATTCATTGTGGATAGTAGTTGTGAGAAGGAAAGGGAAGCAGAAGAGACAATTAATATAGAAACAATTACAGATATTGTACAAATTACAGATGACGAAATAAAAGGAGAAGAAAAGATTAGGGAATTAAAAATTGAGGAAGAAGAAGTAGTCACACATAAAAGAGATGTAGATAGCTTCTCATTGTCTCAAATAGCACTGATGATAAAAGAGATTCAAGAAGATAATAGAAAAAATATAAAAGAGATTCAAGAAGATAATAGAAAAAATATAAAAGAGATTCAAGAAGATAATAGAAAAAATAGAGAAGAGATGAAAGAGATTAATGAGAATATAAGTAGAAATAGAGAAGAGAGTAATATGAAATTTGAATATCTCAATGAAAATAATAGAAAAAATAGAGAAGAGATCAATGAAATTATGAGTAAAAATAGTAATGAAATCAAAGCATATATAGACAGTATGAATAAAAAACTCAATGATACTTGTAAGACTATGGAAGACTTTAAGGAGGAAGCACATAATAAATTTAATGGCTTGGAATCAAGATTGGACAATAGTGAAAAAGTTATTAGTTCTTTAAGGGATGAAATTGAACAAATCGATTGTAATAATCAGGAATTGCTCAAGACTAAGTTTACAGAATTTTCTGAAATTGCTATAAAAGGTATAAACAAGCAAATAGAAGATTCTATCAGTCAATGTCAGACCAATAATAGCAAGTTAAAACAGGAGTTTGATAATAATAAATTAGATATTAATAATGAAATATATGAGATAAAGGAAGAGATAATGCAGAGTCGAATAAGGATGAAAGATGACATGGAGAGAGAGTTAGTGGATAAGTTTAATGATTTAGTAGTGCAAAATAGGAGAGATATAAAAGAAGAAATAGAAGAAGGTTTGATGGGAAAATTAAAGGATTTTAATATTGGGAAGGAGGATGATCAGAAGTACAGGTCCAAAATAGGTGAGAATTTAAAGCACTTACAAAAGGACGTAAAAGAACAAGTAATGCAGGTAGAGAGAAATAGTAATGAGTATAAGGAAGCTATAGATCAAAATTTAGATAGGTTTAGACAGGAACAAAAGATATACATAGATCAAGTGATTGGACAGGTAAATTTGGAAGGAAAATTACAACAGGTATACGAACAAATAGAAGAGATAAAATCCATTAGCAATCAAACGTTAGAATTAGGTAAAGAAAAAGCATCGCATAGTAAAGGTGAAGAATATAAAAGTCCATTCCCAATAGATAAAATAGAGTATGTAAGAAAGGAGGAAGATAATCAAATAGAATCTGATAATAATAAAGAAATAGACAGCCGAATAATTAAAGGAAATACTAGTTGTGAGGGAGGAACAAATAACTCGATGGCATTACGCTTTATGAGGGTCAAACCATTTAGAGGTGACTATGCCGAAAATCCATATGAGTTTCTAAATAGTTTAGATGAACTATTTTCAATATGTGTTTTAACTGAAAGGGAAAAGTTGGCCATCTGTAGTAATCACTTAGGAGGTACTGCCAAAGATTGGTGGCAGTCACTTTTTGAAAGGCCAAATACCTATGGTGACTTTAGATGTTTAATAACAGGTAGTTTCTGGAATGCTGACAAGCAAGATAGCATTAGGTTCCAGATAACTCAGGAAAAATATCAATCAAATAAAAGTAGCTATACTAGTTTCTTTAGGAGTCAGGCTATTCGATTAAAAACACTAACGGCATGTCCATTGTCTGAAGGACAGATAGTAAGAATAATACGACACAATTTGCCCAGAAATGTGGAGCAACTATTAATTGCAGCGGACCGTTATTCTATAGAAGAGGTGTCAGAAGTATTAGATGCACTAGAAAACACTGAAACATCTATAGATAATAGATTTAAAACAAATAGAGAAAGAAATAACTATCCATTGTCTAATATCAATGTTGACTATAATAATCAAAGGCATCAAATAGGCTTTAAAAGAAGATATAGTTCTAGTGATAGAAATAGGGTATATCCATATGCTAAGAAAGCGGTTAGATTTGACAAATCTAGAAGTAGGGTAGAGTTGCAAAATAATAAACCCTCTACTAGCGGTATTACTACTATTTTAAAGAAACCCAATATAAAACCAAGTGAGAAAAAGTTAAACTAGAAGTTTAATCCCATACCCATCAGAAGTGTAGAAAATTTTTTATAAGTATTAATAGTTCAAAGTCTGAGTTTAGTGTCCAAATATTATATAAATTTGTATAGCAAACAGTGTATTCTGTTGTATTGAGTAATATAAGATGGAATTTGGTTGTAGCAGATAATAAAATGAAGAGTATTAATGAATAAAATAGGTATTAAACTAGATGTTTAATTTAAAATTTTTAATTCGAAGGGGGAAGTTATGTGCCCTTATCTATAGGTCATAATAGGGTAGAATGGTCAATTGCTAAAAAATTTTAAATTTTAAGATATGTTTGTATGATATATAAATAATAGTAGGATAATTAGATTTTATAGTACAATTTAAAGCTGAAAATACCTGGTATATAAAAGTGTAATGGATTATTTAAAAGGAACAGTTAAATAAAGATTAAAGATATCCTTGCTTATGGTTGTAAAAGCTGGCCATATAAAATAACACAGCTATAAATAGTTAAAAGTATATTAATAATTTGAGTATAATATTTTAAAACTAATAAATTAAATAAAAACGATATGTAATATTATAATTATATTTAATAGTCAAAATTAATCTAATATATTTTAAAAATAAACTTTAGGATGGTGAGAATTATATTTGGTTCTACATTTTTAAATTATTTTCCAAATTTTTATAAAATATATCAGTTTTGGTAATTTAGACCGAGACTTAAATTAAAAAATCATCTGTTAAAGTTAGTAATCATGTGACTGTATATTATATACCTTCACACACACGCTTGTTAGAATAATAATAAAGTTTGTGAATTATGAAACTAAATATAATTGCTATCGATCCGTAAAGTAAAAGTTGAAATATTAAATATTGTTTTAATAATTATTTTAAAGTTTAAATGATTTTGATAAAACTATAATTGAATTTAAAAATACTATTATAAGTAATATTTAAGACATGACGTCATAAATTCTTTGTTTTAAGAGGCTTAATCTATTATAAAACTAAAATGTGTAAATTTGTTCGCGCTAAAAAAGTCATTAACCAATCAATGGGGGTATTTTAGCAGAAAAAATATAAGAATTAGACGAAGCGGGAGAAAGTAATGTGTAAGTGAAGGAGGAAGTAACATATTTTTTAGCTGAATAAGACCGTAAGCTAGAAAAGTGATATAATTTTAAAATTTTGTATTTAATTTAAAAGTTTTTTTTAACATATAATATTTTGACTGCCTTTACATGAAGGGCTAATTTTTAAAAGTTTTCTTGCCAGTGATTTTATTCAAGTTTAGCCAAAACCTTACAGTAAAAATGGAAGTAGTCAAGCGTTGTTAGCCGAGAGGTCATCGCAGCAGCCTTGCAAGCAAGTAGTTGTTTGCACACAGTTGTGGGTTCGTGTCCCGGCCGATGCTATGACATATGAAAAAAAAAAAAAATGGAAGTACTAAAGGAAAAAAATACCTAAAAATATTGCTAAAGGAAAAATATTTGTAAAGTGCCTCGATACAGCTTTATTTATGCTCAACCAAAAACTTATTATTGTAACTCAGAGGGATATAATTAGGACGCTATACGGAAAACTTAAAAGAGAAGTTATTTGCCGTCAGGAAAAATTATGACGCACAAATTTATAAGGCTACTCTAAAGTTTTTTTTTATTCTTCTCTATGGGAAAATTAAGATGCTGTATATTATAAAGAATTATGTAAAAGTTATAATGAGAAAAAAAAAATGTTTGTCCTTTTTAAAGGAAACATTACAAAGCATATAGTTACCAGAACTTTAAAAGAAAGGAAAATTTACCGAAAAATAATATGAAAGAGTCATTATTTTTTTTATGAAAAAAGAACAGAAAAACTTTCTCTAAGAGAAATTGGAAAATATAAATCTAATATACTTAATAAAATGGATCCATGGATACAGAAAAAATTTACTGAATATTTAAATAAAAGTACCTAGAAGATGCATCATAAAAAGTCGCGCGGGAAAATCTTAGCAGAAAATATTAGAAGAGAATATGTAGACGTTTTCTTTACGGGATTAACTAATATCATAATTAATAATTGTATTAAATATTATGAAAAACCAAGGATTGTCGTCTATGAATATTTATTAAACAGAGCAATAATTGTTTTGCCTTAAAATTGAACAAGAAGTGACTGAAGAAGAAATAATAAACATTTTTTTTAGCTTTAATATGAACGGTTTTCAAGAAAGTTTGATAAAGAAGTACAGTAAATATAGTTTAAATATTTTACTAAGTTATTTTAAAAATATAAAATGCTATGTGAGATTAGGGAAAACATATAAACATAAATTTAGTAATATTGAGATTTAAATATAATAGCTTGATAAAATTATAGAAATATTGTTTAAAAATAAAGTGTATGTATGTGAGTCTTATATCTACAAGAATCAAATGGATGGTGAAGCCTACGGAACGCGATCGAGAAGATAAAGATCGTTTGGTAATTTTGATATTTATTTATAATGCATAATGTATTTTTTTTAGATCATCTATTGATTAAGAATGAAGTGTGAAAGTTTAAATTATATGTACACATTTTATACAACATTTTTTAACATATAATGAGATAGGAGTAATTCGGAATATGCATGCAATAATTTATTTAAATTATATTGATAATATAATTTGACAGAACAATTGTGTGATTCTTTTGAACTTTCATGTGATAAAGTATTCAGATATTTAAATAGTTGTATATGATTAAATATACGAGGAAAGTAGTAAAAAGATTTTCTTATAGAACAGTGGAATAGTTTTGAAATAAATGAATTTTATTATTGTTAGAAATGCAGATATGTATTTGTCGATGTACAGTATAGAAAAAATCTTGAGAAATAAGATCGGATAGTGACTTGGAAGTACTAGTGGAGAGAAAACCAAGATGATGTTTTTTTTTAAAAAATAGGAAAAATAAAGGATTTGGATCATATTTAGTTTTGTGTGATTTCAGTATAGTTAACTAAGCCCTATAACTGAACACATATGGTTTGGACAGTGTTTTGCATATTTTTAAACTTTTTGATGTTATAATAAAGCTGAAGAAATAGCTTTAGCATCGTTCCTATAATAGAGGTTGGTAGACAGGTAAAGGTCACTCCTCTATAGTGTCTTTTAATTCACTGTGCCATGATTGTCAAGGTTTATGACGAGTAATATTCTAGTTATATTTTGATCCTATGCATCTATTTTCGCTATCCTTATTTTATGAATCTGCATCTCAGAAAGATATTTTCTAAGAAATAATGAATAAAATAGAACTGAAGATATGTTATCGTTTGTGTAAGAATAGTTTATTTGCTGGAATGTATAAAATTGTGTAACTTTAAAATTGAAAATCCAAAATATCATAAAGAGAGAAAGAATCATATAATACATTGTAAAATTAATTTGGAAATGAATATAAGATTTTTTGAAATGAAATCTAAACCAAGTATTTAAAAGTGATAATAAAATTTGAATGAATTTTTTTGTTAAAATAATATTTAGAAAATAAGTATTGCATATTTATTAAGAAAATAGTTCAATAAGGTATAATAAATATATACTTGTGCATGGTATGTTAATAGTTGTAATTATATCATCTGAAGTAAGGCTTAAATGAGAATATTAGGATTAATAAACATCGGATAATGAACAATAAAAAACCTAATACCGAATGTAGAACAATGTTTTGACTTTGTAAGATTCCATACAACCAATATAAAACTAGAATTTTATTGTTTTGTAGAATTTTTTACTATGAATGTAAATTTTGTAAAAAATATAATTTTAATAATATTAGGGATGCAAAGTGTTTGTGATAAGCATATACAAAAATGCATTTTGTAGCAAGCTAACCATAATAATAAATCAAGTAATAATACTGTATTTTCTTAAGTGTTAAAAAGATAAGATTTAACTAGGAATAATAAATAGTATTTTGGTTTCATTTTATAAACTAATAAACTAAGTTGAGATAGGAGAGTAAGGGATATCCAATGTATATAGTGTAAAAATATTGTTAATTTATTTATGTTGTTAATAAACTTTGTTTTAAATTTATTTTAAAGTTTTGTGTCCGCGTTGTTATTTCTCCACATGGATGCATGAAATCACGATACATTTATAATTGAAACAGACATATAGATTTTGCACAAAAGGTAAACATAAAAGTGTTATAATAATTTTGAGAATTTATTGGTATGTTAAAATCAAAAGATCATAATTCTATATTATTTATTGGTCATAAGTCGGTTGCCACAATATTACATTAAATTATATGCTAATGTTGCCACACGTATTCTGTTATCAGATTATTAAATTACTACCACGTACGTATTTATTCATTTCATTTCAGGAAGAAATAAGATTATATTATATTATTATTGTTATTATTATTTTTATTATTGTTAGTTGCTGTGTAGTAGATTATGACATAAAATTCCCTTTTCATATTTTACTACCGTAATTTTAAATCAGTTAGAATACAATTTATGAACCTGAGATTTTATTTTATTTTACTTCATTTTATTTAATTGAGCTAGATTCTTGTTATAAAGAAGATTAAGATATGATTATTATTTTAATCGTATTGAATAGAGCTCAGAAAGTCGTAAGAATACTATGAGTTAATTATTTGGTATAGTAAAAAGGGGGAATAGTGTTCTTATGTCATTGAGGTAGTATCGTGTGTTTAATGTCTCAATGTAGTCTATCTCGTTCCCCTTATTGTCACTCCATGTCTCATGAAAATAGTAAATATTTGTTAATTCATTTTAAAATTGAATCGAATTTGTATTTTAAAATTAGAGCTAGTAATCATTTTAATTAATGCTGAATATTTCATTTATTTATTTGTTAACTGAGCTAGAACCCGTAATATTCATAATAAACAGTATATTTTGGGGTGAGGACGCGCGGGGGGAGGTTAGAATATATATATCAATATATATATATATTGCTTACAAAATAAGCAGTAATATATGATACTAGTAATGTTTTTATTTTCACTCCAAAGTCATTAAATATTCAGCTGATCCGATGTGATTCACAGAGAAAATTTCCGTTATTTTTCCTTTATTAAAGGAGAGTAGATGTTCCTACTATATATATATACGTTTTACAATTTGGTTAACATATCAAACTTTCTGTACTCACAACTTTGACACCATTCAATTTAGATAGATTTTTAATGAAATGGACGGCTGAAGAGTTGTGGGATGGAGTGTTGTGAAGCTTGTCCATTAAAGTATGAAGATTGGCTATCTCAATATAAGCTGAGCTTTGATTGTATATATGTGTGGAGATGATAATCTGGACTAATTGACGAGTGCTGGTTTAGTACGAAATACGTGTATTGGTGATTATTTATCTTTTCGACATGTGTGTGATCAAGTGTATCAGCGGTATGAGATAGCATGGATGGTTGAGGGTCATATGAATCTTCCATATATAAGTACAGGTATGTAAAAGCCTGTACTGTAGAAAAAACTCATATTATAAATACACTAATGATTATTACTAATCACCCATTAGACTGGAGATTAACATATTCCTAATCCAAATTCAAGCGGGTCTTTTTCAAATGCCTTTATTCATATATTTCAAAAATATAGAATAATGGAAGTTTTACTTATAGCTAAAAAAAAAAAAAAATGTATGCATTTATGTGTTTGTGTGTTTCACTTAAAGTTAAATATTACATTATATATACATATATGCAACAGTATGTGAATAATGTATGTATATTTTCATCATATATATGTATGCGTGTATAATCAGTATACATATATTATTGATTACAAAATATTCAATTTGTAGGATTATATAATATTAAACTAAAAATATTATTTCCAGTTCTATAAATTTTAAAGTTAAAGAAACAATGATTATTTAATTATTCGATTTTTTTAAAAAAAAATAAGAAAAGAAATAAAAAACAGACATCGCGGTAAACAAATAAAATCATCGATTTTTTTTTTTCACTTCTCAGAAAGTATTCGTAGATCAAATATCAAGCTAACAATTATAAATAATATTTTTAGAACCAAATTATTTTTTAAAGTATTTTAAAATGTTGTTATGGGCTTCTTAGTTGATACAATTTCAATTTTTTCTTCTCTTATATTACACCCCTCCCCCATTTTGGTTATAATAAAAAATAGCAATAATAATTTTATTATTAATGAAATAATCAATCAATCATAAACTTAAATAATATATGGCTACGTAATATATTTCTCAAAATGTGGATTGCTTAGATACTAAAAGAAAATTTATCGCAAAAGTAAATTGCTAATTTCATAATTAATTAATTACACGAAACTTTTAAATATGTATGTATAGATTTTGCAGAGTCGTAGCCAAAACTTCGTATTGATTAATAAATATCAAATATCTGTTATAATTTCTATGTAGCGTTAAAAGATAGTAAATCTCTGCATCACAGTGGCATTACTATAAACTCTCTGATCAATAATCTTGTCTGTGTGTATATATAATAAATAAAATTGGGTTGCCTTATATGTTTATATGTACTAGAACAGGGGTGGGCAAATAGTGGCCTGAGGGCCACATGCGGCACACTAAGAGTTTTTATGCGGCCCTCCAAGACAATCAGAAAAATTCACCTTGAACTAAGATTTCGTTTCAGTGTGCAGCCAAAGATTCGTCTCATATTTTCCGCTAGGATGGCCACATTAATACACATGCGACGATGTGCAGTGCTTTTCCAGTTGATCTTGTTAATTTCAATTTTGTCTTTGCATTAGCAAATATATACATTTCCAACTTTAATGAAACCATGAACCTTCCGAAAAAATGTAAAATTGGTAATGAATGCCATGTGTTTAATGAAGAATGGACAAACAAATATTTCTTTGGTAATACTGGGAATAAAGCAGGGTGTTTATTGTTTCATGAAAAAAAGGTGTGGCCTCCACTAACCTTCGCTTCCACAAAGTGGCCCCGATGCGGCCCTCCACCACCCTCTGTGGCCCCTGAGCCAAAACAATTGCCCACCCCTGTACTAGAACAATCTTTTCAAAATGTAAACATTAAAAGCATAAAACTAAAATAGTCAATATATAATCAAAATCACCCCAAATTCTCAACTCAACCAGACTATCCAAAAAATAAACTCTAAAACACAACCAATGGTTTCACTGCTACAAGCAGACTTTTAATATTAAGGGTATATGGGAGATAAGTGGAATTGTGGGTAGTATTTAGTTTAAATATGTTATTTTATAGTTCTTTATACTTGAGAAGTCTGCTTATAGCAGTGGAATCATTGGTTGTGTTTTAGGGTTTTGTTTTGTTTTTGGCTAGTATGGTTGTGTTGTCAATTTGTGGTAATTTTGATTAGAACAATTTTATACAAGGTAAGAAAAATATCCGGCAGAATTTAATTATTCTGTACAGCTTTGTGATTTAGTTTTAGCTAAATATAGTTTTAATGCAAAGTAGCACAATGATAATTTATAGACGGCAATGAAACATTAAACAATAGTGATCATTTCAGAGAAATCACAGTATATGTATTATATACTTATGTGATTGGCATGTTGATTAAAGATGTTTTTTGATCAGTTAACATGTCATGTCTCTGACTTTTCTTTTCTAATCATTATACTTTTTGGTAAACCCTTTCTATGTTTGAGGTGTCTTTTCATGATCAAAGAGTACAGATCTATGGCTTATGCTTAACTCTAATCGTCTATGTATTTACATATGTTTGTCTAACTTTATAGATATATTTTCTCAGGATTCTCCAAAATAAATAGAATGATAAAAAAAGAAAATTTGGGCATCTTGTGACATAACCATTTGTGCATTTTATCAACTGCAATTTTATCTTTATAATTATTAATAATCCTATTCAAATTGCATGAACCTTAAAATTTGTTCTTAAATTCCTTTTCACTTAATTCTTTTTAATTTTATGTTATATAAATTAAAAATTTGTTTTTTATCTCATGAGTAAGATGTTTAGTTTTATTACAATGAAATGTTTTGATTATATTACTTAAAACTTGCCTACAAATCTCTATCAGTATTGCTGTTTTTGTCTAATTTTAAAAGGTGTTGTACATTGCCCACCAAAAGACATCATTACCATTACATTGACAGCCAGTACTTGATTATTCACTGTCATCTATAAACTGTGAGTATATACTGAACAATGATCAAAGATAATATGCAAGAGATTGTGATCTGGGCCAACTGATGAGTGCTGGTTCAGCATGAAATGTGCTTCATGAGGATTATACATCTTTTTCACATGTCATAGGTCATATGCCTATGATTACATCCTTCCACAAGATGTTTAAGGTGGATAGAAAAGTGGATAATCTCTAGTCTAATGAATGATTAATAAAAATTATTAATATACTGCAAGTATCTTTCTCTACAATGAAACTGTATTCCAGTGAAAAAAACATTGGTTCTCTCTTCAAGCTGCCTGAAGCACCATCTCTGAATCAATTTATGTATTACACAGTGACATAGAGCAATTTATCGCAAAAAAATTTAAGATGCTACTATTTCTGTATCACCAATTATGAGATTAAATGTAACAATGTTTCACACTTTTGTGGATCATCTTCGGTGCTTTCCCTGCCATCAGAAAATCTTGAAACCACTTGAAAACATTTTTTGGGATCCATGGCTTCACCTTCATGTACAGTTTGAATCATTTCAAATACTTCAGTAAAAGTTTTGCCTACTTTAAAACAAAATTTATATGTTAGCATTTTGTTCCATTATGGATTAAAATGAAACATACCAAATGAAATATATCTATTAATCTACATATTACATTGTAAATAAGTGATAAGTAAAAAGTAAAATGCAAAAAAGTAAGACAACAAAACCTTATTGCTCGGGATTTTATTACCCTGATAAGGAATTTTTTTTCTTTCACTGTTTTTCTTTAGATGGTTGTTGTGCCTTTTGTTCAGTATTGAGCTACTTAAAGGCTGTAAAATAAATTCTTATTCAGGTCCTACTACAGCTAACCAATAAAAATATTTGAAATACAATCATTCAATGGGTTTAATAAATGATAGCTTGTTCCTTTTGAATTTTCCTTAAAAAAATTTGTTACATACTCTCCATACAGTAGTGCCACCAAGTGCAAGCTTTTGTAGTCAATGGATACAGGAAGATTTGTGCACAAAATTCATATCTAATGCCTACTCATCCAACATGCCTACAGTATTTTCTAGCTTGTGGCTTTCATCAGTGAGGAGCCTTAGATTTGAGAGCACTGCACCTAGATATTAGATTCTAATACCCTCCAGCAGTCATCTTTTATCTATTTGGTTAAGTATAAAACTAGGATTCCAAGATGAAAACACCATAGGGTTTTGAACCTAAGTGGATTCACTTGTATAGTCATATATATCTAAACTCAATTCAGCTTCCATAAATTTTGGTTTTTTTGGTTTTTCATAAACCACAGCCACCACTATCCTATGGGCAGGATAGGTATAAAACCATCAAAACATCACATGATCACCGTTTTATATGCTTACACATTCTGTTAATAAGAGTACCAAATTCTTCATACACTAGTGAACTGAGTTCACATCTATATGTCTATACAAGTAAATCCACGTGGGTTGGAAACATTATGGTGTTTTCATCTTGAGCTCCTAGATTTATAGTTAACCAAATAGGTAAAAGGTGGTTGCATTAAATCCTAAGATCTTGGTGCAGTGTTCTCAAATCCAAAGCTCTTCACTGATGAAATCCACAAGCTAGAAACTAGTCTTGGGACGTTGGATGATTAGGCACTAGGTAAGGATTTTATGAACAAATCTTTCTGCATCCATTGATTATAAAAGCTTGTCCTTGATGGCACTATTGTATAAAGAGTTTGGTACTTTTATTAACAGAATATGTAAGCATATGAAATGGTGATCATATGATGTTTTAATGGTTTTACATACTAGGTTATTATATTTTAAATGCTTTTAATCTAGTCACAAATTCTGTTTATTTGTTTGTTTTTCTAGATCAAATCTGTAACCAAATTTTAACATACATCTGTCAAATCTATTCCCTCAAATTTTGTACACATATTTGATATCAATGTCATTGCAATATGACACTGAAATATTTTAGAGTTATTCAGACAATCATCCAGCCAGTCTACCAGTTTGGTGAGCCCAATTTCAGAATGTATATTATTGGATTAGTAATTTTTCAGTTATGTCTATTATATTTTTAAAAAATTCACTAAAATTTAATTTTCACTTAAAAGTATTTACAGTTAATTAAAATAAAAAGAAAAACAAATGAAAGATGAAATCTTTTCTTGAGTGTTTAATTATAAATTGTATTTTATAAAATATCACTTTCATGGTCAAAAAAATTTTATAAATGATATTAATGGACATAAATTTCATTTCAAAAATTAGAAATGTGGCAACATTGTTTATATTTTCAGTATTTCAATTTGAATATAAATGATTACAAAATGTCTGCTGCAAAATATCTGATAATTAAAAAGGAAAAAATATATATAAAAAATATTTATTTTCAATTTATTCTCCTTTTCCTTATTCTATTCATAATTGGTTTGCTTCACCATTTCAGAAGTTGGCTAAGTGAAGCCAAAGATACACTCAGCTACTTTTAACAAAATTAATCTATAAAATAAACTTTACTTGGCCAATGTTTGAAACATTGAAGCAAACTAATTAAAAAACACATTTATTTAATTTAACATAAGTAATGCACTAAATCCTCCCCCCCCCCATTTTTTCAGACTATAATTTGGGTTGGTATATTTAACTTGAAATAAAAGTGAAGATTGTCCATAAATTTATTAATTCCATCATTATTTTTATGGATCCTCACTCCCACTTTTATTTTAAATTAAATATACTAATCCAAATTATGGTCTAAGTAAAAAAATATATTTTTTGATATTTAGCATATTACTGCTCAAATTAAATAAGGGTATTTTTTATAATATATATATTGTAACTAAGTGAAGTTTCACTTGTTTCCAATAAGTGATCAGGGTTATCTTAACTGAACCTTTTGTTGAGATTTTCTAACTTTAAAAAAAAATGATAAAAATGAAAATTAACTTAGTTAATGAATATATGGGATAATCTTACATAATATATGTGAATTATTTTTAATAAGGGATGCTAGACAATAATTTGAACTAAAAGAAATATCAGAAATAGTTGGGAAATGATGAATCATATTTAATGTATTTTAAAGTAACTATTGTATAATTCATTTTAATGTCTAAATGATAGTAATGAGATATTATAAATAAGTTGGAATGAATAGTAATAAATTTTAAAAAAAGTAATCTGTAAGTTTTATTAAAACAATATAACAGTATTTATTAGATGTAAGTTAGTAGCGTTCCACTTATAAAATTATTTTAAATTAAATATTTGGTAATATTTTTAGTTTTGTAATTTTAAAAGAATAACTTTTAAACAATGGGTGAGCTCATATTTATAGATTACCCATATATGGAAATGTGTGTGTGTGCAAGAAAGATACATAAACATAAGAAGAAAATAAAAATAAAAAATATTTTAATTCTAATATTTATAAAAAAATAAATAAATAAATGGATGGATATAAATTTATGGAAGAAATATTTAAAAGTTAATAAAGAGGGATAGTTCTGAATTTTATATTTATTACTATTATGTTTAAAAAAAATATTAATTAAAAAAATAATACGTAACATTTGTTAAACAATGAATCTTTGACTTTGTAGCTGTGAGTCACGTGATTTGGTATCATTAGAAATTGCGTTAGTAAATCGACTTTACAGCTGATCTGTCAAGAGTAGTAAGGTTTAATAAAAAATAATTTTATTGGCTTACAAGCCAACTAATATAAGAAATGGGTGTATTAAACAATATCAGGTATAAAAGAAAAAATCTGGAATTCACCAGGGGGTTGATTTTTTTTTTTTTTTTTTGTATTACTGCAAGTAGCTAAATCCAAGAGTCTTATTTAATAAAAAAAATTGTATTTTTTAAAAAAAATTATTATTTATTTAAAGTATAATATTTAAAATCATCTTGCAGTGATGAAGGGCTGAAGAAAAAGGTAACTATCCTGATATTAAATTTCAACCAGAACAATAAGATTATAGTGAGAAAATGTTTGGAATAAAGCTAGCGTCTGTTATATTGTATGCATTTGATTTAGTCGTTTTCCTTTACTTGAAAGTAAAATTAAAGAACAAATTAATAATGATTTACTTATATAAATATTCGGTGGCACTAAAATATTTTGACAATAAAATGCTAAATACTTATCTTATTAAATTAAAAGTATATGTAAAAAGACGAAAAAAGACATTTTTAAGTTTAAAAAAAAAAACATTATAATGAAGCTACATTTGGTTCAAGTGAATTAATAAAGAACGATTTATTTTTTTTTGTTCTAAAGAAAGTTATTATTTATACCTTGACATAAGTGGAAAGGATTTGTTTAGTTGAAAGCAAACAGATAAAATTGTATTTTAAATAATAATTCTTATTTTACCCAGTAATGAAATAAAATTATTCGGAGACAAAACTTCAAAGTAATCAGCAAAATATCAGTAATGAACTTATATTGGTCAAGTACATAGTAAATCATTCGGCTATATTTGACATTATTTATAAATAAATTTATGACAGTTAATTTTAGCTATAAACTGAGAAACGTCTTAAAATATATATATTAAAAGAAAGCTGCTCTTATGTTTAAAATAATCAAAGAAAATTGGTTTAAAGTAAAACACGTCATGAAATATTATTATATAAAAAATATGTTTTTTAAAAAAAAAACTGTATTTTAAAAGATGCGTTTTCGTAAAAGAGGACAAAGAAATTCAGATAAAGAAATATATATTATTATATGCATTTCAAAACCCAGGATCCTATAAATAAAAATAATGTGCTCAGCTGAAGAATTTATTTTGTTTCATGCCGGCTTAATCTTAATCTTATTTTCATTAATTAAGTTTTTAAAATTGTTTTTAAAAAAAAATATTATTAATGAACTATTGAACATTTTCGTTTGGAAATGATTGTCATGTATATAAATGTATTAATTGAAGCTTCGAATTCAGATAGATATCTTAACCTGGATAAATTGTCTACACATTATGAAATGGAAAAATCATCACGGAGCTGAAAATATGAACTTGAATTAATGTATTATTATTATTTTTTTTTTATGGTCTGCTTTATTGGTTTAAAAAAAAAAGAATGAAACCATAAAAATATTTATGCTATTATTATTTTTTTTTTGTAACACTTTTTGCATAAATATACAGGTAAACTAAGGTTATAATTTTAAAAACGAAATAGGTTTATTTAATGAGCAAATGTTTTTTGCCATTCTTAAGTAGATTTAGTTTATTTATCAAGCATTACACTAGCTAGTTTCTATTTAATAATTTTATTATAGAGATTTAAATATCACAGTCTTATTTTCATATAAATGGGATGTTTTACTCAATTTTTATTTTAAATTTACTAAAGAAGTTTATCAGAGAATATCCATTCATTTGTTTTATGAATGTTATATTAAGAATAATTACAAATATTTTATATTCATCGAGAAGTAAATATTCTTGCATTTAATTTACAATTTTAAAAGTCCACTAGTTACTATATTTTTAGCATTTAATATTTTGTTATGTGTGCATTGTGCCTTGCCTAGAATTTTATATGCATTTAAGTTTAAAGTATTTTCTACAGTAGTCATTTGACACATAGTTTGCTTTGTTGGTTTGAACATTGGATATACGTTTTGTATTTTATAAATTTCTTGGAAATAACTTAGTTAGTTTAAGTGAAGTATATATCTTGCTATTAGTTAGAATTTGTTAGCCTCAAGAGTTAGGCTTAGTTTATAATTTTTGAATATGCCTTATGGAGTAGAGAAAATCCTCCATCCTTATTGTATTGTATTTCCATGATTTGATAGTGCTTGTCCCCAAAAAGAGGGTATTGTATTGTATTTTTCAGTGATGATGATCACATTTATAAGCATTGGAAATCCCATGAGAGGATTGTGCTTTTCTGGTGGGTGTTCCTGTTCCCAGATGTACTGAAGATGAATTCCAGACATCGTCATTTTGCCTCGAAGTTAGGTATTTTTGGAAGCCACCATATTCTTTTCCAGCTCTGAGGAGCCTAGTATCTTTATATTTTTTGCCTATCATTCATGATGACTTAATGCTAATTCCACCACAGTAGGTGATGTTGCATTTGTTTTAGATTTGTGATGACAAGATATGCTTGTTTGAGGAAATGTATTTCTTCAGGTAGTTGTAGCTAATTTAAGGCTCATAGGTATATCAATGTTTGAATTGTGTTGCTATGATAGTTTTATCAAGCACAAGCTAACCAACAATAAGTTATATTTATTTTAAAGTATATTAAATATGCATATGGTATAAGTGGCAATTCACACATAATAATTTAATATTTTCATCCAGAATTTCGCCGCTGGATTTGTAAGTCTGTTACATCATTATCTTTAAAACATTGAGGGAATAATTTTATGTGGACTAAAGTTATTTTAAAAAAAGTATAACTGATCTCTGATGAATGATTGTCCCATACACTTAAGTTAGTTTAATTTTAGTATTAGCTTAATCTGATTTAAAGATATATCTAGCTGTGATATTAGTTATATCCGTGAAACTAGTGATGATATTTTTAAAAAGTATTGTTGAATATGCTTACTCCAACTTAGCGTTTGTTAAGTTGAGGAGTATAAAATTAAGCTTAGGGTTTTCAATATAAACATAGTTCTGTGTGTTATTCTGATTAGTAGATGACACAATAATGTTATTAATTAGTCCAAATAATTATATAAAATCTTAGTGCGGTATTGGCACTGTTTGTATTCCACTATATTTATAAACATTTCTTCTCATTATTAATAAATCAAATTATTATTATTTCAAAAGTTTTGTTTGTTTGTTTTACTTTTATATGAAAATATATTATTGTCTTGGGTTCCAAGTTCACAAAATCTTAAAATTTTAAAGTTATTGAATCTTCAATTCAGACATTCACAAGTATATTCTAAGTTAATTAAATATAGTTGATATTGTCTTGAAAATTAAAAAAAAACTATGTTAAAGTAAATGATTCTCATATTGAATCACAAATACAGATAATTGCATTATAGCAGATACATAATTAAATACTTAGTTAAAAGTTTATTTTTTTTTAAATTATCAGTATATCTTTTCAGACTAAAGATTATGCAATATCAGATTAACAATATTAGTACTTCAGAAGAATATTTTAATTAATATTATTTTAAAAGCTGCACCTTATCTTATATTTATTGCACATCATCTATCATCATCTTAAATCTTATATATTTAAAGAATTCTAATCCATTTGCATTTGAGGTCTTTAGTGGTTGTCTATGAGTATGGAAAGGCATTAAAAGTACCCTTGCTCTTTTCTTTGCTCAAGTAATATCTTAGATAATAGGCCATTATTAGTTAAATTTAAATTGATTCATTAAATTTTGTGAATTAATATTTGTTTTGTTTATTATTTTAAGATTGAACATATTATAATTATTTTATGGTCAGCTAAGATGTCACTTATTTATTTATTAATCACAGTAATTCTTTGTTAGGCAACTTAACTTAAACTTTAATTTTATACAAGAGTTTTAGTTTTAAAATCCCTGAGGTTATTTACTCTTGTTGTTTTAGTTAATATAATTCTGTAAGATAATATTTTAAAGTAAAGCATCATAGGTCTTATTCAGAGAGTGTATAATTTATTGGTAAGACTAATCTGGTAAGCATTGAGTAGTGATTTAGATAATCTTTTGTATGGTTTATTAAAAGACCAATATGCTGTAGTAGTTATAGTTCATCAGTATTGGATTTGACCTTTATTTGATTATACATCTCTGGATCATCATCTCTTTTCTTTAAATTTATTGTAACCCCACTGAGCTGAGTCATTTAGAGTCTCTTATTTATAGTTCATTTTATATCATTTCAATTCTATTCCATTTCTTGTCATGTCATTTCTTTTATCATCTCATTTCATTTCTCTCTCCTTTATTCTATCTTTTTCTTATATCTCTCTTTCATATCTTTCCCATCATCTCATTTCGTCTCTCTCTTCATTACATTTATCATTTCTATTACTTTTCCCCATTTCTTTTCCCTCTCAATTCTTTTCTTTTCCATCATTTATTCTTACCATTATTATTACCTCCATTTCATTATTAATTCTTATCTCTTTCTATTTCTTTTTCCTCCCTCTCTCATTTCATTTTTAGTAGCATTATCTCTTTCTCTCTCTCCTTCTCTTTCTCACACCCCCTTCTTATTCTAGTAGGTTACATTTTACTTCCATTTCATAATTTTCTCTCTTTATTCTCTTCCTCTTTTATCTCTTTTACTTCTTTTCTTTTCTCTCTTTCTCTATCTCTCATTCTATCAGGTTACACTATATATATATATATATATTGTAACCATTTACAAATAATAATAAATATAAATTAATAATGGGGACCTAATATGGGAACCATCTCGGCTAACATGAGCATAAATAAACGTAAATAGAGACTACCAATCCTTATATTACATTAAATCAGCCCTTCATCTTCTATGACTAATAGTAAACATAGATTAAACTAACTTTAGTCATAATTACAAGACAGAATATTAGAAACAAGTTTGGCTAGCATATGCATGAGCAAATTTAAAGGGAGAGATCACATAATAACCTCCAATATTAAACATCGATTAAATTAACTTCAAGATCTCAAGCAAAAATATTACAAGATAAATTTAGTTTGCAATTCTATCTAATAGTTGATTAGGAAGGTATCCATCTATGAAATGAATATGGAGTTAGAATTATGAATTGAATGATAATTAATGAAAATATGGACAATTACATGGACAATGAACAACAAATAATAATTAACTAATGAAAAAGAATGAACTTAAAAGTGAGGAGAAGGGTGTGCTAGAGAGATGGATAATTAAGATGATGATATAATAAAAGTTAGTGAAGGATAAATCAATTATGATAATGACTTAAGAAGAAATGAGGATGAAAGAAAAGAAAAAAAAAATATGAATGAAATATTATAACAATGTTGATGATAAAGAATGAGATCCTGAACCATAAAACTAATATTGTGTCAAACAACAGCAAGACAATAATGTAATAAAGAAAGGGGTTCTAAGTTTGACTAAAACAATATTTAACCACTAAATTAAAATAGATTGTAAGTTTTAAATTAGAAAAAAAACTTACATCTTAAAATTACACAGAATCAATTAAATGAAGAGAATAAACATAAGAGATTAAAACAAAGCATAATAAATAACTTAAGGAATGAACATTTACAATAGATTCAAAATTGAAACAATTAATAATTTACTTTCCTCAGGGTTCCAATAACTTAAATATTACTATTTTAAGATATATTTGGGTCAGTGAGAGGGATTTTGCCACCATCCAAATATTACAAGCAAAGACAGTTTATAAAACAAAATGAGATTAATAAATAATATTTGGAAATTTCAATACTAACAATAATATGAACTTCAAATTCCTTATTAAGTATTAATAAATTTTTTTAATAAAGTGAATATAATGACCTACAAACTATCTTTTATTTTATGATCATGGACAATATGATCAAAATCAGTGAATGATGTATCTAATGATTTAGATAAACCGATTATTCCAGAACTGAATTTTAATTTTTAAAACGTTATTGAAAAATAATACTAGTACTTAAATCAACAGTGTTTTGATCCATAAGCAATAACTTCAATAATATTATTTGAAAATAATCAATAAAACTTTATATGCTCTTAACAAAATTTACTTAGATATGCTAACATACAATAAAATCTGTTTCACTAACTGATGATTATTTTTACGACAATAAATAATATGTTGATAGCAATAGCAATAACGTGACGATGATGATTAGCAATAAGGCCACAGACAACTAACTATATTTTCAAAGTTTATTTACATAATTTATAAGTTTTGTGAATATACTAATAACAACAAAGAAAACATACATAATTTTGACAATTGTGACAGAAATTTACATATAACAAGATTTAATTACATCATTTTATTATAAAAGTTCTTAAAATTAGCTATTAATAAATAGATAAAATATAAAAGTATACTAAGTCAAAAATAAATTCAATGTATGTAATTTGAGTAATAATAAATTAAAAGATAATAATTTAAAATATAAAGTATATAGTAAGTCAAATAAACTCAATGTGAGTAATAAATTTAAGTAATAATAAATTAAAAGGTAAATAGACACAGGCAATATATTTCAAAATCTCTATTCAATGGTTAATAAGCTACCAATATTATTACACAGGATAACACAATAAACATACTTAAAATATAACAATTTATGATACTACATGTTGCTGAAAACTATTGACTTCTTATTTTAATCTGTTTATTTAGGTTATTAAACAGCCAACACTGCTTTAAGAGTCAAGACTATCATTTTTCTTACTTTTAATTATTAGTTTTACCTTATAGGACTCTTTAAGATTAAAGAAAAATATCACAAGAGTCTTTTAACATTAAGGGGAAATATCAGCATTTTAAAACAAATTGAGTATAAATGATAAATAACATAGCTTAATGGTATAGATGGGATCATTTCGAATGGATAGACATTAAGTAACAATCTACTATAAAATAACTTTTAACTAATATTATTTTTTTAACATCATTTTGCTCAGTGCTAAGTACAATCTATCTTTTCAAATACTATATTTCAGAAACTATTCTGCTTTTATCGATACCAAATCATTAGAACTTATAATTGTGAAACATAATAAAACATATGAAATGTCCAAAGATATAATAGAGTTGAGCTAAGGCAAAAAGAACAAACTAACAACCTAGACCACAGTCATCTCATGACTGCATATGGTCTGTAATCCCAGTGTCACTTCTGGAGCACCTTTAGGGATATAAAAGGAAGGGGCAATCAATCCCTTGTTTAAATACCTATACCAACACATGGTTTGAAATCCCAATGTCACTTCTGGATCACCTTTAGGGATATGAAAAAAAGGAAGAGATTGTCAATCCTTTCTTTAATAACTAGATCAACAGACTACAAAAGTATGGCCTTAATCTGCTCAAAGTTAGATAAGCGTTATTCATGATTCAACAATGATGGTCACTTATATCATCACTCAGGGAAAGAGAATAAGTACATTTGATGCAACATGGATCTACCATATATTCCAAATATTATAAACTTATCATTATAATTATTCAACATGATAACAGATAAATCTAATACTAATTAATATCACTTACCACAAATATATAAAGACACTAGCAAAACTGAATATATTATTATTTGACACATAAAATTTATAATTATCATTATCAGTTTGTGAATGATCCATAACTTTAGCGGTTATTAGATATTAATTAGTTAAGTATTACATATAAAAAATACTATATTTAATGCATTTAAATGTTTCATATTCCTACTTGAAAAACTAAGAGAATGAAATCTTGATTGCAATCCTTTTTAAATCTGCAGCATTATGTGATTGGTCAATGTTCTTTTCCACATGGAAAATATTTCATATTTATTTATTACTTTATAATCCTAGTGCATTGCTTGATCTAAAGACAATTATAGTTTTCATCCATTAACTTCAACACTTTGTTACTCCAGGAATTAAGAAAAAAAAGTTGAAGATAAACATTGATTCTTATCTTCATCACTGTACATGGATTTTGTATATTTTATTTACTAATGGCCCTATTTAATAATTAACACATAATAAATCCAATCCACAATATAATTAACATAATATTTAATAATATATCCAAATTTTAAGTTGATATTTGACTCATGTTTGATAAGATTCTACAACTCAGTTGAATAAACATATCAATTCCACTTGTAACCGAAAGATTATGAGATGACATAATCATTTTTGTCCTAATGTGAGTTTTAAGGCAATGTTGAGAATATTTTACATTAAAAGTCTTAATAAATATTTTATGAACTTTATAATTTAATATCTTTAGTTATATTGTTTAATTAAGTAGGTATAAATTATTGATGTGCTTTTATTTAATTGCAATATAACTTTTTTTTAAATTTATTTTCTCCACATAATGAAATTAACATAGCATAGTAAAACTGCAATAGTTGTAGTTAACTTTAATATAATATTTCACATTAGTTTATATATGTTGTGAGTGGGTTATAAATTCAAAAACAGCAATAAAAGACATTAAGTATTTCCTATCATAGTTCTGTTTATTTTTAAATTCATTCTAACTGAAGGTACAAAATAATTTTCTTTTTTCTTACCTTCCCAAATAAGTCATAATTAATTTTATAATGTACACAGTAAATATAATAATTAAAACATTTTTAAAATAAAGAGTAAAATTTCAAGCTTACAAACTTCTTAGTTTGTTTAAATTTGAAGTCAATTTTTGCAGGATTATTCCAAGATGTCTACCAGTTTTAAATATGAACTCTTTACGATTATCAATTGACAGCAATGATGTGTTTCATGTATGTAGGTAAATGGAGTTCCTACTCCATTAGTTGTAAGTTAAAATACAATTTAATTCAATTTTTAATTTAATTCAATTTTACTTTTTAATAATTTTCAGCTTCCCAGTTCCATTTTGCTTTTAAGTTCTCCCATTCCTCCTAGTTGTTCTCCCAGTCTCCCTTATAAAAATCTATGTTAATTTATTTATAAACTTTTATCAGAGAGGATCATTGTACAAATTGACAAACCAATTGAATTATTGTATGTGCATATATGAACATATAATTAATAATTCTTCATCTAGACGCATAAATGATAACTAATTAAGCATTGCAATAGAAACATGCTTGAAAATTAATTATAAAGAATTTAGAATAGCTATAATTTTAAGTCTTTTTGACTATTATTTAATAATAAAAAATACCAAATACTTAAATACTTTTAATTTAATCTTAATATTAATAAATTATTATTTTTGATACTATTGAAATTAGTCTATCTGACAGACTACACATAAAGTCTCACACACAATCTGGCAGAGGGCTCAACACACACCTTGATCAGTCCAGTTCTTTAACACTCTCAGGAGATTTATTGAACTAAATTTTTTTATTTTATAATATACTTTATCAATTAAGATAACACACCACTGATATAATATATCTATTTAATATTGAATAGTTATTTAATTATTACCAATTGAAATTTAAAATTTTATATAATTGACCATTTAAATAGAGATTGACAACATCGATCCCAACCATAAGACTACAATATATATATAAATATTTTTAAGATTATAATTTTTATTGCAGTTTAGATTGTTTTCTATTATATAATAATATTTTTAATATTTATTCTTAATTTTCAAAAATTAGCTTTGATCTTATTAATACAACTAAATTGTAAACAAAATATATATCAACTCAAAGTCTGAACATTTAATATTACATCTAAGCTTATTTTTATTTACTAATAGTTTAATTAAGATGTATTTTTGTTACTTGTTCTTTTCCAATGTAAATTAACCACTTATAATATGACTGTTTTTATGTTTAATCTTTTATAACCTTTTCTTCTTTTTTCTCTATGACTGTATTACAATGTTATATTGTTGTAATATAGTTATTTTTTACTTTAAAATTAGATTTTTAATATTGTCATACTTTATTGTTATTTACAACTAATTTATTTAAATGATATATTTATTTTATATAGCACTATGCTTTTATAAACTGTAATAGTAATAATCAGCCATTAAGCTAATACACATGCACTTTGTGGATTTCAAACACAAGATAAAGTCTTTGTGAAAAGATAGAATGAATCATTTATCCTTTCTTCCCAAATGTTTGTGTATAGGCAAATCTTAAGCATTTAAGAATGAGAATGTGAAGATATTAAGCAATAACTTTAAATTACATTTACTATGCTTGAATGAATGGTGCTTACAAAATTTACTAGAATTTACAATACATCATTTATAGTTAAAAATCCACAAAGCACATGTGCATTAGCTTAATGGCTGATTATTACTATTACAGTTTATAAAAACATTGTGCTATATAAAATAAATATCTCATTTATATATGTTTAATTTCAACTAAGAATGACGTATCATAAATTCTAGTAAATTTTGCAAGTGTCATTCATTCAGGCATAGTAAAGGTAATTTAAAGTGATTGCTTAACTTCTTCACACTCTCATTCTCAAATGCTTAAGATTTACCCATACATAAATGTTTGCATAGAAAGCATAGATGATTCATTCTATCTTTTCACAAATACTTTATCTTGTGTTTATAAGTGAGAGTATTCATTTATAGTTAAAAATCCACAAAGTGCATGTCCTAACAACTAATTTATTTGTATATTTATTATTGTGCAACATGAAGAACTAAAATTGTGCTCAAACTATTTTGTCCATAAATTCACTGAGAAAAATTTTAAACACAAGGAATATTAATTCCAAAAATAGGGAGATAAATTGTAGTTAATTATATGTATATAGCCTAAATGCATTTTCAGGACTGAGCACCTTTGTAATCATTACTCATGTGTCAGTAACTGCAATTTATCTCTTTATTTTTGGAATTAATATTTATCTTTATTTATTTATTTTTTGAGAAAATTTTTATATCACCAATATATTTTCTCTATATTTTTTGTCTTAAAAATTTCTAAGCATAGATTTTTTACATTTTTCAATTTGATTTATTATCGTAATATTTTATTTAAACTTTTTTTCTAAACTTAAAAATATTTAGAATATGCAGTATATAATTTTTGAGTGCAGAAAGATTAATACTTGTAAATCAAAGTGTATATATCTTTGTACTTTCATAATTGTGTCTTCAAGAAGTAATTAATAGGTTTTAAGACAATCATTTCAAAAGCAGATTACTTACTCAGGTCTAATTAGTGTCTTTTTACATATTTATAGAAACATAAATACCTTAAGATATTATAATATAATCATACATATATATCGGAAAAATAGTCATATATATTTTTAAAAGTAGTTTTCTCATAAGTCAAAATATATTATTGTATAAGTGATGACGGTTTATTTAATAAAAATACAATAAACAACAATATTTAAGATGTCTACATTAATATTTTAAAAAATGATAATATAAGATGTGTCTTTTGAAAAATTATTTAATTAACCTGTTTTTTGTATGTATTTTTTTTTGCACAAGTAACCATAGTAACAAACAATTCTTTGTAAATCATAAAAACTTTATATAATTGTATTCGACAGTTATTGTGATGTGTAACAAATTTCAATATAAAGCAATGTCTGTCTCTGCCAATATTTATCAATGATATTGTCTTTTTAATTGTTATCAATGACATTACTTTTTCCTTAAACATACAATAATTACATGCACGTCGATGTTCTTATTGTCTGTATATGCATTTATATACACAGTATGTCCAAGTGAAAAGGTAACCGTTTCTTTCTCCAGCTAGCTACCTGCAGCGCCATCTCTGAATCAAAATATGCATTACATAGCAACATAGTTTAGCAATTTGCCGATAAACATTTTAGGACATTAGGGTGTCTGGATCAAAAGTTATGACATGAAATGTGACAATGTGTTTTGTATTTGTAGAAAACTTATGGATCATTTTTCATCCTTTTGTGCCATCACAAAATCTTGCAAACCACCGGAAAACATTTTCATAATTCATGACTTTACTGTCAGACACAGTTTAAATAATTTCAAACATTTCAGAAGTTGTTTTCCCAATTGAAAATAAAATTTAATGTTAATGTGTTATTTCATTGTGAGTTAAGGTACAAAATATACTAACATATTGTAACTCATGCTCCAAATACCCTAGGACCTTAAACTTTGTGTGGTGAATAGCTAATCCATATTACTGTACAATATATGCAGCAAATCAGAAGTGGCACTAAAATCAGCTTGAACCTGACATCTTTTCTCTGGGAAATACTATATATATATATTGTGAGTTAATGTGTAATTCCATATCTCATAATATATATAAATTAAGATTAGTCATTTCGTCTATAATTATGATATGATTATTAAATTATTGTCAAAATATTGTATTATCAATGGTCAAAAATCTTTCATTAATATCTAAATAAAACATTTTTAAAAATTAAAAATTTTCAAATTAAAAAAAAAAAAACTCAACATTTATATTTACTGCAATAATTAAGAGAAAAACAATAAAATACAAATTTATTAGTAAAAAAAAATATTTAATATTTGCAATGAAAATGTTCAAATAATCTTAGATTTGTATAATAAATTAATTAGAAAATATATTTTCAAGTAAATAGAGCGATTGAATTCAGGATTTTTCAGTCTATATATCTTTCACTCTATCTCGAACAACTGATACATATGATCACATGTATTGTAACGGTCAGATTTGTACATTTGCTCAACAGACCAAGAGTCCGAGCCAGAGAACCAAAAGCTGACCAAGTTGGGATAGTAATTTCCTACGTCTGATCATACCTCAACCCTCTCACTTATGCTTTCAAGTCAACCCATCATGAATGACATGCCTGAGGTTACACTCGATATCTCTTTATTCACGTTCCAGCAATAGCAAAGCAGTAAAACATGAGACATCCCCCCCCCTATTAAATATTACATAACTTAACTAGTGATTCATAAGGCAATGAGCAAGAATGGAGACTGAGACAAATTTATATTTCATAAATTTAATATAATACTTAATAAATAATAAAGCAAAATAAATTGGGTATAGCTGGCTCACACGCAGGTGAGTGAATACTCAGGGTTATGAAGAATATTACAGCCATTTATATAGCATGTTCACACGCAAGTGAGTGACTCAGGGTTACAAAGCTAATTATATGGAGCTCACACACAGGTGAGTGGTTCAGGGTTATAAAATAATATCATAAAGCAATTTATAGCGCTCACATGCAGGTGAGTGGTTCAGGGTTATAAAATAGTATCATAAAGCAATTTATATAGAGCTCACATGCAGGTGAGTGGATGCTCAGGGTTACAAATGATTTAATTAGTCGATGACTTTTTAATAGGCTTATGCCATCTTCCATGTCCGAACTCACGCTATGTTTTATATAGTGGAAATAAGTAACAGTTAGAGTGATCAATTTATTGGTAACTGATAGAGATTATATTATTATTACTAAGTTTAAACTTAACTATAAAGATATTTGCATGTTATATAATTGCTACACAGATAAACGCATTAATTCAGATTCCAAATTGGATCAAAACCGAAGTTACTTTCTAGGGAAGCTGAACTGAGGTGTGGCAGTCGAATGTCAGATTCTAGTGCATTATAAACTATAGTATCAGAATAAATGTGCCTCGAATGTATTCTTAATTGAGATTTATTACCTTGTAAATGGTTCCCCAAACCAGTCTGCTTGCTATAATTGAAGAGGCCTTTTATTAAAGTGAGCAGAAGAGTGGCTTACGAGCCCTTTGGAACACTTTGGTTCCTTCAAATATAAATGTCACAGTTGCCTAAACTTTCGAGGCGTGACTTGACATGGAAATGATCCTGATATAGGCCATTATACATATAGCAAGGAAATATGCATATTTATGCTAACTAGCAATACATTTGCAACACTAAATTAATATTTTATAAATTAAATACGCCAAAATCTTAGCTTCTTTCAGTATTACCACCACTGGTCAGTTCATAAAGGAGATTATTAAGTCACATTATAAAGGCGATAATGAGAATATGATTTAAGGGTCTCTGCATAGCTTCTTAATCTTTAATTAAATGGAGTTATAGCAAAGATTTAAAGATTTATTAGAACTTGAAACATTAATTATATGTCGTATAACTTTCATCTAATATCAAACAAACTGATTTTTAAATAATCTAAGTCAAATATGGATTATTAAATAGCTCATGCAAAATATTGATTCCTAAATAAACTACTCAAATAACTCTTCAAAATAGTCCTTACTAATAATGCAAAATGTGTTTTAAATAACTTACGCAAAATCTACATTTTAAATAGCTTGCGTAAAATATACTTTTTAAATAACTGGAAAAATACCTATTTTAAATAACTTACACAAATATACATCTTAAATAACATAAGCAAAATCTGCATTTCAAATAAGATACACAAAATATACATTTCAAATAACTTTAGCAAAATATTTTCATTTTAAATAACTTGAGCAAAAGATGCATTTTAAATAACTTATTTTGGGCATTATAAATAACTGATTCACTCTAGTGTAAATAATAGTTTTATTTCAGAAGGGAGTTTTGCCTATATTCTTTATATTAAAATAATCTGATATAATAAAAAGTTATTACTTGCCCTTCCCCCGATAATTTATTAAATGCACAAACTCCGTTCTGATGAACATAGCATAAATTAATAAACATGAATTTAAAACTAAAGATAGATGGCATAAGAATAAATTGCATAAAACGATAAATAAAATTATGATTTAGAAATGAAACTTTGTTTGAATGGTTTTATAGAAACTAAATATTTATGCTTACTTAAAATATTAATGATCAAGCAAGAATTTTGAGAGTGCTCTAAACTTTAAATAAATTTAATATAAACAGTTTAGTGTAACATTTAAAAGATATAATTAATTATGAGATTTATTAGTTAAGCTAGTTTTTTATTTAGAATGCATTTAGTTATGGAATTAGATATTCTGCAGAATGATTTACCGGTAATATTGATAGTGAGTCTTTCAAGGCATCTTTCTTGTGTGTCTTCTCTCTGTTACATTGGTTGTGGCTTTTCTAGGTTGGAGTCTGGATGTAGCCTTGTAAATTTACTTCTGTGGCAGCTTTCCTCCATCACTTCATTCAAGGAACTCTCTGGCATTTCAGGTGTAGCTTCTTTCTCCATCACAGGCTGGGCATGGCTGAGGTTGGTGTTTTCTCTCATTGGTAGCAGCTTGCCTGAGAAAGCAGACGGCTGTCTCTTGTCTCTAGCCAACGGTCATCATTTGAACAGCTTGGGTAATGGCTTTCTAGAATTCAGCTTGCTAAAGTACAGCAGAAACAGTTTTCTTATTTAATTTTTCAGCACTGGTCTTCAGAAATATCTTCGGCAGCAATAACAATAATTTTGACAGCAACAGGCAAGAGATTGAATAAGAAGAAGTAGAAATAGAATATTGATGGCTACTACAGGTCCCTTTTATATTATATTTTTGACAGTAGTTCCCTCTCCTTTTAGTCTTGCCACATCACCTGATTACTGGTTCGAACTTGCCTTTAACTAAATATCCACTTAATAAAATATTTAGTATAGCTAAATCTGGACTTAAAGGCTCTATTATTCCAATTTACGTCACAGCTACATCCAGAAACAAAGATATATTCCCAAGAGTATTCCAATTTGCATCATAGTTATAGTTTGGCAACAGTACTTTATGCCTGACTCAATTTTGTAATTGTTCTTAAGTTATAATTTTAAATGGGTCAAGTTTTAGCTAAAGATTATTTTTAGACGAAATGTTAAAACTCATAAACAAATTACCAGCTTGTGTAATTTTAACAAACAATAGAACTGAAAATTATTTAACTTGAAAATTATTTAAAATGAATATTAAAACTTAAATAAGTAATTTTATAAACTTAAGCTTATTATTCTGTTATATATATATAAATTCTAACTACACACCGTTATGTTTACTTCTGTTTTAACAAACATAAATGAATGTGCGCGTATATAAATATTTAAGTCTATATTTTCATATTATAATTAATAGGACGATTATACACGCACATACTCTGCAATATTATAAGCACACTCAAAATTTTAAATTAAAGAAATACACGCAATCTGAGTGCAACGAAATACACTATTATAGAATATAATAGGTGAAACAGCTCTAACTATTTCAGTATGTCAAAAAGATACATGATCCCGAATATACATATTTCATGCAGAACCAGCACTCATCAGTTAGGCCAGATCATAATCTCCCACACATATATACGATCAATGCTCAGTTTATATTAAGATATCAATTCCTCGAACTTTAATGGACAGGCTCCACTCTTCTCACCCTTCCAACTATTCCATCGTCCATTTCATTGAAAAACTAATTATGTAATGCTCAAAGTTCTTAGTGGATTTGATATTGTAGACGTGCACATGTAGACATTACATCAATCTAATCTTGAAATATTTTTTTCCTTATTTTTAAATTAATGTTTAAAAAATATATTTATTTAAACAGCATGTAAACAAAGAAATAAACAACCATTATTTATAAAAAGTGAATAATATAATTAATTAAGCTTGATCGTGTTAATTAGTAAACGAGGAGAATTTACAGAAAGTTATTTCTTGTTTTGTCTTCATGTACATATTAAGAAGAGAACAGTGGCTGCAGTGAAATTGGGGAAGGAAATACTGAAGCAACTCAATTTTTCATTGTGAATCGAAATATAAATCAAATTAAAAAATTTTAATGGGATATTCATTTTTAAATATTTTAATAATATTTTAGGCCTCTATTGAATTTTAATTATGAATTTATTTCAAATCAATATGCCATTGGTGCTAAAATAATCATAATCATACTAAAATGTTGCATATAAAAAAGATATTATTATTGAACAGAACAGCGCTTCCTTCGTTTTTATGAACCACTTGGTACAGGAAAATGATATATAATAAAAGCATTCTGAAAAAATATGAGAAAGACAGAGAAAGTCTACACGTTTTTTGATCTTTAATTGAAACTAGTAGAGAGCATAATCATAGATGAACTAAATGAAAAATTGATGTGTTACTGTGAACGATAGTGATAAATATAGAAAAGCTAGCAGACCACATTAAAGTTGGAATGCAACTGACACTATAGATTACCTGCAGTATGTAGTATAGTTCTTCAGAATACTGTGTTAATTCCTTAGGAGTGCAATTCTGGATGACTGAATATCTGGATAACAAACCTGTTGGTATAATGAAGAATCCCTAGATTTTGAATTAATATTTTCTTTCCGCGATGGTGTGCGCTAACCTCTAGAATTTCCAGATAAAAAAAGATGAGAAGCACATGCTAGAGTGCTAAAAATATAATTCAAACATTAAAAATGATTAAAATTGTGAACCCCCCCCCCCCAATATATACAGTATAAATGGTTATTACCATTAAAAAAAAATGTTTAATGTAAGTGCAATTATAGACTGGATAAGAAATATGCAAAATAATTGGTTGTAATTTCTTAAACTTTAAGCGAGTTCATTTTCAATACTTTGTATAAATAAAGATTTTAAAATAGTCTAGTTTAATTGTAATTTGTGTGGTTATAGTTTTTTTTTTTTCTAAATTACTTGTTTCTTGATATTCCCTAGATAATTTGGTTAACATCGATTTTCCGCATTACATTCTATGTAACAGTAATGATTTTTTTTTCTTCATTAATATTTATACTTATTGTTTTTTGATTAAATGTGAAGGGGAGATCTGAATTGTAAATTAAAAAGAGAAATATTTTTTTATTTATTTTACTTTTGCAACTTTCTCCAATCTTTGATTTAAATTTGTCATCCCATAATATTTCATCCCAGATACTAGCGATACTATGTGTCGATATATATAAACAATTTAAGAAAGATAAAAGTCTGTCAGAATTCTGTCTTTTGTTGAACATAATTAACTATCTCATAATACATTGTTATTAAACTATCAAAGCTGTTAGAAAATTGCTATCTGGTTTATATATAAGGATGACAGTGATAATACATTTATGAAGATATTGAAGGTACAAATGATATTAACTATTTCTTGTAATAAACCAAATAAAAGTCATGGGAAAAAAGTCGTTAACACAGCTGCCTTACTAACTGTTGTGCCGGGATTCGCTTCCCGGCCGGTGCTTTGACACATAAAAAAAAAAGTCATGGGAAACATAATTAAGATTTTTAATTATGTTTAACAAAAGAATGCATTCTGGGGAATTTTCATCATTTTTAATTTTTTTTATATATTAAATTAGCCTATTTATTCTGTTATATATACAATTTAAACAGAAGCAACCAAAACTTCTGGGAATCTATACATAAATACCACTCATATGTCAGTAAATGCAAATATTCTCTTTTCTCCATTTATTGAAATATCAGTGTTATTTATATACCAGACCATACTCAGGCTATGTAAAGACCATGTTTCGTTTTGTTTTTAATTGGTTGCTTTGACAAATCTTTTTAAGATTTAATGTAAATTAAACAAAAGATTTTAAGAATAGATAAATAAATGTGAGAATTGCACACTCCCCTGAAAGACCATCATTTTGACTTCAATTATAAGATAACCAAAATTAAATGTAAATGCGGTATTATACTATCCCCCTCCCCCGCACTAAATATCACATTTTAAAGATGAATTTATGTACTGTTCATGATTTAAATACTATACCCATTCAGTTCAAGTTAAAAGCACACATACTGATTTTTTTCAGAGTGTTTTTTCATTCAAAACGTTTTATTCCAATACTATATTTTTTTAGAATCCAGAAAAGGAGCTGGCCATCATTTTTGTAATATATTTTTTTTATTGGTTGCTTTAACAAATACCTTCCTTTGCCTAAAGTACTTTGTAAAAAAAAATTATTATGGTTTATTTAATGACAGAGCAAATAATTCTTTTGGTGAAAAATATGCTTCATTGTGAATTTGACACATGAAGTTACAAAGAAACATACATTCACCAATCAGACAATAGAGAAAGTAGGAATTTTATATATAAGACAACTTTCCAGAAATTTTGACTACTTTTGTTTAAATTTCATATATATATATTATTTTAAGCATGTTGATATTTACTTTTATAAAAACTGATTTTTCATTTATATTGTGAGGTAGTTCAAAATGAGGCACAGCCTTTAACCTTTAAGTATTCGATTGTAATTTTAGAATTATTTATGCTGTACTTAAAATCAAATTAAAGTAGAAATTTCACACCCTTTATTTTCAACACTATTGAATGAAAGCTTATAAACATGGAAAGCTTAAAAATAGGTGGTCACTCTATTTTGCACTTATTGATGTATAAATGTTATACACATATAGTTTACTGAAAGTTTTAGTTATTTTTATTTAAATTTCATATATATTAAACTATGTGTATTTGATATATATATATTGAAATGAATGTTTTCATGATCATATGATGTTTTATAAATTATGTCTTTGGGATTAACCATGTTTAATAAAATAAAAATGAAATACCAATATTTGACAAAATAGTATTTTCTCTCAACTGGGTGAAAAAACAGTTAGATGACTTGTGTGGTCAAGTCGAACTGTCAGTATATAAATATTTAAATTTTTAACAGGGATGAACCTGCAAAATATGTCTTATATATATATATATATATATATATATATATATATATATAGTAAGAAAATTTAGTCATACATCATGTGACTTAACTTAATAAGTTTGTACTACAAATGTAATATAATGACCAATTTAATAGCTTTTCAGATAAATGCCAGAAGAGAAAGCATTTAAAATCTCTATCTAGAATTATCCTTATTCCCAAACCAGTTTCAAGCTGATGGCTCTCTTCAGTGAGGTACTAGCACATTCAGACACTAGATCTTTATCGGAAAACCTTGTTTAAAGCTATTAGCATACTCATTATATATATATATATGCATGTGTATGTGTAAAATTATGAATTACTCCTCCCACATTTGCTGAAAGTGAAATGCACTCTCCCATTAATAATTGTTTTAAAACTGTAGTTAGTCTACTCATGGTTAGAACTTATTTTTTAAATAAACCAACAATCATTTACCATGTGTAAATTAAGGTCTGAAGTTATTATGAGTCCAATTTTTAAATTGGCATATTATTTGCACAAATTCAGTTTATACATCACAGGGAAAAGAAAGTCTCTCATTTTTAACTACCTAAAACACTGAATTTTATTAGTTTATACAAATGTAATAATTAATAAAATAATTTATATATCTGTAATACTATGAAAGCAATTATTCTTCATGCATGCATTAAAATTGGCATGCATTCTTTCATCAATAATTGTTTTAAAATCACTTTAGCGCATATGTAAAAGAGTAGTTGTTTCCACAATATTACAGGTATATAAATTGTTGTATCATTAATTATTACCATCTATGAAAACTAATAAAATTCAATGTTACAAGCATTTAAAAATCAGAAACTTTCTCTTCTCCATGATATATAAAACTGAATTTGTGCAAATAATATGCTGATTTTAAAATCAGGCTCATAATAAGTTCACCCCCTAAGTTAGCATGGTCATTAATTATTGATTTATTTAAAAAATAAGCTCTAATCATAAATGGATCACATATGATTTTAAAATAGCTGTTGCTGGAAGAATGTGTGCCAATTTTAGGGTATATGTGAAGGGTAGTGTTTCCATAATACTGCAGATATACATACTGCTATACTATTAATTATTACATATATATATATATATATATATATATATATGTAATAATTAATAGTATAGCAGTATGTATATCTATATATATATATATAATAGATCATGAACTACTATTAATGTATTTTATCAAAGTTAATTATTTATTATTATAGAATTTCTTATTATAGTCATTTTAAGAGAAATGTATTTAATATATCTTTCAGCTTTTGAGCAATGGAAATTCATGATTACAATGTATCACACAAAAAAATGCATTTCTCTTGAAACAGCTATCATAAGATATTCTATAATATTGAATAAGTATTAACTTCTTTAAAGCATATTAATACTAGCGCATTTATTACATATAAAGAGAATAGAGTATCACTGATGCATATATCAATGAATTTGAAATATCATCCACACATTTTTTTTTCCAAAATAGTTCATAATTTGCCATATCTGTAAATGAATACATTTAACTGCTTTTAAAAACTTGTTTTTTATAGTCATGTAAAAAACAAATTTTTAAAAGAAGTTTGGTGTATTCATTTGCAAATATATATATATATATATGTGTGTGTGTGTGCATGCGCATGCATGTGCATGCGTGTGTACGTGTGTGTGTGTGTGTAAACTATTAGTGTTATTTATTTATATCTGTAGAAATGTATGGAAACTTACGATCTATATACAGCAATGTTTGATGAAAAATCAACTAACCTCATGCAGGATATATTTCTGTCAATCAAACATGATATCATCAGCTGCTCAGTTGTTCAGTTGAGATTATGCCCAAATCAACTAACCTCTTGCAGTTCAAATGTTTCTATCAATTAAACTTTGTATCATCAGCTGCTTGGAAGCATATGCCATCATATCAAACATGTCCTCCAAGAGGATAGTTATTTTTCAATATGACTATAGTTTCTATAAGTTTCTATAGAGGATGTAAATAAATAACATTAATAAATTACATGTATATGTAGCATTTAATTAATATTTACATGTACATATTGTACAAGCACTCTCTATTAATGATGAGGATTTTTCTAAACTGATTGATCATATGTCTATATGTATATCAGTATACTCATAATGCTTCCAATTTAATGGATTAATTAAGCTTAACATGAATTGATCCAAAGATTAAAAAGGTTTAATTAAAATTGGATTTTGGTGATGATGAATAACTCTTCTATTCTTTATACAAATATTTATAAAAGGCACAGTGATTATATTTTCTGATCACCATACACAAAATAATATCTCTGGCAATAGTTTTTGGAAAGAAAATGAATTTTCTCAATAAATCTGAAAGAGCCACGTGATCAGTTTAAAAACATTTCAGCAACTTTTTTTGCAGGTTTTTTTTTCTGGTTGTTTTTGATGCGCCTGGGCGTGGCTTATCTTTAATCCTTTTCCTTCCATCATAACATCTTGCAAACCACTTTAAAGTGTTCTTGTGATCCATGGTATCATTGCTAAACATAGTTTGATTAATTATAAATATTTCAGCAGAAGTGTATTTACCCAATGTAAAACAAAACATTTTAATACTACAAGTTAAAAAATTACTGTGATTAAACAGTTTAATAATACTTGGCGAACTAAAATGTATCTATATATTTTTTACAAATAATGTCATAATATAGAGGATATGAACACAGATTTTCAAACTCCCTTTAGCCATCTATCAAACATTCAATACACATAACCACACACCTGAACATAAATGATCTCCAGTAAACACATTTCATGCTAAACCAGCACTCATCAGTTGGTCCATACCATCACCTTCCATACACACACATGTGAAAAAAAAAGATCTACAATATACACATTTTGTGCTGAACCAGCATTCATCAGTTGATCCACATCATTTTCTCCCACACATAAACCAAGCACTGATTATATATGTGTGTATGGGAGATGATGATCTGAGCCAACTGATGAGTGCTGGTTCAGCCCAAAATGCATATATTTGAGATCATTTATTTTTTTTCACATATGTTCAGTCATCTGTATCAGTTGTATGAGATAGAGTGGATGGCTGTAAGGAGCTTGAAAGTCTGTGTTCAAATCTCCTATATTACATTTATACTTCAGGTATATAAATATACTTGTATTTAAAATATTAATAATCAGTTTTGTATAATGGAAAACTATGTTAGAATGTAGGAATAAAATTAATATATTTTAATAGCGTGCTACATGAAAAAATGCAGAAATGAAATAGAAAAATCTTGATTCTTGCATGAATAATAGATAAAAAGTTTGTCTTGAGAGTTGATAATAAGACAAGAACGTATTTATTTATTTAGTTTAAACTTATCAACAAAATGAATTTCTGAACAAAAGAAAGAAAGAAAAGTTTCGCTCTAATTGGCCAGATTTTCATAGACCTAGAAGAATGAATTGACTAGCTTCAAATTTATACATTTCTGTTTTTCTCACACACTTTATCATTCATGTGACTGTTATTCTACAATGAAAGCAATGTACGAAATATTCGTAGACAACAATCCAAATAATAATTATTTCAATAACAAACCATAATCATTAGCAACTTCACTTCGGTTCCCAAAAGACTGAAAAAATGAAAATAGCATACTGTAGGAAAATGAACTAAATAAATTTTTAATAGTACAAAGTAATGCATGTGATAATACTGTTTTTATTATAACTCTATAATTGTGATTTATTATAATGTTTTGTTTATTTCAAAATATTATTGATGGAACCGTTAAATTTACTATACTACTAAGTAAATTAATACATTATACAGGCCTAAACCTGCACACATATATATATATGTGTGTGTAATGTATGCGGGATTCGAACTCAGACTTTCACATGACCCTCAACTCTCCATGCCATCTCATATTGCTGACCCACCTGATCACTCATATGTTGAAAAGATAAATAATCACCAATATCTGTATTTTGTGCTAAACTAGCACTCATCATTGGTCCAGATTACCATCTCCACACATATATACAATCAGTATGCAGCTTTATATTAAGATAGCCAATCTTCATACTTAAATGGACAGGCTTCAAACTGCTTTAACCTACAACTCTTCAGCCTTCCATTTCATTAAAAATCTGATGATGGAACGTTCAAAGCCCATACTAAGTGTAAAACCATCAAAACATGACATGATCACCATAGGATAATGTAGACTAGTTTTTGCAAAACCAAAGACACCAAAATGTATAGATGCGGAACTGAGTTCAGATCTATATGACTATACAAGCAAATGAGCTTGGGTTGGAAACATTATGGTGTTTTAATCTTGAGCTCCTAGCTTTATAGTTAACCAAATAGATAAAAGATGGCTGTTGGAAGGGTTGTGCATTAGACCCTAAGATTTAAATGCAGTGCTCTCAAATCCAAGGCTCCTCACTGAAGAAAGCCACAAGCTAGAAACTAGTCTGGGAATTATGGATGAGTAGGCACTAGATAGGGATTTTATGCACAAACCTTCCTGCATCCACTGATTATGAAAGCTTGCACTTCATGGCACTACTGTATGGAGAGTTTAGTACATGTAAGTGTTAATATTTAAGAATAGCATTTTATTTTTTATAATAATTAATCTTTAAAAAACATTCACTTGAAATAATAATTTTTTAATTAATTTTATGTAGACAGACGATTATTTATTTATGCAAGTCTTAAAAGAAGTAATTAAGAACTAAATATACATTTTTAATAACTTTATACTTCTATATTGTTTATGGTCTTTAAAATAAGCATAAATAAATGTAGGAAAAGAATATATACTTATAAATATCAATTTTTGAAATAAGTAATTAAGACTTTATTTCATAAAACTGAGCACATTTTTATTTTATAAATATTGATAAAGAGATTTTCTGGCCATAGTCTTTATATATTTGGTTAATCATTAAAGAAGATGCAATGAAGGTTATATTAAGTTTGTATTAGAGAGATATTACCTCACTTTTACTTATACATCAGATGTATTGCTATATATGCTATGTAAACCTAGAGAAACACTTAAAATATGAAGATGATGTGTATTAGACATAATAATATTGCTGATGATTATAATAATATTTATTTTATATGTGAAATAGAAGATAAATATAAAGAAAATGTTTAAGTTTTCATATTAATTTTTCTGTCAAATATCAAGTTAAGAATAGGCAATATAATAACAAGTTATAGATCACTGGGTGGTCACTAGTATTCAATAAATATAACTCAGTTACAGGGTGTCTTTTCCTTTCTTTCTTGGTTTGTGTTAGTGCATGTTTAAACAAATACTAAGTGTTGGTCTGCAGCCCACTAGATATCTGAATCTAGACACGTTATATCTAATAACCTTTCACATGTACGGGTTTGAATCCCTTTTTGGTACTTTATTTTAATAAAATGGAGTTTTGCTTTTTGAGCCATATCCTATAGCACTAATAGTTAGGTAAAGTAAACTCTTTAAACCAAGTGAGTTCATTGAACATAAATCATTTCTCAAATCTTAACATAACAAATGTGTTTCAATATTTTATAAGTTCACTAGCTCAGATTTATATATAACTAATTTAGGATGGCATTCACCATCCTTGCATGAAATAGTGATGGGATGTGGTTATAATAATACTAAGAAATCACTAAATATTATAAAATCAATATTTATTTATGGCCTTTAAACAGTTAAACGCTCATTAATTAAACTTGATGACATGATGATGATGATGATAATAATAACAATAATGACAAGGGTTTCAACTACAGCTCTAGGACTAAGCCTAAACATAAAACTAATTTTTATAAAGAAATTCATAATTATTGCTTAATTTTAGCATATTTACTTATATCTTAAATAACTAATATTCAACCAGTGATGATGAATAATCACCTTAACAAAGCTACCTAATGAAATATATATGCCTGTTTAATAAAACAAACTAATATTTATTACTACATTTCTAACATATACATAAAAATTTCTAGATAAATATGAAAATTGACATAAATAATAATAATAATAATTGATTATATAACAATCCTCAGATTAATTTTAAGTTCTTCCCCCTTTCCCTTCAAATGTATTTTGTATTAAGTTGGACGTCACATTGACCATGATTTTCACTCCATGAGAAAAGTATTTCAAGAAAAAAAAAATAGTATCTGCTCATTAGCACACATACTTTAAAAATCCAACATGTAAATAGAATGTAAAAAAAATGTTAGTAAAATTGAAAGGCAGTTTTAGAAAGAGTTTTAAATCATTATCTCCTCCCCGTTCTTCTACCTCAAAAATGCTATACTTAACTTGAAACAAAATAATCCAATATTCTAATACTACTCATTATTTCACATTCACTCACAATTATACACATATAAAATATCATTATGTATGTGCGTGTTTTATCCCATGATAACAAAATATTATTTAAAACCAAAATAATAATATATTAGTTAAAACTAAAATCATAATACCATAAAAAAAAAAAAATTGTTTTACACATTAATATTGTAAAATTAATAAACAAATCATTTTCATACATTAAGTCTTTATGAGCTCAAAGTTATTATTAGTAAGACATTCTTGTTTTAATCGTCTGAATAGTCTTTAAAGTTCTTTAAATAAAAATATACCACTTTATTGCTAAAATGTTTATTAAGCTGATATCATAAAGAATAGTATAAAATTTTATTTTTGTTTGTGGCGAATTTCCAAGTTCAACTTGTTTGTATAAGGTTTATATTTCTGCAGCTACCATTTCCGTTTTACTGGGAACAATCTCTTTCTTGAGGTGTATAACTATTTGATGATGGTGACTCTATTGAGGTTATTTTCTTTAGTGGATAATTTGGAAATCATTATATTAATTTTCTTCTCTTCCTGTCAAGCATGTGGATGAAATACAGAGTTGTTTTCACTTTGTAAATTTTCTTGAGTTTAAAATCAGTTGTTGTAACAATTAATTGGACTTGATGATTAATATTTAACAGTAGATTAATTCATCTTCTTTGAATGCAGGTGAATGCTTTCTTCCTTCTATTAAAACTCTTATTTCTCTGGTCAGTTGAAGGTGTAGAATATTATTTTAGACTACATCTTTTCTTTCCTATGTGATGTGCAGCTTCCCCAGATGGTCCGGAACCGATGGGACATACATATAATTTTTCTAGCCAGACATTTCTTATATTTTCAGCATTCAATTGGATAGTTTAATAATCTGAATCATAAACAATAATCCTAATAATAATTCAAACAGCTTTTTATATCCAATTTTTAGCTACCTTAACCAATCAGAGATAGCATCACTTGCTATTTTTGGACAAATTTGTTTTAATTAGATCTCTAATTTATTTTCAACTAAATTATTTTTCAACTGAAAAGTTTATCCTTTTTCCAGACACTTTTGTTTAAAAAAAAAATAGACTCAATCCTTATTTCTTTCTTTCTTTTTTTTTTTTTTAAATCAGGTAACACTTCAAATCTTTGAGCTTCCTTCTTTAGATCTTGAGATAAGAAATTTAAAATTTAGAGCTCTGACCCATTATAAGCTTCCAAAGTGAAACAATCATTTACAAAAAAATTGCTACAAAGATCGATATCTGATTAAACAGATTTCCTCTTTTAAAAAAATTGTACAAAAAAATAATTTGACAGATTTAATACTCCTTTTCTTTCAATATTTAGGAAATTAAATTTTTGTATGTAATGTAACAATCCTTCATTCTTTCAAATCATTCATAAACTAACCTAAATAATATGATTGCTAGCTTAGTAATTATAACCCAATTATTTAATTAAGTCTGTAACTTTTAAATCCAATTATAATTAAAGAAAAAAAATAAAAGTATAAATAAAATATTAGAATTGATCAAGCATAGGTTAGTTTTAAAGAAAGTAAAATGTTTAATATTTGAAATATAAAAAATTAAATAATTTACACATACATTGCCTATATGTATGCATTATAACTTTGCTTTTTAAAGAAAAATTAAATATTAAATAGTTTAAATGTGTGTATTACCTTTCTATCAACACACAAACAAGTAAAGCATGTAATTGTTGACCCATTCTTTCTCGGTTTAAAGCTTTTAGAATTTTGATCTGGTAGGGTTTGAACTTGGATGCCCTACAGCTTCTTTTATGGTTATATAAAATTGTGATGATGATTTTTGGTTTACCTTTTCTACATGCACATTACTATAAATTTATCTAGTGACTAAATTGTAATGGCACAGTATATATGATAGTAGTATATACTCTTATTCTTCTCCTTTACTTTCTTTGCATTTCTTTATGCATATATTGCTTATAATAACTTCTTTTATATACACTTTAATGCAAAAAAAAATTTTTTAATAAAACTTCCTTATTTTTCTGACAGTTTCGACTGTCCAGCAGTTTTCATCAGAGCTTTCTCCAACTTCCTCTATTTTTGCATTAAAATGTATATGAAAGAAGTTATATATGTGATATATAAGTATATATTCTGGTAGTGTAAAAGTGTTTTCTGTTTTAAAGATAATAAAACTAAACAGCTTGACAAAGCAACTGTTTTATGGAAAGTTTGGGAAACATTCATTGCCTATATTTTATAAAAAGTATTATAATTATTTATATTGATTTGAAATAGTTATATAAAATTTCTGCTCAAGTTCATAACTGAAATATTTAGCAAACCAATATAAGTTATACATGATAAGCAAATATTCATAATGACAATAATTGAAATGCATGATGAAAATAGTTGTATGGTATTGTTTTATAAATATTTTAAGTTTATTATACATATATATGAGAAGTTTAGTAATTGAACATAGATTTCTTCACTATTCATATAAGTAATTTTCAATATATTTATTTACTTTTTTATTTTTGAGATGGATATAGAAGTATAATTCTAAATGCGAAAAACATAAATAATAAATTCCATGATAAATAAAATATGAGGGTAGAATGTTGTTCCTATCAGATCTTTATTTATTTTATTTCTGTTTATTTACTTATTTGATTCATCATTTATTTTATTTGTATTATACTTCATTCATGCATATTTATTGTATTACTATGTACATGTGGTGATCTTCATTCTTGTTTATTCATTTGTTTTATTTTGGGTTTGATGCATATCTGAAAATCAGTTATACTATACTGGGCTTATTTCATTATGTATTTTTTTATTATTGTCAAAAACAACAATCAAAATTTTTTTCATGATCTGTAGCTTTAACATGCTTTCTGTATAACAAAGATAAGGAAAGTAGCATATGTATGCCCTAGGTAAATATCCTGACTTTTACAGGGCTCATAAATTAGAAATGGTTGTAAGTTGAAATGCATAATATTAATTTAGAATTAACAGAAAGAGGTTTTATCCTTTATGTTTTGTGAGATAAACTCATATGAATTGTTCATTCTTTTACATTCCCATTAATTTGTTTCTCATTTCCTCCATTACAATGGTGATTCCATTTTTAATTCTAGTTTAAATCTACAGTCATAATGTTCCTAAGGGACAACCAATCAAAACCAGCCATTTAGGAGAAAGTATTATAATATAGTCAAAAGGGGTAAACCTTCATTGACTGTGACTCAATATCTTAAAATGAGTTCAGAACACTACAACAAATTTACATAGATTTAGAAAATTGAGATATTACAAACTTCTCCTAATTCTCATTTTGTAATTAAGATTCTCCCACAGTGGATCATTACAGATGATATAGATAGTAAAACATTTTAATAAATGTGAATTAAGTTTTCAATTCCAATTAAAATCAGCACAGTGACTTTTAATATATATAAATTAAGTTTGTGAACTTGCCACCACATGCTTATGTTGGCAGCACTGAAAAGAAAACCCAGTATGGTTTCATAATCTTGTATAACAGTGTTTCATAACTGTGTTCATGTTGATGTGTGAAAGAATCTTGCTGAATGGCATTTAGTCTTCTTAATGCATACTTTTGTGTGCCATCATAATAATGTTGGAGCTTAAATTATAGCAATGAATGAAGATTGAATTTTTTTTATTAAAATTGGAAAGAGTGGAAGTGAAATCAAGAACATGTTAGTCCAAGTTTATGAAAAAATGCCATAAGGACAACTTGATTAAACTTTTTTTAAGGGAAAAAAAAGCATCTCCCAGGAAAAAAGATCAGGATGGTCAATAATGGGCAAATCTGCTGAAAATATTGCAAAAATTCCTCAAATTGTATTCAAAATCATTGATTGTGAGTCACATAGTATATCAAGTAACATTGATAGAGAAACAGGAAAATCTTTACTGAAAATCTTAGCGTGAAACAGATGTGAGCAAAAATGCAACAAATCTTATGGTACCATCTGTGAGGGAGTTTTAGACACAAAATAAATAATTATATTGTTACAGCTTCTGAACTCTTTTGCTGTGGCCCCCAGTGACTTTTTTCTTTACTCAAAGGTAAATAAAATATTAATTGGAAGATATTTTGTTGACTTTTAGGACATCAAGGGTATTATAATGACAACACTGATGGCCATTCCAGAAAAAGAGTTCCTAAATTACTTTGAAGAGTAGACTAGGTGCTGGAATCAGTGTGTAGCTTCCTAAGAGAAATATTTTGAAGGTGACAGTAATGATATTCAGAAATGAGATATGTAGCACATTTTCTAGGATGAGATCACAAATTTTTGTTAGACCTCCTCCATTCTGCAGTGGATTGATAATGGTTGTTGTTGATGATGATTGATGATAATGATGTATATTCTACCAGAATACATAGGCAGTTGTTAACTACTATAATAATTAATCTTAACAATATTTGTAATTTTGTTGATTCAAGCTTTTGAAACAGGATACTTTTGTCAAAGCAATATTACTGTGATCATTAGCATATATATTAGCATATTCACATGTGTACAAACATAAACCAAACTAGTTACTGATTATGATAAATATTAGCATATTTACTTATATATAACCATTGGCTATATCATTAGATTAAATGTTCAGTTTTTGTTGAGAGGAATGCTATTGGATCTTATATTTATGGAGTTCTTGGATTAATTGTGTCAAGCTACTTTTATTCTAGTTTTTATTATTATTTTCTAAACAAATAATTTAAGCATTGGCAGGCCTAAAGGTATGACTAGATATTTTCTCATGGTCTACAAACACTGAGCTATACATGTTATTGGATTCAGCTCTGCTTTATAGATAAGCATGCTCAGTAATATTAGATTTTAATTTCCATGCGTCTCTCCCTATTCTGGTAGAATATATTCTTGCATATTATGTATGGTATATACATATTATATAGTTTATATATATTAAATTAAAGATTTTCATGAGCTGTAGATATAAATGAAATATTATCTGGGTACATCCATGTATAATTAAAAATATATTAGACCAATAGTAAGTGTGGGATTTCATCCTTATTGTTTAAAAGGAAGTTGCCTTGACAACAGTTAGAAATTGTTGATTGTTATTGATATTGGGATTGTCTAAGTGTTGACTGGTTTTTGATGATATTTTTTTTCAATAAATTATACATGGATATAACTGGATAATATTTCATTTATATATATATATAATCAAAATACTCTGGAATAAACTTTACAATATTCAATATAATAACTGGAATAGAGGATCATTATATATCTGTATCAATATATGTAATATATAGGGTATACAAGCACAGACTTTCACATGACCCACCACTCTGATACACTTGAACACATATATGTTGAAAAGACAAATAATCACCAATATACATATTTCATGCTAAACCAGCAATCATCAGTTGGTCCAGATTATCATCTCTACACATATATGCAATAAGTGCTGAGATATATATTAAGATAGCCAATATTCATACTTTAATGGACAGGCTTCAATACACTCCACACTCCAACTCTTCAACCATCCATCCAATTGAAAATCTGATGATGGAACACTCAAAGGCCATCCTGAGGTCGAAATTCTTGTCATACCCATGTTGTCCTAAAGTCAGTATGACCACTCATGTACAGGACATAATCCATTTAATACATATACAAGGGATGGCAGACATCTCTACTATGTAATAACTGGAATACAGGCTTATTATATACGTGTATCAATATATGTAATATATAGAATATATGAGCACAGACTTTCATATGACCCACCACTCACCACTCTATCTCATGTCACTGATACACTTGAACACATATATGTTGAAAAGATTAATAATCACCAATATACGTATTTCATGCTAAATCAGAAATCATCAGTTGGTCCAGATTATCATCTCTACACATATATGCAATAAGTGCTCAGATTGATACAGGTATATAATAAGTCTGTATTCCAGTTATTATGTAGTAGAAATGTCTGCCCATCCCTTGTATATGTATTAAATGGATTATGTCCTGTACATGAGGGGTCATATTGACTTTAGATCAACATGGGTATGACAAGAATCTCGGCCTTAGGGTAGCCTTTGAGCATTTCCAATCAGATTTTTAATTGGATGGACGGTTGGAGTTGGAGTGTGGAGTGGATTGAAGCCTGTCCATTAAAGTATGAAGATTGGCTGTCTTAATATATGTCTGAGCACTTATTGCATATATGTGTAGAGATGGTAATCTGAACCAACTGATGATTGTTGGTTTAGCATGAAATATGTATATTAGTGATTATTTATCTTTTTGACATATATGCATTCAAGTGTATCAGTGATATGGTGGGTCATGTGAAAGTCTGTGCTCGTATATCCTATATATTACAAATATTCAATATACCAATGTAAAAAAAAATCAATAATATCTATAACCAGCTTATGGCAATATACACCATCCTTAATAACATTCAACAGTTAAAACTTGATATTTTAAATTGAATTTTATAGAGTTTATTTCAGAGTATTTTTATTATTATATTTATATATAATTTACAATGTTTAACAAAAAGCAAAAGTCTTGCAAACATTTTAAAATTCATTTTAAAACTTTTTATTTTAAATATTTTAAAATTAATTGTCATGTGAATACATATTTTAAGTTATAAAGTAATTTCAAAGAGAATTCGATTTTGAAAATGTTTCTTTGAAAAGAAAATTTAAATTTACTTGTGTCAAAAAAAACTGATTGAATCATTTTAATATTTTAAAACCTTATTTTTTAAAAATGTAAAGAAATTATATAATATTCTCAAAATTAAGTTCTCATTTGTTCACTTTAAAAATGTAAAGTTCACCTACTTGGGAAAATAAAATAATACTTGACTAATTTTTAAGTTTTATGGTTGAATGAAAGTAAAAGTTATAAAATCATATACCTTTAATTGTATAAAGAATCAAAATATAAATGCCAGAATTTCTTTCAAAATATAATTATTGAATGTGGAAGTACTAAAATTATGACTTAATGCATGGAAACTTTTAATGCTTTACACATTATTTTTTATCTCACTTGGGGTTGGGGTGGGACTATTGGGGTTTTTTTTTAGAAAAAACAAAACAAAAATGATTTTACATAACTTTTTTTATAGCATATCAAAAACACAGTTTAAAAAATGAATATAATCTTAAATGTAAAATATTAACTTTATAAATAAATTTAAGATAAGTAATAAAGAGAAGATAATATATCAAACGAGAGCTTTTGATTAGTGTTGATATAAAAAAGAATTCAATAGCAGCCAAGTTTGGTTTTCATCACATAGATATTTATTTCAATAATTCATATGTAGTAACTATTGTATTGAAATAAAACTACAATGTAAACATTACATAATTAAAAAGAAGTAAATTTCAATAATTACACATAAAAATAATCAACAAGTGAAGAACCTTAGACTGTAAAATAAATAAAGGACAATATTGGATATAAGTATGAATGATTATAGGCTTGTTTGAAGAGACTACTTATTTTGTTTATACTTTAATTTTTCACAAAAATATAGGGATACCTATAAAACAAAATTCTAACTAAAACATGAACCTTTTGTAAAATGTCAAATAACATATCTTTGAAATTTATTTTTGATATTATATGCAATGGGATAAATGGTAATAGTTTCATTAAACTCAAACTACAATGTTGGATTCTCTTTTAGAGGAAGATTAAAACTCTTGCTTCTAAAATGAAAATATTTGATATTTATTCTTGATAAATTATATAAAAAACATGCTTTATAATTACTTTACATGTGTTTTTATTATCTTAAACAAATAAAATGTATACTTTTGGTATAAATCAATTATTTCTTAAGGATATAAAATTAGAAAAACTGCAAAGACTGTAAGTGAAACTTTAAATCTAAAAGTTACTGTAAATTATATATGTTTTTATTTATGTTATATATAGAGATCTCAAAACAAGTTTTTTTAATTAGGTCATGTGACATCTGACTTGATTTTTTTTTGTTTCTATTTATGTACATTATTACAAAACTGTTGTAAAGAAAAATAAGAGCAAGAATGTTTATTTTAAATTTAATAGTTAGTTATTTATGATATGAAATTTAAGTATTGATGCCAACTAATTTTTAATAATGTGAGGTTTGTAAGTGCTTTAATAAAACTTTTCCACATTTAAAGAATTACTTGAAGAATAAATAATATGAATAGTTGAATCAAAACTAAATAGGCAATATCCCAATACAAAAGATGCCTTATTCTCTCTCCAAATTGCCTAAAGTATTATCTCTAAAATAATGCATGTGTTAAATAGTGACATTATCTATTCACATCAACAAATTTAAGGCCCTAGCATATCTGGATCATAAATTACAACATTAAATGTGATTGATTTGTAGTTTTACATAGTATCTTCAATACTTTCCCTATCATTACAAAATCTTACAAACCATTTCAAAAGATTCATGTGATTCATGGTTTTCATACCCAGTTTGAATCATTTCAAGGCTTTCAGTAGTAGTTCTGTTTAATTTAAAACATACTTTAATGTTATAACATGCATTGCTCCCTCATGGGTTAAGGTTCTAAACACATGATCATATTTACATTGTAATTCATAATTCAGTCATGCTAACACTTTAAAAATTTTCTAATGAATAGATAAACTACATTACTATGTGATACATGCAGATAATTTGGAGAGAGAATAACTCTTTAGTCATCTTTTCACTGGGACCTCTATGAAAACTAACAACAATGTGATGTCTCTTACTGTTGAGATTTTATTACATTTCTTATATTAAGATTAAATCTTATTCCCAATCAAATTTTATTATTTAAAATATAGAATAAATTTATACTAACTTATGAGATAAGCTAAAAACAGGTTCCTATAAATAAATACATGCCACAGGAATATGAATAGATAAAAATTTGAATTTAAAAAAATTAAAGATTTATATGTGTGCATGTGCATGCTAAATATTAGCATGCTTTCAGCACAGTCACCATTCTCAATCATAACATTGATAAAAATGACAGTAATAAAAGTAAGAAGAAAAAATAGCATCTCCTGGTAGTCAATCAGATGAATAAGAATGACATGCTGAAATTTTGGTGATGATTGCAACTGTATTGATGCAGTATAGATCTATTAGTCAAATAGTTTATCTTAAAATAATATTGTTTAAATATTTTTTGGGTTAGTAATCTCATGCAAAATAAATAATGATGAGGGAGAGCAGTGGCCATTGATTAATATACAGAAACATAGGCTTCTGGTATTAGACAACTCTTATTGTGCAGTCTATTTGAAGATGTAAATCTTCTATGCAATATTTTGAATTACAAATCCATGTAGAAATTTCAACATGTTTGTGTCATTATAAAGAAATATATGCAAAATCTATAAAAGTATAACTATTAAATTAATGTTACTGAATGTTCTCATGTTTAAAGAAAGGCAAAGATTTAGATGAAACACTATGTGTTTGTCGGAAGATTTATGATGATAGACATTTTCAACATCATTTTCAACCATTGTTGATTCATTTCAGAATGAAAGTCTCTCAAATTTTTTTCAGTTTTCCAATCTCTAACCACTCTTTTTCACAACATACTAGTAAACTTTCTTATTTCATTCAATTATATCACAAGTGGTTTTTTTCTAGGTCTTTTACAATCTCTTGAGATCCAGTTTAAGACTTCAGTCATCTAACTATTACCAATTCTTTGAGAAATATTCTCAGCCCAGTTCAATTCCAATTTTTTAATTCTTTAAATAATTTTAGTGGTACTTATTTGCTCTCCCACCTACATATTTTATTTTCAATCACTTCTTATTCCTCCTAATATATGCTCTCTATACATCATTGAGTAGTCTGAAATCTCTGAATTGCTCTTCTATTAAATGTCCAAGTCTCAGAACCATAAAGTAAAACTGGTAAAACACATCTAATAAAAAAATCATCATTTTCAAATTTATGGTCTTATTTTCTTTTATGTTATTTCTACTAACTCAAGTTTAATTCTATGACTAATTTCATCTACTATGTTTTTATTTGTATTAATAATCTAATCAAAGTAGTTGTAATACTTCCTTTTTTCCAATTCATGATTATCAAGTTTATTTTCTTCAGACAAAAATCCAATAATAATACTTTAGACATTTTACTTTCATTTGATAACATTTGCAGAATTTACTGAAGTTCTAAAAAATTATTTGCAAAAATGATCACATCATTTTCAAAATGTAAAAGACTTAAACGATTTTCATTTACTTGATCATGTGATGTTTTGTGGTGTATTCTCTTAGTTTCCCATTTTAATCCATAACATATCATACCATTTACAATTTTCTTAAACACTTTATCAATACTCTTTATTTATATCAAAACTAACAGTTTTGACTGTCCTGCAGTCATCATCAGAGCTACAATATTCATAATTATATATTTGAATATTGTAACTCTGATTATGACTGCAGGACAGTCAAAACTGTTAGTTTTTATATAAATAAAGAGTATTGATAAAGTGTTTAAGAAAGTTGTAAATGGTATATGTTAAAGTAGAAATCAATACATAAGAAAAGGAAGAAAAAGAAAATTATTTAATCCATATTTCTTTTAAAACTTCTTTAAAATGTTTTTGAGATATGGAATCAAGCTATTGTACATATTTCCTAGTGTTAATCTTCTTAGTATCATCATGTAATCTAATCATTGTTATTGCAGTTTCGATATATATTTTTTAGAGTATGACAATGTCCCAGGTCTATATCTTAATGATCTAATGATTTAATCATTGTAGAAATATTTATATGATCTATGGCCTTTTCTTAATCTAAAATCCAAATCATGATAGCAACTCATATTCATTGATCCTTTCTATAACATCTACAATGATCCACTATGCTAAAATCACTTTTAAATTCAGCTTGTTCTTTTGGTTGATTAAAATTCAAAGTTCACTGTTGGTGAGTTGCGAAAATTATCTTAGTAAAGATGTTGTATAGCATTGACAAATGACTAAGAAATCTGTAATTCCTAGTGTATCATTGTCTTTAATTAGATATCAATACTATTATTGTTTCTTCCAATGATCTGGTACATATTTATCATGTAGTCATTATTTTGTCAACAATTTTTTTCTTTTTTTCATTTGCTTTTTTAAAAAAACATTATCTGGAGCTTTTCTCCTTCATAGATTTTAATTGCATTATAATTTATTTCTGCTTTTTTATATACCTTCATTAATCACTTTTTACAATGCAATCAAATATAAATTTAAAAATCTATTCCTTTTGCATTTTCTTACAGTTTCAACAAACCAGCAGCCTTCATCAGAACTAAAATATTAAAATGCATATGACCATACAATTAGTACATATTTATACATGCATAAATGGATTATATGAAAGAATTACAAATTTTGAAAAAAGTAGTAATGTATAATTATATTATAATTAATTAATGCATTATTAAAACTATAATAGAATAATTAAAATGATAAAAACAAATTAAATTATTAAAAGGTTTAACTCATATAATAAAGTATTTTTTTCAGTTATTAATTCCCATTGTTTTGACTAAATAACATCCATCATTGTCAAGGTCAAGTTTTTAAAAATTTGACCTTGACAATGATGGACATTATTCCATCAAAACATTGGGAATTAATACAAAATAATACACAGTTTAACCCAAAAAATACTTTATTAACTGTGAAAATATTAAATATAACATATATAAATAATCATTAAAATCAGTCAAATATAAAACAATTTACACAAAAGAAATCAAATAAAAATAAGAATAAAATAAAAGATTAATATTTATAAAATTAACCAAATTAAAAAGAAAGGATTTCCACCTTTAATACATGCACAGTACTGATCTTATAATAGCTCAACGATGTCATGTTGAGTATTGAAGATACTCTCAAACCCAAACATAAGATAGAAACTTTTGAAAAGATAAAAGTTGCTGTCTTATCTTTTAACCTACATTCTAATTATATAGGCTAATCTGAAGTGTCTTAATTTGAGAGTATAAAGATGTTTCTCTAATCACTTTTACATCTATTATTTTCTTTTGCATATTAACATTCATGAAATTTTTCAATTTACTATGCCCTACTATTATGAATTTTTAGAAACTATATAATATTCAAATTTATTTACTAAGCACAGAGATCATATGTAATTAAAGAGAATGGATTTCCACCTTTGATATATGCACTATATGGATCTTATAATAAATAAATTAAAAAATTATATAATTTCTAATAATTCATTATATTAACATGTAGTAAATTAAAAATTTTCACAAATACTAATATGTGAAAGAAAGCAATAGATGTAAAAGTAAACAGAGAAACATCTTCACACTCTCAAATTAAGACACTTTACATTGTTCTACACAATTAGAATGTAGTTTAAAGATAAGAAGGTAACTGTTTATCTTTTCAAAAGTAATTTTGAGAATATCCTCAGTACTCAACATGACATCGTTGAATTATTATAAGATCAATATAGTGCATATATTAAAGGTGGAAATCCTTTCTCTGTAATTACACATGATCTCTGTGCTTAGTAAATAAATTTGAATACTATAAAATTAATAAAAGTGTATAAAGATATACAATTACTGGGTTCATTAAAATATTTGTATTCTGTAAAATCCATATTGTAGGTTATAGTACATAGTGTGTTATATAATTATATCTATTTATGTATGTATAAATATGTACTAATTGTATGGTCAGATATATTTAAATATTGTAGCTCTGATGAAGGCTGTTGGTTTGTTGAAACTATAAGAAAATATAAAGGAATAAATTTTATTTGATTGCACTGTAAAAAATGATTAATGGAGATGTATAAAAGATATTATATAGATTTAATTGCATGTTTTACTTCTTCATTAATAATCCTGGATAATTCAAAAGATATATTAATTGTAGAGAATACTTTATTTTCTTGTTATTTATTATTTTTATAACATTTTTATAGAATTATTCTACACATTTCATATCATCTCTCTTTTTATTAATAGTTATATTTTTTCTTTTTATTGCAGAAATATTTTCTACCAATATCAAAATGTTTATTCTCTTCTATATCTTTTCTTGCTAATTCACAATTATATTTTTGTATATCATTATCTCATTTTCATACCATTTTACAAAATTCTAGATATTCAATTTTCTTTAATGGATTATTTTTAACTATTTTTTGTATATCTTTTTTTCATCATATATTCTCTTGTCCCAGTAGATAATTAACTGGTAAGTTACTTTTTTATACTAGGTATCTTTGTTGCAATTCTTTAAAATGTATTGTCATCTTCCTATTAATTTTATTCAAATCTGAACCATCCCTCAAAATCTGTTAATATTTTTTGTAAATTCCAATTTAAAATCATTGGAGTATTTCTGAGGTACAATTATAAACTACTACTACTACTACTATTACTATTACCATTACTATTACTATTATTATTGTTGCTGTTGTTGTTGCTGTTATTATTATTATTATTATTATTATTATTATTAGTAGTAGTAGTAGTAGTAGTAGTAGTAGTAGTAGTAGCAGCAGCAGCAGCAGCAGCAGCAGTAGTAGTAGTGATATGAAGTTACCCTGTTGTTTTGCAAGAAATATTTTATGGATTAAAATAGGAAGCTAAGAGAAGAAAAGTAAATGGACATCATTTAATTCATCTAGATTTTGCAGATGGTAATTGTTTTTCCAAATAATGCTTTAAAGCTTTGGGAAATATTGCAAGAACTATCAGATGAAAGTAAAAAAGTAAGATTAAAGACAAATGTCAAAAAGACCAAATTAATGTTCAATGGATTTTTTCACAATAAGAAAATAAAGATTCATACTGATGAGTTAGAAGAAGATAACAACTACAAATATCTTGGTTACTACAGATGAAAACATAATGGACGAAATTAATCAGAGAATTAAACTTGGGTGGAATGCTTTTGACAAAAATAACTTAATATTAAATGGGAAATATGCCTATGTGTTTGAAAATGAAAGTTTTTAATAAATGTGTGTTAATAGTTCTTACTTGTGGATCTGAGACTTAAATTCTTAACAAAAGAGCAATATAGAGACTTCAGATCATTTAACAAAGTGTGGCTATGTGTATGTTAGGAGTAACAAGAGGATCTTGAAAATGAAATACATGGGTGAGAAAATAAACAAGTATTACTGGTATCATTGAAAAAATAAGAGACAAATATAGTTTGGCTGGCTATATTACTAAAAGAGATGATAATATATGGATCAGTTGATAATCTTAAATTAGATTTCAAGAGATTGTAAAAAACCTAGAAAGAGACCACATATGAGATGCTTGGATGAAATAAGGAAGTGTGCTGGAGTGATGTGGAGAAGAGAGAGTACAGATAGGAGATGGATTGAGCTTGGGGAAATCCTCATCCTGCAGTAAATCAATAATGGTTAAAAGTGATGATGATGATGATTTTTTAAGATACTTTTTATTTCTCTAGTTTTTGCTTAACATGCATCCTACATCTCATTAATTGATGATCATTTCTTGTGTTGAATATACTAAAAACATTACAGTCTTGAAATATGTATTTTCTGTTAATCAAAATTTAATTCTATTCACATGTAATTTCATTTGCATGCTTTTACGTCCATTTCTGGTTAGTGCTTAAAAAAATGAATTTATAATATGTTTTCTTTTTTTTTTTTTGCAAACTCTTCAATTCTGTGTTCATTCTCATTTCTATCACAACAAACAAATTTACCACATCACTTTCATCTTTAATTTTTTACCAATTCTAGTATTAAAGTCTCCTATGACAATTTCAAAATGTTTTGTCTGATAAAAAGCATTTTATATGTTCATATAAAAAATTTCTTCATTATAATGAGAATTTGTTGAGAACATAAAAACTGAATGATCAGCATTAGATATCTTCCATTCAGGTGAATGATAAATAATCTTGCCACTTTGTCTGATATATCATTAATCTTTACAATGTTATTCTTCCACTTTTTATTTATGATGAATTTCACTCCATTTGTTTTTCTGATATCTTCACCTTTATAGTATAATGCATGTCCACTTTTAAAATCAATCGTCTTTTCACTTTTTCTCCTAACTTCACAAAGTTCAACAATGTTCTATTTAATATTAGATAACTATTTCCTCCAATTTATGCAATCTTTTCCTTACTTAAAAGTGATCTTGAAAGTATCTAAATGAAACAGGTTATTGACTGACAGTCTGGCTTTACAATCAGAGTATTTTAGCATTCTCTATCTTTTAATGCCAATGCCTGTCTTGTCTGGCAACTTTATTGCTTACTGGGAATAAGACCATAATTTAGACTCACCTGTTATGATTGTAACTATCTATTTTTAAAATGTTCATTTTCATACACATTTATTTTGCCTTCAAGAAAATTATTAGACAATTGATAAGAAAGTTCATGAAGTTGTCGATCTTAATCTCAGAAGCAAAAAGCCATTAAACTCACCACCCTTGCTTATATATGCTGGTAAGCAGTTGATCCATATTCATTTACAATATGTTTAGTCATGTAATAATAACAGCTGCAATGGTAAGAATGTATTGTGTGGACATTATGAATTGATCCTGCCTGGTTTCTCTAAAGTCTCAAAAGGAGATCAAAGAGTCTCCTTTCAGTTAACAGTAAACTCCTTTCTGCAACCATAGGCATTTTGCTGGTAATTAAATGTTGGATTTTACTTTCAAAAAGAATTTTATTATTGATATAAAAAATTATTACATTTACTCTATTGAGTCATTCTGCATATATATATATATATATATATATATATATATATATATATATATATATATATATATATATATATATATATATATATATTATATGTTTATATTGTGAGTAAAAGAAGATAATATGGTTATATACATATGGAGAACAGGAAAAAGGCAATAGTTGGCCAGTGTTTTTTTTTATAATCCAAATTAACTTTATTAGAGAAGGCTCTGAGTGTTTTATGTAGTCCATTTGGAATACTTGGTTTATTGGTATTTTCTTGTTCAAGAAGGTCAGTTGCCTTAACAAAATGATCTTTATTTTTTATGTGGTTTGAAGAGAAAGGTTCAGTTCCTTTCATGAGTGATTATAGGGATGTTGGGATGCTGTGGATTTTGAATAGACTCCAAGTGATCTCATAAAGTAATTTTGTTGATATAATTTCATCTTTTTTTAAATCTTCTTTAAAGTAAAATTGAAGGTGATTTTGCATCTAGTTATCCACAGTGAGTATATAATAAAAGTCGATATTCTTATGTGAATGAAGTTTCAGTCTTTCATGCAATCTTTAATAGATAGAATCTTATAATAGTCCACTGAAGTGTTTTGGGCTATCATTAGCCTTCCAGATGTCAAGCTTGTACAGCGTAGAATCATATGCCCGAAGGTTTCTTCCTCTCTATTACAAACAGAACAGGAAGAATCTATGTTTTTTTTATAAATCTTCTGTAATGGAGGAAATAGTTTGTTGGAATTGTGTTCAAGTTAGCCTTAATTAAAAAATCTAAGAAGTTTGGCTCCATCAATAAAAATTTGAATAGTGTAGTAATTTTGTGATTTGTTACTCCAAGTCTTGGTCTTAATTGTGAAGGTTGGGGGTTCATTAATGAGTGGGTGGTCCATATGGAGATTTTAGTAAAAAAGCACTCAGAGGAGTTGCCATTTAATTTGTAAAGATGGGAGAGGATTTGGTCTATCCAAGAGGACTTCTCAGGAGGAGGCATATCTGTGGGAGTTATTGGTTCTGTTGCAAGGATGCTATCATATTTTTGTGTCAGGTTGACCACCACTGTGTGTGCTTTTTGATAGAATATTGCCTGAATGGAATGAAGGGACCTTCCATTCTGTTTTCTATGGAATTGCATTTTTGCTGTGCTGATGGCTGAAGTATGACCCTTCTAAAACAGTCATGCAAATAGTCTATAAACTTTGGATAGGAATGTCTTGGTGATTAATGAATGGGAGATAATAGGCGATCTTGGTCATTACTTTCATATTTAACAGAGCCACCTTGCTCTGCAGAGATAAATAGATCTTCTAAAGCCACTGTGTAAGGAGGTCAGCTTGTTCAATGATGGTATTCTGAATATTTTTGGTCATGGCAAGTTGAGATTTATATATAGGGAACCCCAAGAAATTTTGGGGCTCAGCAAGAAATTTGGAATGGATTTTCTTCCCATTTAATATTCACCATGTAGAGGATTTGCTATTATTAATGTGTAGTTGAGATGAGCTAGAAAATTTGTTCAGTAAAAGGTAAAGTGGTTTGAGATACTTATATGATGGAAGGAATATTATGACATCATCCATATATGCAATGGAGGTGATGGATTTCTTGATTTTTGGTATATGAATTCCAGGATGGGAATCTTCTATAGACTTTAAAAGAAGGTCTATATAGCATGAAAATAGCAATGCACTAAGTGAAGACCCTTGAGGTATGGAGCACTTAGGCATGAATCCATCTGTTAAAGTTCCATTAAGTGTGAGGTGAATGAATCGATTATATAAAAGGTTATCTAGTATTTGTATGATCTCCGAAGGAATGTTGTCTTTCCCTAGAAGTTCAAGCAGGATGTTGGGATTCACTGTGTCAAAGACCTCAGCTACGTCAATCTGGACTGCAATCAGTTTTGATAGTCTATTAGATCTGACATAGTCGAGGAGTAATTTAACTTCTGTCATGGCAGTAAGGGTTGATGAACCCTTTTCAGCATATTGATTTTTTGAAATGTTATGAATGATTTTGGACTATTTTCTCTTTAATGACTCCTTTTATGATTTTGAATGAGATAGGAGTCATTGATATCGATCTAATGCTGTTGATGGAAATGGGTTCCTTGTTTTTCTTCATGAACCATTGCGATAGGGTAAAGGTTAGGAATTACCCTTTTTTGTGTTGAGAAGTGTTTTATCATTCCCATTATGATTGGAATCACAATGTTGCTAAGATGGAGAAGCATAAACTTAGGTAAGGCATGTATATCAGGATGTACATGGTCAGGAAGGGCTGCTAAGTGATTCTTTATGTCAGTCTCTGTGATGCCATGTCATTCCAAGAGAGATCAACTCTGGGCTCACAATTTTGTAATCTTTCTTTAAAGAAAGATTCAAATGTTGGATATTTTTTTCATTATCCAGAAATAATTATTAAATGTTTTTCAAAAACTTTCACATGATAATGGCAAATAACCTCATAAGCCATCATTCATTAATCTTGCCCTTAAGCAAGATGAAGAAATCAGGATTCCCATAGATTAATATATCAATTTTCTACTGACTTCTGACTTTATGAGTAGTCTAATTGATCAGAGCATCATCTTAAATTCATTATTCGTAAATCTAATAGTTCATATTGATAGTGTCACTAGTTAGGTCAACAACATCTGAAGAAAGGAGAAGAATAATATCATAAGAGTACCAAACTCTTCAGACAGTAGTGCCATCAAGTGCAAGTCTTTGTAATCAATGTATGTGGTGTTTGATGGGTTTAAGAATAATATCACTTAAAACTTCATGTTACACACTAATCTTCAAGCTATTATCAACAGTTGAATATTTCTAAAATTTAAATAATGTTTGATTTTTTTTCTAATTCTAAATGATGGAAATAATCCAACATATAATTACAAGAAAGTCCATGTTTAACTTAATCATCATTGAACTATGGTTACCATAGGAAAAATTAGATATTGGACTGGAGATAATTTAAGATATCTCAGAAATAAGTTTAATCTATGAAATATTTTCACAATTAATTAATTAAGAAATGGTGATCATGTGATGTTTGATGAAATATTTTCTAGGTGCTTACACTGTTTCTTGTTGCACATATATACATTTGCTATTACGTCTTATGAAAAGACACAAATGCTAAATAAAAATATGCCTTGCACTCATGTGATACAAACAGAAAATCATTTACATATTCCACACAAATTAATTGGGATGTATTAAAATTAATTAATACTAAAAAGAAAAAGGAAATGAAAATTCTTAATTTTTAAAACAATGTTTATATCATTGAAAGTAATGAAAGAACAAACGTATTTAAAATATTTAAAGGTGTAAGTCAGCTTTTAATAAATAGATATAAATTAAAGAAAGAAGGAGAAAGCAAAAAAAATATTAATTAAAACATGTAACTGTGAATATTTTTTAATTACCATATACTTATTAAATTATTATTTAAAATTTGTTTGTTTTTAATTATTAACTTTTGTCTTGATTTATTAACTTCTTTTACAAATAAATTAGGAAAAAGACAAAGTACACAAAAAGCTTTGTCCTTCTGTCATCAGACTTGTATAATGATCAGACTTTTCAATAAGGGATATGAATGGGCTATGAATATAGTTGATCATGTGATACTTCATTACCCACAAAAAATGTATATGGGTTATTTTACTTTGATTTATGATATATTCAGCTAGTTACCTGCTGTAGGGTAAAATATATTTATAAACATTTATATGGAATTATAGAGAACATAACTATTTGACTATCCTAGTCTATACATCATAGAGATCATTTGGTACTCTATAGGTAATTATAATTAATTGATCATGTAATCTTTCTATGAGCATGCAATTCAGGAATGCTAAGTAATCCATGTATCTATTCATAAGAAAAAACAGCTTTCTGCTTTATATTTTACACTATTTTTATTCAATATGGACCACTACAATATATGTGTATGTGTTTGTTAATTTATATTAAACATCTAAACATCACATGATCACCATTCTTTATGCTTATGCAAGCTGATAAAACAGAGGCAAATCTCTCCATAAATAGTGCACTCAGTGCAAGCCAGAGTAATCACTGGATGCTAGAAGAGTTGTGCATAAAATCTCTATCTAGGACCTCATTCAATATTCCCAAAGTAATTTCTATCTTGATGAAATCCACAAGCTAGAAACGAGTCTGGGGATATCGGATAAGTAAACACTAGATAAAAATTTTATGCACAAACCTTTTAGCATCCATTGATTACTTTGGCTTGCCCTGAGTGGTGCTACTGTATGAAAATATTTGCTTCTGTGTTAATTTATATTATATGGTATTCACTATTGTCCATGCATTTTGATATTTATGCAAAGGTCTAAAACCCAATCACAGAAGAGATTTGTATATAAATTGTATAATGATATATAGTCTTATATTTTTATAAAATGTTTTAGCTTATATATTCTAAACATATATTTATAAATATATATATATACAGTACATTAAATTAATTAAAAATATACCTTGTTAACAGAACTGCATCTTATTTCATTGTTTTCATTTTATTTTTTTTATTTTTAAATAATAGTAAAGGACTTTTAAAGTGAATATTAAAAAACAGGATAAATTTTTAATCTTGATGATTAAATTTAACTACCCATATGACTTTTTTTTAATCTTTATAAATTTTAAGTAAAAAAATTTTTTTTTGTCTTATTCTCAAAAATTTCATTTTACAGGATACTTGATCAACAAAGATGTGATCATATTAACTCTACTCACTGTTAACTTTCCTAAAAAAAAAAATTCAATGTTTTAATAAAAATTTTAAAAAATTCTGTTACTTCATCTCATACTAGAATTTAATAAAGTTTAAAATCAAAGTTTGTTTTTATATTTTTTTTTTTAAAAAAAACTTTATAATATAATAAACAATGATGATAACAACAACAATAATAATAATAATAATCACTTGTAAACAAGTATTGTCATTCTAACTCCAACAACAAAAAAGAGAGAGAAAACTACTCTAAAAATTAGTTTTGCAGTAAATATATAAAACCAATCTATAAACCACAAATACATCCATATAAAAAATATGCTGATCCAGTTTTTGTTTATGTGGTATTTTATGATATTGTCTTGTAATTTCTTCAGTAGAAAACTTTTCTTTCTAAAATACTTTAACACTATATCTAACAGCACCTCTTTGATGTATTCTTTTCTCTGCCATATTTTCCCAATGGAAACAATTGGTGTCATTAAAATTTGTACAGAAATTTATACAGCAATAAAATAATTTTCATATATGTCCATACTGTAAAATTATAATTTCTGAATAAAATTAAAATCTATGATATGATTATATCTCTTCCAGAAAATGTATATTTTTAAACTGCTGTGTATTTTGTAAATCAGATTTGTAAATGTTGTAGTTGCTAAGCAATGAATCTGTAAACATGTTTTTCCATTTTCTCAAATTATTTTAACACTAGAACTATAAAATCAAACATTGAATAAATATGTATATTAATTTTTTGGAATTTTAATTTATGATTATGTTTCTGGATTGATGCCTATAGATGCCATTCATTCTATGTTTAGTTTGGGATATTGTTTTAGGGGGAAGAGACATTTATTAAGTCTGATGTTAGTTCTGCATATGCAATTTTCATTGACTTTTATTGCTTTTATTTTTTATGTGTTCATATATTTATATTTTTCAAATTACATCTAAAGTATTACTTAAAAAGTTAATGTAAATAATGCTCAGGACTAAGTGGGTTTATAAATAAACAATAAAATCAATCAACCCTTAGGTAATCTCAATATCAATAACAATCAACAATTTCAATCTGTTGTCAAGGCAACCTCCTTTTAACACTAAAGGTGGAATTCCATCTTTACTTCTGGTCCAATGTATTTATATAGACCCTAAAGATTGCAATTTGACCACAGAGATTTAAACTTCTACCAATAATTTCAATCTCTGGGGTTAAGTTGCAATCTTTAGTGTCTTTATAAATATATTGGCCCATCTATCTTTATTGTTGAAAGGAGGTTGCCTTGACAACAGTTTGAGGTTGTTGATTGTTATTGATAGTGGGATTGACTAAATGTTGACTGATTTTAATGATTATATATATATATAACAGACATTCATATCTATGTTTGATTTAAAGTTTTCGTATATTTATATACATACAGACTCGTGTTGATTTGTGCTATTATATGAATTTATTTGGTTTTTTGTTGTTGTTGTTTTTAAAATTATAAGTGCAAATAATTACTGTTTATTTTTCTTACTATTTATTTTAAAAAGTATTAACACATTAATTGCATTATTTATTTACATTAAACAACTTAAACATTTTCATTAGAAAGTAAGTTTTAAATAAACAATCTTTGAAATTGTTAATCTTTACACACATATATGTAGTTATGCACAAAGCTTCATTTACTTTTAGTATTTTTATTTTTATATGTGTACATATATATATATATATTTAAATCATACAATAATAACCCAAGCTTATCAATGAGGAATTTTCAATCTGTTGTCAAGGCAACCTCATTCCTGGAGTTGATAGGCATACACTATTAACATATGATTTACATCTATGACCCTTCTAGCTTTATGCAAAATCAAGTTTAATATAAGCATATATGCAGATAAAGTATACTTTTACTGGCTTATGAATGTTTAATTTAAAACAATAAACACTTCAATTTTTTATAAAAATGATTAATATATGCATATATACACACTATATGTGAATGTGTATATGAAAATAAAAGAGGCTCTAACAACCCAATATAAAAGTTTGTAAGGAGGGAGGAAATATTAATGTAAGAGTTCTCTTTTGAGTACTTCTATGGGGTATTTTTAAAGGTTGTTGCATTTTATCTCAAAGAAAAACTATGTAAGAAAAGATATTGCCCAGATAGACTTTGCTGAGTTTGTGGTGATGGACATTCAAGACAATTTCAATTTTTTGTTTTATCATCTGATAAAAATAGTCAATTTCACTAAAGTTCCTCTAATTAATAATTAGCTAGTGTGGCTACCTGAAAAAAACCCTAGCCATTATAAAATTTGAAAAAATTTTAAGTTTTAATTGATCTGGATTTGAAGTTCATAATACATACTTATGTTAAATATTTTTATGGATTTAATATGATATAATGAAAATTAAGAGATTATATCCATTTGATACTGCCAGAAAATCATCAATTTACTAATTGACAATCCTGAGATTAAACAAGTTTTCTCTATTGACCTATATAATAGCTCTTTTGTCTTGAGTTTAGATAGAATTAAAAGAAGATCCTCTTCTCTTTATAATTCAAACTGTTATAAAAATTTAGATCCAGATGAGTATATTTTATGCATAAAACTCATATCTTTCTTTAACATCCTGCAAATAATAATTCATTTTCCTCAGAGAGTTATATATGTTAAATTAAATATAGGATGGAAACAATATAAATTAAAAGATTATATCTATGAAAGAAAACAATAAAATAGCTTTACCTTTGCTAAATAAGTTTTTTCTATTAATTAATTTATATAGTAAAATGATTATTTATGGAAAATATATAGAAAGATTATTTATAATTTAAATACATATAATGCAAGATTTGTTAGCATTTTTAAAAATTGTTAATTCTATTTAACTTTTAATGTATTTATATGTTTTGTTTATATATTGTATCTGTCACTCTTTCTTTAAATAACAAAAGTTGGAAAAACAATATTTTCAAAATCAAAGATAATCTTTAAATTAGCTAATTAATCCTTTGTTGAATTTTTGGGAAGAAAAATCAAATTTAAAAAAATGTTTCAAAAAACTATTTTAAATTTAATAATATTATTTTTTAAAAAAAAATATTTTTATAATTTTGAAGCGAAAGTTTAAATTGATAAAAAAAACATTGAATGGATTAGAAAAAATATATTTTACAAGAAAATATTAAATTAATAAAATTATTCAAAATTATCACTTGTTTTATAAAATTATTGCTTTAAAAAAAATATTTTTAAATATAAATAAAAATACAATGTGCACATAAAAATACCTTTAACCATGGTTGTAAATTTTTTAGAAATCCTTTGCAGTTATATTTTCCCAGTTTTCATGTTGGTTTTCTTCTTAAAGGCTTCTATAATATGTACATGATTAATTTATCTTTTTTCTTGATATGCAGTTGCAATAATTTACTCATTTTCTTTCCAATAAACTTTCCAGATGAGGCTCACACATAGAGATTCATGTTCTTAGTTGAAGACAAGTTTGCAGATTACTTTAGGGACTTTTTTTCTCTTTTATATTTTATTCCAGTGAAGACAAGTTACATGAAGGAAGATGATGTCTAGCATTTAGATAACTTAGCACATGGTTTTCATTGTAGAAAGCATTTTTATAAACTAAAATCTCATAATGTGCTAATAGCTTATTTAAACCTCTGCTGTTCTATCTAACACCTTGTTTAAGACCTACTTTTTTTTAGCAGCTAAGTCAGGATTTTTTTTCTCCTACTGTCTTTTTCAACAGCTAGATCAAGACTGAATGCTTCTCCCAAGACAGGTCTTCTGACCAACTCACACTCCTAATTTTTTTTGGAACAATCCTGTCTTCAAATCAATCACAATTTGTCTCCTACATGACAAAATTTTATAATAACTAATCAGATCAATTTTTACAAACACAATTATTCAGCTATTTTCCTCCTTCAACATTGACATTGAAAAATAAGTCAAAATTTAAATTAGAATCATAACATTTTTCACATTCATTTTTTATTTGCCAAAAGAAAACAAAATAATCAAATTAAGTAGAATGATTGATTAACACTATCTTTTCTTTTGAAGAGAAATAAAGAGAACAGGAAGAAAGAAGAAAAAACAGCTTTAATCAATTAAAATAAAATTTAACAAAAATGCTAATATCTTTTTTCCCCTTCTAAAAATACTATTAAACATAAAACTTTACCTCTTTTTTTTTTTTTCAAAAGTAAAAATCAAAAGTTTCAATAAACTTTTCAAAATCAAAACTGGTAAATAGTTAAAATTACTGAAGAGAGAGAGCAAAATAAATTATTTATTTCATTTTATATTTTTCTATCTTTTACAATTATGTATAATTTGTATTACATATTAAAATATTCATTTTATGTTTTAAAAAATGTTAGAAAATTATTTTTAAAAAATTGTTTAGAATTTTTATATTATCATGTGGTAACAAAAATAAAACATTTAATTGAATCCAATACCCATTATTATAATTTTATTTCCCTATTAATTGAATCTAAATATAAACTTAAGAGAGCTTGTAATATTGGCATGGCTAGTGCTCACAATATATATATATATATATATATATATATATATATATATATATATATATATATATATATATATATATATATATATATATATATAATATACAAATCAATATATATATCAAAATACAGTACAATTTATATAAATTATATTCTTTTAGAAGTACTTTCGACTATACACTTTGTAGTCTTTATCAACTATATAACGTTGAATAATCAAAATGAGACAACCCTTAACAATACCCATAGTTCAATTCAGATTTCCCACAATTCTGTTATCTTAACATTTGATGACTGGCTTATTCATTAACATTTGACGATTTCTTGAAATCAACATAGCCTCTTTTATTTTACGTTTATTATGACAACGCTCAATTTGAATAATTTTCATATTTTTATAATCAAATTTAAATCCATATTGACAAGATTTATTATGATCAAATATAACAGATAATGAAGGTTTATTTACATCTGTTCCATATTGATTCTCTTTTTGAATTCTATTATATAAAAGCATTTGTTCTTTTATTCTCTTCTCAAATGTACACTTAGATTCACCAATGTATTGTACGCTGCATCTACATATCAATCTATATATAATAGAATTTTGATTAAACTTTGAATTTTGAATTTTAGAATTATTAAGCAATCTATTTATGTTATTTGTAGAGAAAAAAGCAATATGACACAAACCATTATAAATTTTCCTAATAAACTTGACCTGCTCATCTGATATAAATGGCATTGAAATCCATTTCATTTTGATATTTTTATTTTTAATTTTATTATAGTGTTGATTTCTTTTAAATCCTTTAATAATATTAGTAATTGCATTTTTATAATAACCAATTTTCAACAAGTCATTAACAAATAAATGTACATTTTTAATTTTATCACTAGAATATTTGCATAATTTTTCATTTCAAATAAGAATGATTTCAATCCAGACAGCTTATGACACATAGGTACATGTGATTCATATGGAATAAAACCTATGTGTCATAAGCCGTCTGGATTTAAATCATTCTTATTTCGAAATGAAAAATTATGCAAATATTCTAGTGATAAAATTAAAAATGTACATTTATTTGTTAATGACTTGTTGAAAATTGGTTATTATAAAAATGCAATTGCTAATATTATTAAAGGATTTTAAAAAAATCAACACTATAATAAAATTAAAAATAAAAATGTCAAAATGAAATGGATTTCAATGCCATTTATATCAGATGAGCAGGTCAAGTTTATTAGGAAAATTTATAATGGTTTGTGTCATATTGCTTTTTTCTCTACAAATAACATAAATAGATTGCTTAATAATTCTAAAATTCAAAATTCAAAGTTTAATCAAAATTCTATTATATATAGATTGATATGTGGATGCGGCGTACAATACATTGGTGAATCTAAGTGTACATTTGAGAAGAGAATAAAAGAACATATGCTTTTATATAATAGAATTCAAAAAGAGAATCAATATGAAACAGATGTAAATAAACCTTCATCATCTGTTATATTTGATCATAATAAATCTTGTCAATATGGATTTAAATTTGATTATAAAAATATGAAAGTTATTCAAATTGAACGTTGTCATAATAAACGTAAAATAAAAGAGGCTATGTTGATTTCAAGAAATCATCAAATGTTAATGAATCGCCAGTCATCAAATGTTAAGATAACAGAATTGTGGGAAATCTGAATTGAACTATGGGTATTGTTAAGGGTTGTCTCGTTTTGATTATTCAACGTTATATAGTTGATAAAGACTACAAAGTGTATAGTCGAAAGTACTTCTAAAAGAATATAATTTATATAAATTGTACTGTATTTTGATATATATATTGATTTGTATATTACATATATTGTGAAATGAATACAGATATCAAACTTTATTTATTATATATATATATATATATATATATATATATATATATATAAACCTAAAAAAGAAATGGCAGTAAAATGAAATATTTCACAATGATGAGTTTTATGATGAAAACGAATAATTTATTCAGGTTAAGCATAGTGGTCAGTTAGTTATTTTTTCACTACAGAGATATTTATTAAGATAAAAGAGAATGTCAAAGCAATAATAAAATGCATAATTATAAAGTAAATAAATAAATGAGGAAGGGGGAAAACTTCACTCATTCCTATGCAGCACTTTCAAAACATACATTTCCCTTAATCAAAATATATTCTCTGAGCAATAAACATTTTGCACTTTGACTAAGATCTAATAAGAGACTTTATGACTTTTCTTTAATATCTGAGATAGCAAATATCTATCACCAAATAATCATTTATTAGCATGATCTACTCTTGTAGAGTGAAATGTAATATACTTTCTCATGGTATGATAAAAAATAATGAATATTTTTATTATGCTATGTACCAAAAAATAAGCATTTTAAATTACTAATACTTTGTTGGTTTACTTGTGAACTACTGGCAAGGCACAGTAGTACAATTCAGACATTATTTCACTTAACAATAGCAGTACAACTAACAAAGTGCACCTTGAAGAACTAAGTACTTTAATAACTGTCCTATCATTGCCACATCATTCTTAAAACACAAATAGCTTCACCTTCATTGGTGGAAAAATATTTAATAACATCATGAGGGATAGATTAATAAAGATAAACTCTGCAGAGCAGAACAACATAAACAATAGTATGGTGGATTCCAACAACTATATCTTAGGCAAAAATGTATGTGTGGATGCAGTCTCACCACATAAGAAAATGGAATACACACCATAAAATGATCCTGTCATGGGACCTAGATATCTTAATATCATGTGAAAAATAATTTCGAATCTAAAAAAAAACATTTTCCTCTCATGGAATACAAAATGTGAACAATGGGGAGAGTGCATCCATCTCACAAAGCACAATAAATAAAGTAACATATAAAGTCTAATGCTCAAAGGCATAAATCCTAGACTAAATGATGGCAAGATAACAAAATTATCACTGATAAACTGAATAGCTTAATATTTCTGCTAAAATTACTGACATTAAGCAATGTCTGAAACCAGCAAGTTTATGGTCAGTCAAACAACTGTAAAATATTTAAAATAGCACAGTAAATATTCTGCATTAAATAAGGAATACACATATGCAATGAACAGAATAAAAATTTATAAAGATAAAGTGGACATAATAGCAAAGTAAATATTAATAAAAATGACAATAAATGTTCGGTTATATTAAAATTTAACCATAAAATTATTATATAATAATTATGAAATATTGAACTTCTGATATACAACAGTGGCTGTTTACCTATTGGGTAAATGAAATACTAATAAACATTATTTTTAAAAAAATGTAAGAGATAAATATCTCTATATTAATGAAAAGTCATTATAAAATATATCTCTACTTGAATAGAATGCAATATAAATTTCCCTTAAACCAGCAAATATAAAAAAATATGTAAATTTTACCTTGCATTTGTAGGAATATCCATGCATTCTATAGTAAACCATTAAATAACAATATAATAAACCCATTAAATAATAATATAATAATAAAACACCTTGACATATGAAATATTATAAAATAAAAATATTGTATATATTTTTTAAAAACATCTTAGTTCTTTAGCAGAACTCATTTTGTAGTGAGCAGCTTGTTGAGTGCATAATATTCTTCCTCAGCTAATTATCCATAGAACGAAGCATCTGTACTAGACAAGGCATTTTACTTCATAGAAAATTAAAGCAAATATAACTTTCCAAAAAAAGTAAGCATATATAATAAAACATTAACAAAGTTTTTATCCTAAATAAATAAAAATTTTGGATCCATGTTTTTAAAAAAATCAGTTAACCATAAGCTAGCTTGTTTGAAAATTTTCACTTGAAAGCACATTATAATGATAAGAATGTTATTTGTTGAATTTTGGTGTCCATGGTTTTATAGGAAATAAACAATATTTTTCTTTTCCATTTCTTTGAAAAAGCACATTTTTAAAAGTAAGTTTTAAATTTTCTAAAACTTCACTTCAAAATATTAATTTCAGTAATTTTTTTAAAATTACAAGTAAGTTTAACAGATCTCAATTTAACAAGGCATTTATCAAATGTCCATTATTGTTATATCTGCAAATTATATTTTTTTTATAAAATTTTTCAAATGATTTCTTTGATTCAAGTCTATTTGAAGCATTTTTTTAAAAAAAGCAATGCTGAGAAAATAAAGCATATAACAGTTCTCCTACTTTATTTTATAAAATTTCCTTAGTTCAATTTTCTTATAAATATTCTCCTTTCTAATAAAATATGGAGAAAGCAAAGCACAATTTAGAGAGTTCTTCTGTACTTAAAATAACAGTTTATTTTAATAATTGTAAATTTCATATTGAGTCAGAATTTTGAATATACATTGAACTTAGCATATATCCAGCATTTTTAAATGTTTGTAGCAAATAACAATTAATTAATATAGCTGTCTATCTTTAAATTAAAATTTAACAGTCTTTCTTTTTTTTAAATTTTTGTTTCTTCCTCCTAAAGGTGAAACATAATAACATGAAGCAAATTAGTACAATGTCCAGCATGATATTATAATTTAACATAAGAGAACATATCACCTGATTTCTTTTATAATTACCTTTAAAGCATAATCGATGAATTTGAGTTATAAATGAGTTATTCTTCTGAAACATGATATTAGTAATTTAGAAAGTTCAATTGAATTCAGTAATAAAAATCAGAATACCTTATGAAGTGGTTCAACACTGCTTTATAGGTGAACAAATATAAAAAAATTAATAAACTTAACACTCAGATAGAAAAATAAAAATAAAGAAAATTATTACTATTCTTTAACATTGCAGTGCACAGCAGCAATCAATCAGAAGATGATGAAAATGAAGAAGCTGACCAAACATGCAAAACTGACTATCTTTGGTTTTTATACTCCTGTTGACAGGTGTCAAACATTAACATCCACCTCTACAAAACTAATGACATCTTTTATCGAAAATGTTAATCACAATGAGGAACTAATTAGTAAAATTATGTAATTTTGATCTAGATATTTTAAATTCACATGACCTTAATGACCAAAGGTGAAGAAAAGGTTAACTGAACTTTATTAATTAATAAAATTAAATAAATAAAATAAGATAAAATAAATATTTATTTTTAAACAAAATATTACCTTTTCTTTCATTAAAGTTTATCAGAAATTCTTATTTAAAATATTTAACTCTTTACTTACTAAGTTTAACAAAATATTCATTTTTTATATTTATTGAGTAAAATTGAATATCTTGGCAATTTAAACCAAGAAACCAAAACTACACAAGTGCAAATGAATTCATATACCCACATGTATACAGGAAATTACATTTTTCTTTTAAATTAAATCTACCTTAATAATTAACTTATGTTTCTTTAAACAATTAAATATTACTTACTAAATCAATAAACTTAATTTAGATATATACTTTTAAAACTTACTAAACAAGAATTTAATTTAGATGATTAATTACTCAGACTACAATTAAATAATTGCATTTTAATACTCTTAAATTATCTGTTAATATTTTTAAACTTTACAATATTAGCTGTTTTAGCTTTCTTTTTTCTAAAATAGGTGTAAATTAAATAACTTCTAATCTAAAGTATACATTTTCTTAATATAAACATTATATATTTGTGACAGCTTTTAAACTTATTAAATATTATTCATTTTATACTCATAATGGATTAAATAAGTAAAACTATTAGTGTATAAGAGTTAGATAACATAATGTAAACAAGATAAAGTTATTATCTTCTGTCTCTCTTTGTTTATTATTTCTATTTTTAGGATAGAATAGCTTAAATTCTTAAGTTAACACATTCATTAAAGACAATGTGCAAATGCACAGGGTCACTATATATATATATATATATATATATATATATATATATATATATATATATATATATATATATATATATATATATATATATATATGAGTGTTTTAGATGGGAATGTTTAATATGTGGAGTTATTCATTTATAATTATTTAATTACAAAGTATTTAACTCAGAACAGAGTTAATGAAAACCAGTTGTTCCAGACCAAGAGATAAAAAAAATTGACAGGCTTGATTGCATTCTTTGGATCCTCTCTTTGAATTCGATGAAGTCTGTCAGTTTTTCTTAACTCTTGGCCTGGTGCAGTTGATTTTCATTAGCTACTGTTTTAAGTTAGGTGTTTAAATTAAATAATTATAAATGGATAACTCCATACATTAAATATTTCCATATTCCATCTTTATTGTTAAAAAGAAAGTTGCCTTGACATCCGTATAAAATTGTTGATTGTTATTGATATTGGGATTGTCTACGTAAGTGATGACTAGGTTTTAATTATATATATATATATAAGCAGATTAGGTTAAGGCTATGTTAGTACTTCAGTTAAAAAACTATTTCTACTCAATGGTTACATAAGGATCATATAATAAAAACAATTTATTTGCAATTTATAATAAATTAAACATGAAATGTACTAATCTAATATCACAAATTACTGCATATATATATATATGTGTGTGTGTGTTGATATGAAGATTTTTATAGGTTGCATATATAAAAGACATATTTTGCAAGTTCATCCATGTTAAAAAATTTAAATATTGATATACCAATGTTTTGACTTGATCACACAAGTCATCCACTTATATATATATATATATATATATATATATATATATATATATATATATATATATATATATATATATATATATATCCAAGTATCATTTCTTAAAAAACAAAAGAGCAAATGCAATAATATTTCAATTTATTTTAATAAGAGATTTTAATATACTAGTTTGATTTTAATTACGATAGAATGACAGCCTGTTAAGCTAAATTGTGCAGACGCTGTGAGAATGTTGTTAATAAATGAATACCTACGAACAACCACATGATATAGTATTTATATAAGAGTAAAAGGAATGAATACCTACGAACAACCACATGATATAGTATTTATATAAGAGTAAAAGGAATGAATACCTACAAACAACCACATGATATAGTATTTATATAAGAGTAAAAGGAATCCCTTTTACTCTTATATAAATACTATATCATGTGGTTGTTCGTAGGTATTCATTTATTAACAACATTCTCACAGCGTCTGCGCAATTTAGCTTAACAGGCTGTCATTCTATCGTAATTATAATCGCACGCAAGACGTTATAAAATAAATGCTTAGTTTGATTTTAGTATATATTTTCTTTCTTCTGATTACTATGGATTTTATTTCACCCTTCTTGATATACTTTTTAATTGGAAGTTTATATACTTTGGAAATCTTGTTGAGTGCTTTTTCCCTGCATTCTATATCCATAGTTTGCTTTTATTAAGGTTGATTTTCAAACTACATTCATATACTCAAAAAATCTATCACAAACCCAAGTGTGAAACTCATCTAGATATTCATTATTAAAGTTGTAGCTTTTGATTAGCAAAAATATCATTACTCTAAAAACTAATGATACTTACACAAATTTCTAGACATCTTTGATTAAAGAGTTGGCTTTGCTAGGATGCTTAACTTGGAATATCTCATGACAGCATTTTAATTACTAATACCTCTGCTCAAAAAATATTAAAATTATGAATTAATTAATTTAATTTTTTTTTAAAAAATAGTATTTACCCTTATCTTGATACAAGCAATCTATCTTGCCTTCTTGTTTTACCTCACTTTAATTTTTTAATCAGCTTACCTATTGGTTTTTTAATTAATCAATGTTTATTGTATTAGTAATTACCTCAAATTAAAGGCAATAAGATCGCTTCATACATGAAAAACATTCATAATATATAATATAGCTTAATGTTCTCAATAATTCAGATCATTAAGATTTTATTAAATATTATCAATGTTGTTTATTTGTAGGAAGAGGTTTTAATATTCCTTTTAATTTATTACAATTCAATAACTGAGTTACCTTAGTTTTTTTGGTAATTATTTGTTGATTTCTTTTAATTTAGTATTTTTATATGTTTTTAACATTAAAAAAAAAATTGACAATTTATTTTTATTGATGTGTTTCTATTTTTTTTTTTCAAGACAATAATTTCAGCATTTGAGTTTAAATCAATCTTTTACTTATTACTTTTTTTCATATTTTGATCATTTTATTTTACCATATAACACTAATTAGTCCATTCACTTTACTATTGTTACATCAATGCTTTATTTACCACTTTTTTTTTACAGTTTCATTGGCCCAGCAATCTTCTTCAGAATTTTATATCTCTTAGCCTTAACTGCTAGGAGATATAAAGTTCTGAAAAGATTGCTGAGGCAATTGAAACTGTAAACTGTAAAAAAGAATGGTAAATAAAGTACTGTGTAACAGTACTAGGAGATATAAAGTTCTGAAGAAGATTTCCGGGGCAATTGAAATTGTAAACTGTAAAAAAGAATGGTAAATAAAGCATTATGTAACAGTAATAAGGTGAATGGACAATTTACTATTATAAGGTATACATTTGGCAATGCAATAAGAACGAGTAGTTATTATCATTTTCTTTTGATGTTATGGAACCATGTCTGATTATCCCTCTCCACTTTTTTCATTAATAATAAATTAATTCTAAATTCATTTCAATAATGATAGATATTCAAAGAAGTTTTAAAGATGTTATTTTATTACTATTGTAATTTCATTCACTTTTGTGCACATATGATATATAACTTGCTTTAATCATTTATTGCTCTGAGTGCCAATTAGTGCTTTGATAAAATACAAAATAACAATTTAATAGCATAGCTACAACACAGTACTATACCTACACATGACTATGAGAAAGATCATTATACATTGGCAAACTGGCTTAGCAATTTTTTACTTTTAACATCTTATAAAAGTAACTACCATGCTGTAGTATGCAATTGAAGTTGGTTCCACAAACATTAAATCATTAGCAAAAAAAAATTCTCACAGTAGTATCACCCAGTGTAATCTTTCATAATCAATAGATGCTAAATGGTTCTTACCCATCTAATATTTCCAAACTAGTTTCTAGCTTATGGCTTTCATCAGTGAAGAATCTTGAATCTGGGAGCAATACACCTGGATCTTTGGAATTAATACATCTCTTCTTCAACCCCTCACCTTTTAACCTTTTGTTTAATTATAAAGCTATCAGCCCAAATTGAGGAACACACTGTTTTCAATCCAAGCTAATTTGTCTGAATAGTCATGCAAATCTGAAACCAACCCTTGCACTAGGTGGCACTACTGGAGAGAGGGAATTTTGCTACTGTTTTAGCAGAATGTTTTAAATCTCTGTAAATATTTTCAATTCCACTCTTCCTTTTTTATTTAGTATCTATTGTCTTTATATTGATAATGACATTTCTTTATTGATTTTTATTTTACTTTATTTGTTGTTGTCTTATATCTATTAATTACAATTTTCTTCTATTTTGATGTACCTTTTTTGTATTTTTATGCATTACTTGTGAACTGAATGTTTGTAGTCATCTCTATCATTCATTATATATTTATTTTTCTACCACTTAAACTTGTTTATTTCCCTTCAGTAAGCCTTCATTTCTTCTCTTTGCTACCTATAATTTTCAAAGATCTACAATACTATGCCTCACATTTATATCTGACATTTTAATTCCTCATCTTCTTTTAATGTAATTATTTTTATCCTAAAAAAAAACATTAACCATTAACATATTCTACCTTTTTTTTTTTGTTACAATTACAATAAACTTTTTATTTTATTTTAATCATATTACTGATATATATATATATAAGAATTCGTTTTTGTTTCTATCTTTTTAATAATTAATTTATATCTACATGAAATTTTAATGTTTCGAAATTAGCGATCAATAATTTAATATGAATGATTAATTACATTTTGTTTTTATATTAAAATTCAATTTTGTTGCCAACTCATTTTTTTTTTTAAAATAAAAGTCGAAAAGCTTTATTACCTTCAAACACAATAAATAAATTTCTTTAATGGTTCTCAAATAAAGTAGGTGGAAGCCATTCAACCACTCATACTATTTTATAAATTACTTAAATATTTATTTGTAAGAGAATTTTATTTAAAAAGAGAGAGAGAAATAGGGAAGAAGTTGTAAAATGTAAGTTTGGGGGGATGCATATAAAAAATTAATTGAATATATGCAGGTAAAAATATTTAGATATTACAAACAATAAATGAAAAGGAGTATAAATATATGTATATATATAAATTAAATACAAATAATAAATAAAAAGGAGTCATCATCATCATTATCAACCACTATCAATCCACTGCAGGATGCAGAAGGTCTCTCCAAGTTTAATCCATCTTTTCCGATCTTTAGCTTCTCTACTCCACATCACCCCTGCACACTTTCTTATTTCATCCATCCATCTCACATGTGATCTCTTTCTGGGTCTTTTACAATCTCTTGGACTCCCGTTTAAAATTTCAATTGTCCATCTATTATCATCTCTTCTAACAATATGTCCACCCCAACTCCACTTCAATCTTTTAATTTTTTCAATGAGGTCAGTAACACCTGTTTGTTCTCTTACCCATACATTGCATTTACGATCTCTTCTTGTTACTCCCAACATACATCTCTCCATACTTCTTTGAGTGGTCTGAAGTCTCTGAATTGCTCTTCTATTAAGTGTCCAAGTCTCAGATTCATAAGTAAGAACTGGTAAAACATATTTGTTAAAAACCTTCCTTTTCAAACACATAGGCATATTTCCTTTTAGTATCAAGTTATTTCTACCAAAAGCACTCCAACCAAGTTTAATTCTATGATTAATTTCCTCCATTATGTTTCCATCTGTATTAATAATCTGACCAAGGTATTTGTAACTGTTAACTTCTTCTAATTCATCATAATCAATCTTTATTTTCATATTTTGAGCAAATCGATTAAACATTACTTTAGTCTTTTTAACATTTATCTTTAGTCCTACTTTCCTACTTTCATCTGATAATTCCTGCAACATTTCCTGCAGACCTATCAGCCTTTTATCAGTTTTATATAAAATTTTTACCAAGATAATTACAACTCGTCTACAGAGAACATTGGATTTCCACCAA